>CP136872.1:27929494-28154494 GCA_033000465.1 Sciaenops ocellatus | reverse complement strand
AGCCATGCTGGGACCAGGCGTACGGGAGGTCCGACGGGTGGATGGACCGTGCACCCTCCATCTCCCCTTGGAGATGGCAGACAGTCCCCTACCCTAACCCTTTTATACTTACCTTTTAAGATTTAAAAAAATATATATATATATAACAGGTTCCCTGTTGGACAGTGCAACGACAGTTGATGGCACTTTGCGGTAAGCGTATTCTGTCACTTCCGGTTATCGGCGTTACTGCCACGGTGCTCTCTGCTCTGCTCACCTAAACAGATTTTCGTATATTTCTCACATCAGTGACTATCTACACTATCCTTAGACTTGTTCTGCTTGTGCACGAACAGGTCTCTTAACTTTAGTAACACATCAAAGCCGATAGTTTTACCAGTCTCTGCTAACCTCACTAACTAGCCTAGCTATAGCAATGGCTTCCCTCTCCTCTCCTGCTCTTTCCTCTCCTCTCTCCTCTCCTGCTCTCTCCTGCCCTGTGTGCCACATGTTTAGCTACTCCTCGTCCTCCTTTAGTGATAACGGTACTTGTAATAAATGTAGTTTATTTGTTGCTTTGGAGGCGAGGCTCAGTGAGTTAGAGGCACAGTACCGCACCACTGAACAGTCAGTAGCTGCTATAGTTAGCAAGTCCCCTGTAGCCGGTGCGGTACCACCGAAGGTAGCTTCAGCTAGCCGTCCCCCGGCAGCCCCCGAGCAGCCGGGAGGCTGGGTGACTGTTCGAAGGAGGCATAGCCCCAAACTGAAGCCCACGGTACACCACCAACCGCTCCACGTTTCAAACAAGTTTTCCCTGCTCAGCGACACACCCGCTGAGAGGCCAACTCTGGTCATTGGCAGCTCCATTTTACGAAACGTGAAGTTTGTGGCACCAGGGGCCATAGTTAAATGCATCCCGGGGGCCAGAGCGGGCGACATCGAGTCTAATTTAAAACTGCTGGCTAAGGATAAACGTAGATACAGTAAGATTGTTATTCACGTCGGCGGTAATGACACCCGGTTACGCCAAGCGGAGGTCACTAAAATTAATGTTTCATCGGTGTGTGCATACGCCAAAACGATGTCGGACTCCGTAGTTTTCTCTGGACCCCTACCCAATGTGACCAGTGATGACATGTTTAGCCGCATGTCGTCATTTCACCGCTGGCTGTCGAGGTGGTGTCCAGCAAACGATGTGGGCTTCATAGATAATTGGACATCTTTCTGGGGAAAACCTGGTCTGATTAGGAGAGACGGCATCCATCCCACTTTGGATGGAGCAGCTCTCATATCTAGAAACATGGCCAAGTTTATTAGTCGTCCAAAACCGTGACAACCCAGAGTTGAGACCAGGAAGCAGAGTCGCAGTCTTACACGCTTCTCTGCGCCTCCATTAGAGCAGCTGCCCACCCAATCCTTTAGTATAGAGACTCTGTCTGTTCCCCGTCCACCTACATTATTTAAAGATAAAATAAACAGAAGAGGAGTTCATCATAAAAACTTAATAAAAATTAAACTAGCACCTCCAACAGTCCAAAATAAGAGAGTTAAATGTGGACTTTTGAATATCAGGTCCTTGTCCTCTAAAGCTGTTTTAGTCAATGAATTAATATCTGATTATGATATTGATTTATTTTGTCTTACTGAAACCTGGCTGCGGGAGGATGAATATGTTAGCTTAAATGAATCCACTCCTCCCAGTCATTGTAATATCCATATTCCTCGAAGTACTGGTCGAGGTGGTGGAGTTGGGGCCATATTTGACTCAAGTCTATTAATAAATCCTAAACCTAAACTAAATTATAATTCATTTGAAAGTCTTGTTCTTAGCCTTACTCACCCAACCTGGAAAACATTACAGCCAATTCTATTTGTTATAGTATATCGTGCTCCTGGTCCTTACTCAGAATTTTTATCTGAATTTGCAGAATTTGCATCAGGCTTGATCCTTAAAACAGATAAAGTAATCATTGTAGGTGATTTTAATATTCATGTGGACAACCACAATGATAGTCTTAGTGCTGCGTTTATCTCTTTGTTAGAATCAATTGGCTTCTGTCAGAGTGTAAATAAACCGACTCATTGTCTGAACCACACTCTTGTTCTCTCATATGGCATTGAAATTGACCATCTAATAGTCTTTCCACAGAATCCTCTTCTATCTGACCATTTTTTAATAACCTTTGAGTTCATATTACTGGACTATAAGCCTTTTGGCAAATACTCCTACAGCAGATGTTTATCTGACAGTGCTGTAGCCAAATTTAAGGAAGTGATTCCTTCAGTATTGAATTCAATACCATGTCTCAATGTAGCAGAGGACTTGTCTGCTTCCTTTAGCCCCTCACAAATAGAATGTCTTGTTGATAGTACTACGGACTCATTACGGACAACTCAAAACTCTATAGCACCTCTGACAAAGAAGATAATTAAACAAAGGAGGTTAGCACCATGGTATAGCCAGCAGACTCGCAAATTAAAGCAAGAGGCACGAAAATCTGAACGCAAATGGCGTGCCACTAAACTGGAAGACTTTCGTTTAATCTGGCAAGATAATCTTAAAACATACAGGAAGGCTCTCCGTAGTGCCAGAGCAGTCTATTACTCTTCACTAATCGAGGAAAATAAGAATAACCCCAGGTTTCTGTTCAGCACTGTAGCCAGGCTAACAGAGAGCCACAGCTCAATTGAGTCATCTATTCCTTTAGGTCTAAGTAGTAATGACTTCATGAGCTTCTTTAATGATAAAATTATAACTATTAGAGACAAAATTCATCACCTCTTGCCCTCAACAGGTACCGATCTGCATTCTTACACAGCAAGTTTGGAAACAGCTGTAAAACCTGATATATATTTAGACTGTTTTACTCCCATCGATCTTCATCAAATTACCTCAGTAATTTCTTCATCTAAGCCGTCAACCTGTCTCTTAGACCCCATCCCAACCAGGCTGCTCAAGGACGTTTTACCTCTAGTTAGCCCTTCTTTATTGGATATGATTAATCTGTCTCTATTATCAGGATATGTACCACAGTCTTTTAAAGTAGCTGTAATTAAACCTCCTGTCACAGTTTTGAGTTTGTTTCTGTACTTCCTGTTTTATTTTGTAGTTCCACCTGTTTTATTTTGTAGTTCCATCCTGTCTGTCCTACTTCCTGGCTTGTTTCCCGCCTTTTTTGATTTTGCACCTGCCCCTGATGTGTTTCACCTGTCTCTCATTAGTCCGGTATATTTAGTTCTTGTGTTTCCTTTATTTCCTTGTCTGTCCGTTCTTGGTTTCTTGGTTTCTTGTGTTCTTGTGTCTTTGTGTATCTAGCCCTGTTTTTCTGTGTTCTCTCGGTTTTCTTATGCCTGTGGATTATTTGCCTTTTGTTAGTGTTTTTTTTGCCTGTTAGTGTTTTTGCCTGGTTTTCCAGCCGCTTTTTAGTTAGTCTGTTTTTGTGTTCTTCGGTTTGTATCCTACTCCTGCGTTTCTTTGTTTTTCTCTATCGTTTTGGTTATCATTAAAGTTAGCATTTGTTTAATTCCCTGCAATTGGGTCCGTTCCTGTACCTCCCCACTACCCCCGTGACAGAACGGACAGACCAGTTCTGGACCCAGCGGGAATTTTTGTGGCCAGAAATGGATCTGGGTCGGCTTGGGGAGGCACTCCTGAAGCGCCAGGAGTGCATCACCACCAACTTCTCCCACACTGACCGGAGTCTGGCCTCCATCAGAGAAGACGTACTGGTACAGTACAACGTACTGGCGACCCAGTTGGAGCATTTAGCTACCATGCTAAATCAGCGGGCCGCCGCACCAATGTCACCGGACCAGCCGACGCCTGTTGCTGCGTCAGCGGCCCGGCCGACGCCTGTTACTGCGCCAGCGGCCCAACTGACTCCAGCCCCTGTTCCTCCGTCAGCGGCCTGGCTGACTCCTGTCCCTGCGTCGGTGGCCCGGCTGACTCATGTCCCTGTTCCTCCGTCGGCGGCCCAACTGACTCCGGCCCCTGTTCCTCCATCGGCGGCCTGGCCGACCCCTGTTCCTCCGTCGGCAGCGCGGCCGACTCATGTCCCTGTTCCTCCATCGGCGGCCCGGCCAACTCTTGTCCCTGTTCCTGCGTCGGCGGCCCAACTGACTCCAGCCCCTGTTCCTCCATCAGCGGCCTGGCCGACTCCTGTCCCTGCGTCTGTGGCCCGGCCGACTCATGTCCCTGTTCCACTGTCGGCGGCCCGGCCGACTATTGTCCCTGTTCCTGCGTCAGCGGCTCGACCGACTCCAGCCCCTGTTCCTGCGTCAGCGGCTCGACCGACTCCAGCCCCTGTTCCTGCGGCCCAACTGACTCCAGCCCCTGTTCCTCCGTCAGCGGCCTGGCCAACTCCTGTTCCTCCATCAGTGGCCTGGCCGACTCCTGTACCTGCGTCGGTGGCCCGGCCGACTCATGTCCCTGTTCCTGTGTCAGCGGCCCGACCGACTCCAGCCCCTGTTCCTGCGTCGGCGGCCCGACCGACTCCAGCCCCTGTTCCTGCGTCAGCAGCCCGACCAACTCCAGCCCCTGTTCCTGCGTCGGCGGCCCGACCGACTCCAGCCCCTGTTCCGGCATCGGTGGGCCGACCGACTCCTGTCCCTGTTCCTGCGTCGGTGGCCCGACCGACTCCAGCCCCTGTTCCTGCGTCGGTGGCCCGACCGACTCCTGCCCCCGTTGCTCTTCTGTCGGCGGCCCAACCAACTCCTTCTCTTCTGTCGGTGGCCTGGTCGACACTACTCCCTGTTCCTCCGTCGGTGGCCCGACCGACCCTTGCCCCCGTGGATCTGTCGGCGGCCCGACCGACTCCTGCTCTTCCATCGGTGGCCCAGCCAACTCCAGTTCCTGCTCTTCCGTCGGTGACTTGGCCGGCACTACTTCCTGTTCCTCTGTTGGCGGCCCGGCCGATTCCTGCCCCTCCTGCTCTTCTGTCAGCGGTCCGGCCGACTCCTGCCCCTGTTCTTCCGGTGGCGGCTCTTGCTCCTCTGTCGGCAGCCCGGCCGACTCCTGGCGCCCCTGCTCCTCTGTCGGTGTCCCGGCCGACTTCTGGCGCCCCAGCTCCTCCGTCAGCGACCCAGGCTCCACAGCGTCCTCCAGTACCACCAAGGTCTGTAGTTCCTCCTGCTCTCTGGCTGCCAGTGGGGCGACAATGGGTTCCAGAGGGACGCCGCCTTCACCTCCGCCAGTTTCCAGAGGGGCTCCGCCCTCGTCTCCACCGGCCTCCAGAGGGGCTCCGCTCTCGTCGCCGCCGGTCTCTCCGCCGGCCTCTCCGCCCGCCTCCAGAGGGGCTCCGCCGGCCTCTCCGCCGGCCTCCAGAGGGGCTCTGCCCTCGTCTCCGCCGGCCTCCAGAGGGGCTCCGCCCTCGTCTCCGCCGGCCTCCAGAGGGGCTCCGCCCTCGTCTCTGCCGGCCTCTCGGCCGGCCTCCAGAGGGGCTCCGCCCTCGTCTCCACCGGCCTCCAGAGGGGCTCCACTCTCGTCTCCGCCGGCCTCCAGAGGGGCTCCGCCCTCGTGTCCGCCGGCCTCCAGAGGGGCTCCGCCCTTGTCTCCGCTGGTCTCCAGAGGGGCTCCGCCAGCCTCTCAGCCGGCCTCCAGAGGGGCTCTGCCCTCGTCTCGCCGGCCTCCAGAGGGGCTCCGCCCTTGTCTCCGCCGGCCTCCAGAGGGGCTCTGCCCTCGTCTCCGCCGGCCTCCAGAGGGGCTCCGCCCTCTTCTCCGCTGGCCTCCAGAGGGGTGCCTCTGCTGCCCCTGAGCCTCCTGTCCCTGTGCCCCTCCTCCAGACCCCCTCCACCCACCCAGTTTCTTGGACTTTTCATAGACCTGTTTTTGTTTAAGGGACATCTTGGAGCTGTCCCTTGAAGAGGGGGTTCTGTCACAGTTTTGAGTTTGTTTCTGTACTTCCTGTTTTATTTTGTAGTTCCACCTGTTTTATTTTGTAGTTCCATCCTGTCTGTCCTACTTCCTGGCTTGTTTCCCGCCTTTTTTGATTTTGCACCTGCCCCTGATGTGTTTCACCTGTCTCTCATTAGTCCGGTATATTTAGTTCTTGTGTTTCCTTTATTTCCTTGTCTGTCCGTTCTTGGTTTCTTGGTTTCTTGTGTTCTTGTGTCTTTGTGTATCTAGCCCTGTTTTTCTGTGTTCTCTCGGTTTTCTTATGCCTGTGGATTATTTGCCTTTTGTTAGTGTTTTTTTTGCCTGTTAGTGTTTTTGCCTGGTTTTCCAGCCGCTTTTTAGTTAGTCTGTTTTTGTGTTCTTTGTATCCTACTCCTGCGTTTCTTTGTTTTTCTCTATCGTTTTGGTTATCATTAAAGTTAGCATTTGTTTAATTCCCTGCAATTGGGTCCGTTCCTGTACCTCCCCACTACCCCCGTGACACCTCCTCTTAAAAAGCCCACTCTAGATCCAGAGGTTTTAGCCAATTACAGACCGATATCAAACCTTCCCTTTCTCTCTAAGATACTTGAGAAAGCTGTAGCCAATCAGCTGTGTGACTTTCTCCATGAGAACAGTTTATTTGAGGATTTCCAGTCAGGATTTAGAGTGCATCATAGCACAGAGACCGCACTAGTCAAAGTTACAAATGACCTCCTAATGGCATCAGACAAAGGACTCATCTCTGTACTTGTCCTGTTAGATCTTAGTGCTGCATTTGACACCATTGACCATCAAATTCTTTTACAGAGACTGGAACATCGAATTGGCATCAAAGGAACCGCCCTAAGCTGGTTTAAATCGTATTTTTTAGATCGATCTCAGTTTGTTCATGTCAATGATGAATCCTCCATGCATACCAAAGTTTGTCATGGAGTTCCACAAGGATCTGTGCTAGGACCACTTCTATTCAGTTTATATATGCTTCCTCTAGGGAACATTATTAGGAATCACTCCATTAATTTTCATTGTTATGCTAATGACACCCAATTATATTTATCGATCAAGCCTGATGAAACCAATCAGTTAACTAAACTCCAAGCATGCCTTAAGGATATAAAAAGTTGGATGACCTACAATTTTCTGATGTTAAATTCAGACAAAACTGAAGTTCTTGTAATTGGACCCAAGAACCTCAGAAACTCTCTTTCTAGAGACTTCGTTACTTTAGACGAGATCACCCTGGCCTCCAGCTCCACCGTAAAGAATCTTGGAGTTGTTTTTGATCAGGATTTGTCCTTTAATGTCCACATAAAACAAATTTTGAGGACTGCTTTCTTCCACTTACGTAACATCGCCAAAATCAGATGCATCGTATCTCAAGCGGATGCAGAAAAACTAGTCCATGCATTCGTTACTTCTAGGCTGGACTATTGTAACTCTTTGTTATCAGGCTGCTCCAGTAAGTCTCTTAGGGCTTTGCAGCTAATTCAGAATGCTGCTGCACGTGTTCTGACAGGAACCAAGATCAGAGATCACATCTCTCCCATTTTGGCTTCTTTGCATTGGCTACCTGTTAAATCTAGAATAGAATTTAAAATTCTTCTCCTTACATACAAAGCTCTTCATGGTCAGGCACCATCATATCTAAAAGAGCTCATAGTACCTTACTACCCCTCTAGAACACTGCGCTCTCAGAATGCTGGGTTCCTTGTGGTTCCTATAGTTTCCAAAAGTAGACTGGGAGCCAGAGCTTTCAGCTACCAAGCTCCTCTTCTGTGGAACAAACTACCATTTTGGGTTCTGGAGGCAGACACGGTCAACACTTTTAAGAGTAGACTTAAGACTTTCCTTTTTGATAGAGCTTATAGTTAGTGCTGGCTCAGGTCATCCCTTAGTTATGCTGCTATAGGACTAGACTGCCGGGGGACTCCCTCTCCCTCCTTTCTCTCTCTGTCTCTCTTTCTCAGGGTTATGCCTAGCCAGGCACGGTACTGGTTGAAGATGTAGTCACATCTCCCTTTACTGAAAACTCTACTCAAATCTCTCTCTCTCTCTCTCTCTCTCTCTCACTCTCTCTCTCTCTCTCTCTCTCCCCCCATCACCATCACCATCTGTAAACATGCATGTCTCATTAATGCATGTTAATGCATGTTACTAACTAAACTTCTTCCCCGGAGTTTTTGTGCTCTCTCGTCCAGCAGGTTCTCATGGATCGTGGCTGCTGCTGTGGTCCTGCACGACGTCCACTACTTATATTATTACTGTCATTATTGTTACCATATCTCTGTGTACTGTATACTGTAATCATTTTATCATTCATTGTATTCGTACAATATGTCTCTGTTGATTTGTTCTGTACACGTGACATCTATTGCACGTCTGTCCGTCCTGGGAGAGGGATCCCTCCTCTGTGGCTCTTCCTGAGGTTTCTTCCACCTTTTTTTCCCTGTTAAAAGGGGTTTTTTGTGGGCAAGTTTTTCCTCACTCGAACCGAGGGTCTAAGGACAGAGGGTGTCACAGATTGTACAGATTGTAAAGCCCTCTGAGGCAAACGTGTTTTGTGAATTTGGGCTATACAAATAAAATTTGATTTGATTTGATTTGATATATATATATATATATATATATATATATATATATATATATATATTATACATTTAAAAAAAATTCAGAATAATTTCATGATTTCTACTGTAATTTAAAAAAATAACTTGATTACTATTTCATAAGTTTAAGTTAAGTTTCTTTAAAACACAATTGTAAATAGATAAGACTAGTTCATATAGAGCTTTTTATTAATGTCTGTACAGTTAAAAATACTTTAAAAATAATTGCATAATTGTAATGTATGTGAAAACATAATGTTCTTCAATGTATTTCATTTTTTTAAGTTCATTTCATGGTAAACTTACCTGTAAATGGTAAAAAAAATATGTGTACCGGGAACTTACCGGAGACGAAAAGGGGCAGAGCCCGGGGGTGTATATAAGGGATGCAGGAGAGCGAGCGCTCATTTCAGTTTGGACTCTTGAACAGGCAAGATCTGTAGATAGAGAACAGTTGTTTAGTGTTCGCTAGGTGTGCATGGCCTGACGAAGACCTCGTGTGGTCGAAACGTTGCCTGAGCACACCATATTATTTGTATTTTTTTATTTTTTTGTTTGTAAAAATAAAAATAGTTTTTTTTCCTATTTTGGGAAAGCGCTTTTTGTTATTTACTTTGAAAAGAAAAAAGAAAAAAGAAAGAAAAAAAACAACATGGACAACTGGACAGAGGTCCGGTATGGCAGACGCCGGAACCGGAACTTGCAGCCAGCTTCCCGGGACTGGGGTTATGGGAGGCCTACCGGGTGGAGGGCCAGTGCACCCTCCCTCCCGTATCGGAGGGGTTATTTTCCTTACCCTAGCCCTAACCACATGGGGGGAGTCATTGAGATAGATTACCTTCCCCTAACCCTGTGGGAGCAAAATTGGAACTTCTTCGTACAGAATTACGAGGAGTTGAGGCACATAAGCGTCCCTCAAGACACCCACACATCAAATTTGGGGACTGTAGCTCATTGAGAATGCCCATAAATGGCCGTTCCAACTTCCATTCCAAATTCAAAATGCCATTCATTCTTATGGGGCCAAAATTGGAACTTCTTTGTAGAGACTTGGGAGGACTTGGAAGCCCATCACCGTCCCCCAAGGCACCCACACATCAAATTTGGGGACAGTAGCTCATTGGGAACGCCCACAAATGTTACTTCCAAAAGGACTTGTGACTGAAAAAATTGAAAGTGCCAAATCAACTTGTATGTATGGGACATCTTCTCAGGATTTTTTTCCCCCTACAACACTGTCAATTTTGCCCATTCAATAGATTAGATTAGAAAGTGGACTATTCCACATTCTCATCTAAGGGGATTTCCACATGCTCATCTATTATTATTGACCATTCAATAGATTAGAAAGTAGACTATTCCACATTCTCATCTACGGGGATTTCAACATTCTCATCCATTATTATTGACCATTATATAGATTAGAAAGTGGACTATTCCACATTGTCATCTACAAAATGCCCATATTCTATGTCTATATCTATGATATGACCAATTGAAAAACATACAAATGACATGATTTTAGCAAACATTTATTTCTTTTTTGACATTTCAAGAATACTTTTGCCAACCAACTTTTGCTAGGGTTAACCATCACCCTAAATAATTGACTGTGGCCCTGTACTGGCTGTTCATCTTCTGGTGCACGCTTTTGTCCCCCTGCTTCTTCTGCTGCTGCTCCTCCTTCTGCTGTTCCTCCCCCTGCTGCTGCTGCTCCTGCTGTTCCTCCACCTGCTGTTCCTCCCCCTGCTGCTGCTCCTGCTGTTCCTCCCCCTGCTGCTCCTCCTGCTGCTCCTGCTGTTCCTCCACCTGCTGTTCCTCCCCCTGCTGCTGCTGCTGCTGCTCCTACTGCTGTTCCTCCCCCTGCTGCTTCTCCTTCTGCTGTTCCTCCCCCTGCTGCTGCTGCTGCTCCTGCAAACAAAGTAGGGCACACATGCAGCAGGACGGACAATGATGTGGAGGTGATAGATGAGAATATGGAATTAAACCGAGTAATTACAAATTTTAATCTACATAGTGGACCTCATGTTTCCCAATTCTGATCTACAGCGTTACCGTTAGCGTTAGCTCATAAACTAGCATGGCCTGAAAATGAAATTTTAATACATTAAAAGGCAGCGAAGTCAGTAAACAATAACAAACACATGCTACATGAAGCACAGGCATGAAAAACAAGCGTTTCCAGCCGCAAAAATATGAACTTACCATTCTCTCTTTTCGTGCACCTGTTGAGCCACCTTCACCTGCTGCCTCCGCTGTCCCATCCCAGAAATGGCCGAGAGAGGGGCTATTTATAGGGGAGGGACAGGAAGTTGTCACAGCGGGCGGGGCATAGAGAAGCACGTGATGAAAAAAGAATGCTAATAAGTCAGAAAATGGCATTAAATGGAGTAATTCCTAATGCTAATCTACATATCGGACATTTTTCAATGAGTATAGCTGAGGTTGGGGAATTGTTCCAAATTCCCATACGTTTTGCTGGCAAAAAAAGTAGGGAAAATTTCCCTCCTCCACATTTCAATCTACTCAGAATAATCATAGATTGAAATATGGAAGTGGAGTTCCATTAGCATAAATTCTACATGAAGGAGGACATTCAGGGTATTGTCGCGTTTGTCTCATCGAGGCCTTTCAAAATGTCCAGGTCCCCTTCTTATATCTCTTTCCATTAAAGACTTTGTTCCAGAACAGTGCCGCCTATGTGGCGTTCACATAAATGGTAGAGCACTCTGAGAGCTTTCCAAAGATGTCTTTTTCTCACCCCTGACTGCTTCCGTTGAGGAGACGGAGCACTTTAGCAAACAGAGAAATGTAACATTTGCCACCCCCTAGCTCTGCACTGGATCAAACCACAGCTATGATTCCAACGCGGGGCGAATCAGGTCGATGAGACCTTTCCAACGGTGCCTGGATCATGGCTCTAGGGTGTAGTATGGCCAAGTTTGCCCAATTGACCTTGTTTGGCCATAGGGACTCAGGGTATATAAGTGTTCATGGGCTCTGAGAGCCTGGAGCCATGTTGGAACTTTTGACCAAAACAATGACCTATGGGGCTGATTCTCACATGTCATAGAGCTCTTCGAGAGCTTTCGGAAGCAACCAGCCCATTTTGGGGCCCTACCCGACCGTATGACCACTTAGAGACTAGCAACCACCGTTGCCTGAAAGCCAGCATCCCCATGATCGAGTGAATCAAATATGGTGGATGTAGACCAACAGGAAGTGCCGCAAAATTGATGGTAAACTTCAGGAGGTCAATAGAAATTCTATACCCCTAATGTCCAGAATTCTATCTATTCAGAACAATCATAGATGAAAATATGGAAGTGGAGTAATATTAGCATAAATGCTACATGAAGGACATTCGGGGTATTGTTGCGTTCGTCTCGTCGAGGCCTTTCATAATATCCAGGTCCCCTTTTTATATCTCTTCCCATTAAAGACTTTGCTCCAGAAGAGCGCCACCTACGTGGCGTTCATGTGTGTGGTAGAGCACTCTGAGAGCTTTCCAAAGATGTCTTTTTTTCACCCCTGACTGCTTCCATGCAGGAGATAGAGCACTTCAATGAGTTAAGTTTCCCATCCCCCACCCCGCTGCCAGAGACCACAAAAGTACTTCAGGAGCTCTTGACCGGGAGAGGATTTTTTGACCATCGCCAATTGAGCTGATATTCAGATATGCGATAGGCCTTGCACCGATGCATAGTGTGTGAAATTTTCGCGCTTCCTGTCGCTAACCCTGAACCTAGAAAATGATGATTCCATCTTCCAGATTTGTACATTTTCACATTGAAATTGAAATCTCATCTTCACTGCCATGCCATGTCGTTTGTTAACGACCTAGGGGATTTCTGTCCAGGGGTCTGTCGTCACCAACGAGAGGGCAGTCAGTGACGGGAGTTGGAAATCTTTTTGAGCATGTTTTGTCCCAAATGTCGTCCCAGCTACATCTCTCCCCACTGCCTTTGTAGATGGTGCAGAGTGCTCCACGACCCAGCTTTTCTCAATGTTCTCGGTGCTTGCATTCCCATGATACAGAACCTTAAAAATGAGGAATTTTGGACATTTGGCGCCCTCTAGCCTCCGTATTAAAAACTATTCAAGTTAGGAAGAAGTACACCTGAGACCTCCTTCCTCTGAGCTTTCCGGAGATGTGTGTTTCGTCGTCCTCCGACCTAGTTGAGATTTGACCTTTGACCTTTTGAAACATGAAGGGTCATGGAGGAGCTGGGTGAGAGTGCTACCAAATTTACTTAGTCCCATGGCTGTAGTCGATTTTGTAGTTGAAATGACATAGCTCGGTGTTTGGGATGTCAAAATCTCAATTGGGCCCATCCCCCACACATATATGGACTTACATGTAATAAAGGAACAAAAATTGGACTTCAGGGCAATACCTATATTTTTATGAATCGATAGCTGAAACGTTTTTTTTTTTTCAATAAAAAATGGAATTTGGATTTGGAATTAGAAAAATGGTGTTATACTGCCATCTAGTGGACATTTGTTGAAAAAGAAGTTCAATTCCGGAATTGGTCCACTTCCAACTTCCATTTGTATCACTATAGATTGAAATCTGTGTGGACTTTTGGACGAAGAACATTTCTAATTGACTTTAAATGGCAAATCCCTAGCCTTTTCCCTAATCCTAACAGGAACCCTAATGTGGGATTGGTTGTGGAATACATTTAAAATCATAAGTTTGTAATTTCAGAGTTATTTTTATAAATATAAAATTAAGGGAATCATTTCATAAAAAAATATATATATATATTATTTAAGAAGTAAAAATTAATAATTTTTATAACTTACTAGAATAAAAATACAAATTCATAATGTTAAAGTGGATTCAGTTACTTTAAAAAGTTAAAACAGTATAAGTTAAATAATTTCATATATTATTTTAGTAATACTAATTCATAAAATTGATATATATTTTCCTTTAAAAAATACAAATTTATAATGTTAAAGTTCATTTACTTATCTTATTTGGGGTGGGAAAAGGAAAAAAGAAAAAACATCAAAGGACGCCGTGTTATCGGATCCGGTACGGGTTGGGTTATAAAAGGAGGAAGGGGCATAGGAGCCTTCATTCTTGCTCTGACTGTTGAGAGGTACACATCTCCGTCTAGCAAGCCATTTTATTTTGTATTAGTGTGTCTGGGCCTGAAGAAGACCTTGAGAAGGTCGAAACGTTGCCATACAGGCACACTTTTTTTCATTTTATACATTTTTGTGGATTTCATTTAACTGTTTTGTATTTAATTTTGTTTTTGCTTTTTTGAGTTTTGAATAAAAAAATTTTTTTTAAAAACAAAGTTTTTGAGTGTTGGTTGGCAAGATGCCATCTGATGACGGATGGACAGTCGTCCGTTAAGGGAGGAACCGGACAGGGAACCGGGATTGGGACTGGGGCGGCGGGACGGACCGGGGGATGGACAGAGCACCTCCCGGCTCCTTCGGGAGACGGGCTCCATTCCCTCCTCCTAACCCAGTCTCACACCCCTTACCCATACCTAACCCTCAACCGCTCCCTGGTGTGTGCCTGAACTCAAACAAGTCATCCTAGAGAAGTTTCAAGTCAAATAGCGCCCCTAGTGGAAGTTCAACTTGGACAAAAACTTCCCCCAGGATGGGTTCAAATCGACTCCAAATGACTTGAAACGTGCTCCTAACTACATTCTGGGGGAACATTTTTGCCAAAAACCTTTCATGTCAACATATCTCCGGAACCAAAGGTCATAGAGACTTGCAACCTTGATCCACCAAACATAATTTGACCCTTCTGAACACGCCAGACTTGTGCCCGAGTCTCTACGACTTCCAGTTCCAGAGATAAAGCCAAAACAAAGTTTCAGGGGGGGACGTATCTCCGGAACCGGAAGTCGCACTCTTGTGGATGGGCTCGTTGGAAAGATCTCATTGTGCTATATTTAGAAAATGTTGGTTTCATCTTTCTATCACCTTCCTATCAAAAGTTATTCAAGGTACAAGAGTATCGGCCATGGTCAAAGTGTGCTTTCTTGCCCTTAACCCTAACCCCACATATCAATTAGAATGAGATGTGATGATTTCGTCTGAATATAAAATGTGTTTTCTGCTCTGGATTGGTTTTTAAAGTTCATGGCTCCTCCAGACCAGCAGGTGGTTGCGAACTCAACAATAAAAACATGATGGCAAAATTAAATCACAAATAAATAAATACATCTTTATATCCAATAATGTAATTACTTTAATGAGTTTGTTTTGTGTGAAATGTTTTACAGATGCCACAAGATACAGAGGTCAGACAGGTGCAGGTGATGATGATGATTAAGATTAAGATGAAGTGTGGGGGCAACTGGTGGTTTCAGGATTTACACAATAAAACCAGAGTCTTGGTGGTATTCTGCCATGGGATCACCCAAACCTCAAAGTGACATTGAAACGTCTGAAAACACAACAGGAAGAAGAATCAGACTCAGAATTGGCCAGGTGTGTGTATACACAAGAGGAATTAGAGGAATTGTGTATATATAAAGAATAAACAATAACATTTGTACACTGGATAAAGAAATAGTGATAGTGCTGGGTGGCAGTGCAAAAGACGATAGGAATAAAGATGGTTTCTACAACTTGTGTTATGTACGTGAGGTAGGTGGGTAGGACAACATATACATATATTTGCACAGCAAGCTAAATGTATACTGAGGATTAATACATTATAATGTACAGGTATTGCACAGATTTTCAGGTTATTGCACAGAGTAATGTTACTGGCACTGTGGTTTTATCTGTTGATTACAGTGACAGCCTGTGGGAAGAAACTGTTTCTATGAAGTGGATATTTTCACATTACAAGCTATTAAAATGCAAATCCATCCAATGAACTTCATATTGTGTTAAAACACTCTTTTCATCAAACTCATTCATAACTCTGATTATTGTTTTTTAACAGGTGATCAGTGATCAGGGTCACCTGTTCTCACTTACCTGGTTCAGACGACTGTCGGGCTGGAAGTCACAGTTTGACAGATCAGTATTGTTTTGTTTACGGCACACAGTTCTGGAAAGATCCAGGTCTATGATGTAACGTATCCCCCGAACCACCTGAAACACACAAAGAGTAACTGAGTACATTTAATTCAATTTTTATTTTGTTTCATTTATATTGTGCCAAATCATAACTTATTTCTTTCCATACAGAGCAGGTATAGACTGTACTCATTATAATTAGGATTTGCTAGATTTGTCTATTTTGCTGTGATTTCCTGGTGTTTCCCTGCCCTTCGTGTTCTGTGTCTGTTTTGTCTAGTCTCCTCTGTCTGTGAAGGCTGCTCTGGTGGCTGACCCATTTCTTCGACCACTCCCTCTTTGATTCTCACCTGCTCAGCACTCACACCTGCATCTCATCTCATTAAGTTCCTCCAGTATTTAACCCCGGTTCACCCTCCAAGACTCCACCAGTTTGTCGTTGTACCTCACGTGGTAACTATTCCTGTACTGGGTCCAGAAAAAACTTCTTGAAGATTCTTTGTTGTAGATGTTTTTGGATGCCAGCTTATTTTTGACTGTTAATCTGTTTTTTGTATCCAGCCCTGCCACACTCACCTACCCTGCTATCCATGCTCAGCCTACCCTCGTCTGCTCACCTGTCCTTTTCATCCTGCCCTGAAGTCCCCCCCCCCCCCCCCCCCCCCCCCCCCCCGGACTCCTCCTGTCTTGTCTGTTCATGTTTTGTTTTGGCAATAAAAGCCTTCTAAGTCAACTCTTGTTTTTTGGTCTGTATTGTGGGTTCAGTGTCCTGCCAAGTGCAAACTTAACAGTCTTGGAAATAAAAACCTTCAAAAGTAATTCCTGTTGTGCTCTGCATTGTGGGTTCAGTGTTCTGCCAAAGCTCAAGCTTAACAATAATATTATTGTGGAGGGGCCGTGGTGCATCACCTGCAGGGGAGAGGTGTGGAGAGGGCTCGGGAGAGCAGCGCCAGGTGAGAGTGATTAGCACACCTGCATCCAGTTAGCTAATCACTCTCCCTTCTTAACACAGTAGTGTGCTGGACCAGGGGGAGGGCTAGAGCACACACACACACAGATGGCAGCCACCACAGACACCAGGCAGCAGAAGGTGGTGTGGCCTGCGAACAGCTGAACAGTATGTTGTATGTCCAGAATAAATAAAGAAGTTCTGAAACAGTTCCTGGTTTGCTGTGTATCCATTGCTGAAGTACCCACGGTGGCAGAAGACTTGCCACAGAAAGAAATGACAATAAAGTATAAAACAATAAAGAAAGAAACAGGAACAGCAGAGTTTTGTTTACTTCCTTATTTTTACATGTTGCCTGTTAAATCAGTCAGATAGGAAAGGACTTGTCGTGGATATAGATTGCCATTTACAGTAGACAATATTAAGTGTCTGTTACACTCCAAATGCTATGCATTGCAGCACTATCAGCTAACGTCAGCGTCTACCCAGACCGGGTATGATGACACGAGACAGTAGTGCAATGTTGTTCCCTGTTGGTCTGGTCTCAAAGGTTCTGCTAAGCACAGTTCTGTTGCCTGCTAAAAGCAGATAAAGTTAGCAGACGTTAATTAGCGGTTAGCTGTAGCCTAATGACTTGCCAAAGAATCTGTCTACCAGGAAACAACCTTTGACCACACAGATACAATGATGTGTTTTTTGTGATGTACCTGCCGCTGGGCTCTATGGATGGCAGAGGCTTTGAAAAGGAAGGCGTCATTTGATTGGTTGTTGAAGGAGTAGGCAGCGGTGAGGACGACCCGCTTCAGGCAGCTGTCATTCTTTGAGATGTTGAATAGAGATCCAGGCATGGAGGCGCCATGATGTCTGCCCGCCGCCAACGCCACCTCTGTAAGAGAACACAGATGTCGCTGATGACCTTTGACCTTAAAGTTTGTTGTGATCTTTGTGTTTGTACAAGTACATTTACTTGAGCACTTCAGTACATTTTTTTTTTACTTCACTGTTTATCTGACAACTTTATTTACAAACATGAAGAGTTTATAAAATCTGATGATTGGTTCTAAATTAAACGACCTAACAGTTTATACAAGTCCATTATAAGTCCCACCCCTTTTACTGTTTAGCAAGCCTTAGTCAACTTCCTCCTTTCCTGCACTTAGATAAGTGATAAGTGACAGCTCATCTGTGTAAAAACACATTTAAATATGGTTCAAAGATAAAAGTAAGCAAAACCAGTATTGTTTGTTTTAATAATTAATAATAATTAATCGACTAAAGAAGTTTACTCTGAAGACTGACAGTTTGTTACTTTATGGTTTGGAGGAAATGTTTGGAAAACATTTGACGTTCTGTTTTTTTAAAAAACAGTAAAGATTTAGAGACGAAGAAGTGCTGTGAGAAAAGATGAAAAGAAGGAAGTGGATCCAAAGGTGGTTAAATGTTTTTGATAACGAGTCACAGGAACCAGAACTGAACCAGAACTGAACCAGAATATTTATAACATATATAACATTCAAACTTTTAAACTCTTGAAGGAAAAGGATGGTTTTTTTTACCCAGAACATCGAGTAGAGCGACGAGCAGAGCTACAAGCAGCAGCGTCTTCACTACCATGATGCAGTCTGTGTTTCCTGTGAAGCAGCAACACTCTGACCACAGACCAGCTCATTTCACACCAGCAGGAACAAACTGTTGTGTCTGTGTGATGTCATGTCCTGTCAGTGAAACACTTGCTGTGAGTCATCCTGCAGGCTGAAGGTTCAAACTCTGTTTGTCAGCATTGCAGCTCAGCAGATAAATGATTGTGGTCAGGTGATTGTGGACAGGTAGTCTTAGTCACATGTCATTTGACAGATTTTTGTTTATACCTGGTCTGGTCTGGTATACACATAGATCCTGGTCTGACCCCCGTACACACAGATCCTGGTCCTGGTCTGACCCCCCTACACACAGATCATGGTTGGAGCGCTGTCTAAAACCTAAACTGATCCCAGAAGACATGACGTCTATGATTTCCAAAACCAGTTTGAAAAGCGGGCTCATCAGCCCGACCCCTCGTCCACCTGAGACTCCTTGAAGGATCCTTCAATGTAACAAACTCATTCACATCAATTCAAACTGAACTGTTGAAAAACGCCACCTGAAGAGTCATTTTCTTGTTATTTTGCTTCTGGACCACTCCACCCGTTGACAGTCAGGATGATCGTCTCTGTGCTCGTCATCTCTGTCTGACGACCTTGTTTCCTTTCTAGCTCATTAAAGTTTAATTAATTTGAGGAAACAGCTGCTGCGCTGAGAACAGTTGAGTGATTAATTTCTTTCGTGTCTGCCTTTTGTTCATCAGAAGCTCCAATAAATCTACTGACGTTCTACTAACGTTCTCGTGACATTCTTCTTGTGTTGTTCACGTCCTCTGGGCAGTCTCACTCAAACTCAAACTTTTCACTTTATGTCATGTTAGCTTCACCTTCAACCTCACTGGTCACTGTTTTATTTATAGTGTTTTAACATTTTTAATCATTTTGATAATCACATCTTAATGTCTTTAGCTGGTCAGCTACCCTAGCTGACTACTAAAAGAAGAAAAGCAGGTTTATGAGGAGGATGGTCAGCTCTACAGAGGTTTGTTTAATTAGTGAGAGCTAACTAAGACACTGAGGGTGTTATTAAACATTACACGCATTACAAAACATTAATATTGTTTTGTATGTAGTGTTTCTGTCTTAGATAACCATTGGTAATGTTAGCTAGTCACTCACTATAGCACCAACATTAACCTGATTTTTATAGCTTAGCTAACATTTTTTCACAAGAGCATTTCTTCATTTCAGTAGCCAGCTAGGCTAAGTGACGGTTACCTAAGACAGAAACTCTTCATACAGAACAATGAAAGTAAACAGAACTCTACTTTCTGTTTCTTGTTGGAGACTTTTAGGTTGACAAAGCACAGTCAGGTTGGAGGTGGAGATCACATTACAGTTCATCCTTATCATGAACACAGAGACTGGCGGACACAAATGCAGGCAGGCAGACAGTATTCAGTTCTCAAGGGTCTTTTATTCAGTCCAAGGTCAAAATCCGGAAAGGCAGTCAGACAGGCAGAGGTACAGAATCAGGAGACTAAGACTCGGAATCAAGGAACAAAAACAATCAGACACGGGGAAACCTCTCTATACAAAACGCTGGAATGCTGCTCTAGGAGACAAGACAATCTGGCATTGACACACAGGGGAGCACTGGTTATGTACACACAGGAGGGAAGGGATAACGAGACACAGGTGAAACACATAAGGGCGGAGACAGGTAATCACACAGGGAACAGGAAGTGAACACAGAGACTATCAACATAAAACAGGAAACTAACACACCACAGACCCTGAAATCCTGAGGGGACAATGAATATTTGAACTACATTTCACCACAAACCATCCACACTGTACCAAAGTAACAACTCAGAGCAATGATGCTAACATGGTGTAGTATAAAATTTCATGCCTTTAATCAGAGCCCCCAGCAATGGGTGCTTCAAAGTTTGATTCTTTTCTTAAGATATATGGTTTGAAGTAATCAAAGGGAGAAGTATGTGGAAATGAATACAATGTGAAGACAAAATGCTGTTAATCAAAGTAAAGAGCACTATGGTTTAAGTAAAGTTGATTTTATGTGAGCACACAATATTGTTAATGAAGTAATGAGCATCATGGTTTAAGTGTACAGTTGATTTATCATGTTAAAAAACTGATAAGCAAGTAATGCTTGTACCAGAAGCATGTGAATGATTGTGACACAAACTTCTTGTCATGTTAAAGAGTTTATAAAGTTGTTTTTAAAAATACAGTAAAAGACATCTATGACATAATGGTGCAAGAAAATAGTAATAAAAGATTTTTAAAAATATAAGTAAAGCAAGCTAAGTTTTGGTGTAATCTTGTAAAAAGTAGAGTAAAAAAAGAGAAATCTCTTGGCCTAATACAGTAGGCCAAGAGGCCTGTGAGTTTACTGATAAGAAGACACAGGGCCAGTTGTGCAAGATGGCTGTGCAAAAAAGGCTGAACCAAAATGGCTACAGGACAGTGTCTAGGGAGACACCATCAACCATTGGAGAGTCCCCAAGTTTTCCCAGGTGTGTGTCCTGGAGTAACCTGAACACCTGGCAGACACCATTAAATTGGAAAGTCCCCAAGTTTTGCCAGGTGTGTGTCCTGAAGTAGCCTGAGCACCTGGTCAGAACACCTGGCATGTGTTTACACCATTATGTCATGGGAGAGTAGAAAGGTGGGCAGGACTTGTGTCATTGATGTATAACACTGAAAAGTATAAAAGAAGATGCTGTGAGACTGAAAAACAGTCTTTCCATGGATGACTCGGGCTTTATTTGTCTTTCAAGATAATAAAAGCTCTATCTGCTGCCAACTTTGACGAATCCTGCGTGTTATTCTTTTCACCTGGAGAATAACCCTATTTGACCTAATTTGAATTTAATAATCTGACAAGTGTGAGGGTTCTATGTTTTGTGTCCTGTCTGTCTTTTCCCCGCCTCCAGGTTCTTCCCCTCTGCAGGGCGGAGCTGATGAGGCACACCTGCAGCCACTCATTTCATCACAACCTCCATAAAGCCTCTGGTCCTCACCCTACTCCCCTGCCAGATAATCCCGTCTTGTCGGTAGAGCTGACCGTGTTCCTTTTCATAAATCTTTCCTGTCCAGTTTGCCATCTTTCAATTAACTTGTTCTTTTCTTTTGTGTGTTTTGTTTAGTTCCCGGTGCTTTTGCTGCCTCGAGCCCGAGTCCTGTTTTCACCTCGCTAGTGTGTGTTTTCGTTAAGGAGTTTGCTGGCCTGCCTAGCCGGACACCTTTTGTTATTTTATTTGAGGAACTTTTGTTTGAATAAACTTTTTGTGCATCCTTTCACCAGTCGAGTCTCTGCTTTGGGGTCCAATTCTTGTAGTCCGTAACAACAAGTTGGAAACAATCTTCTGATCAACACAACTTTTTTTTGACTGAGACCCAACTATGACTACAAGCTAAAAACTTTCAAACCTCCTGGACTATGAGCAGAAGCCAAAATGATAAACACAAACAAACAATTCAGTGGAAATATGACATTTAATTTTTATCAGCAAAGAAGAAAAAACAATCACAGAGCAGCTTTGTTTGTTTTGGAGCTGGGCAGGAAGTGTATGTTTCCTTGTCTTTTGATGGAGCTAGGCTAACAGTTTCCTCCTGCTTCCAGTGTCTGTGCTAGGCTAAACACATCATTGACCTCTCTATGATACGCAGAGATGAAACACGAGTGGTCACATGGTAGAAAAATATAAATATTCCTGTTTAAATCAACAAGTAAACTGTAAGAAGAAAGCAATATCTGGAGTATCAATCTATGACCTTCAGAATAAAAGCACTGAAAGTTGGAAGCACTGATTAATAATCTGAAAAATATAATACTGTAACACATGATCTCTTGTCAACCAATCAGAACAGTTTCATAATTCATTTATCATTTCTGGTTTTCAGTCTGTGCTTTTATTTTGGTGCTTCAACAGTTAAATTCTGAATGAAAATGACTTGAAGCTGCTCAAAGTCAATGAAACACAAATTAAATGTTTAAAAACATTTTAATGTACTCAGATTTTATTCTGAAAATTCTGGCAAAAACAAAACAAACAACGTCCGCCATCAGATAAATGATGTCTGATTGGCTCCATGATCAGATTGAACAAAACAGTCCTTCAGAACACACTTAGGTGTGAACGCCGACAGGTGTGAATGCAGACAAATGTGAACACAGACAGGTATGAATGAAGACAGGTGTAAACGCAGACAAATGTGAACACATACAGGTGTGAACACATACAGGTGTGAACACATACAGGTGTGAACACAGACAGGTGTGAACACAGACAGGTGTGAACACATACAGGTGTGAACACAGATGGGGTGTCGATTAGCTCAGTTGGTAGAGCATCCGCCCCATGTACGAAGCCTTGCTGCAGCGGCCCAGGGTTAGAATCCGACCTGCAACCCTTTGCTGCATGTCATCCCCCATCTCTCTCTCCCCACATTCCAGTCATTCTTCAGCTATCTCTATACAATAAAAGCTTGAAAAAGGCCCCAAAAAAAAAAAAAAATGTGAACACGGACAGGTGTGAAAGCAGAAAGGTGTGAACACTCAGTAGGTGAATCAACAACACGACTGATGATGGTCACAGCCCTTTAGCCAAGTTTGTACGTTAAACTGCCAAGAATGAGACAGACTGAGTTATTGTCTCCAAAACTGATTTAAACCACTAACCCTAAGCTTTTAAACTCAAGAGGATTGGAGTCAGGGTACTGTAAGAACCCAGATGATTCAGAGTGGTCAGTCTGGAACATTTAGTGCTGTTGCCATCCTATTGTTGCATGATAATGTTAGCTAGCTAGCAGCTTGTCATTGTGCGTTTCTGCCTATATTTGAGTTCCTTTTGTTAATTTGTGAACACCTCGTTTTATCAGCTCAATATGAAATCTGATATGATAGAAGCTAACATGCTAATACCAACGTAGATACTCGAAAAAAGGTGCTGTTGTTCTCTGTACAGACCTGTTTGCAGTCAGATTGTGTCGATTAGCAGTTAGCTGAAATAGCAGTTAGCCAAACAAGCTGTTAGCTGAATTAGCAGTTAAAATTGCAGTGGGGCTGGGGTGTCGTTTAGCTCAGTTGGTGGAGTGACCGCCCCATGTACAAAGGCTCAGTCCTTGCTGCGGCAGCCCAGGGTTCGAGTCCGACCTGTGGCTCTTTCCTGCATGTCGTTCCCCATCTCTCTCTCTCTCCCCACGTTCCTGTCGCTCTTCAAGCTGTCTCTGTCAAATAAAGCTCAAAAAGGCCAAAAAAAATATATCTTAAAAAAAAAAAAAAAATACAGTGGGGCTGTAACACACACTCTGATCAAAATGTAGACAGCATTAATTGGTTGATCTGGAGGCAGAGAAAACCTGATTGGCTGCTCAGATGGACTGGGATCCTCCTTGTCTGTTAGCTTAGCATCAGGCTGGTTTTGGAAGATGTGAACCGGTGTGAAAGATGGGAGCATCTGAAGCAGCTTCCTGTAAACATTAAGTCTTGAACAGACCTGAATCAAATGCCACCAGATCACATGACCTCATGTGGAGTGTTAGCATCTGTTTCGATCACCCTGTAGTCCTAGGTGGGTGGGTTTGATTTGATTGGGGTCTAGTGGTGGTGACTGTGATCAGACCTGTAGCTCTCAGCAATATCTGCAAAGAGTTTCTGTTTGGTTTCACAGAGCTGATGGACATGACAGATGGATGACAGATAATGGTTGGATGTAATGATGGATGGCTGGATGATGGTTGGAGGTGATGATGGATGATAGAGAAGACGATGGTGGATGATGGTTGGATGGACAATAGTTGGAGGTAATGATGGTTGGTAGGATGGATGGATGATTGTTGGAGGTGATGATGGATGACGGTTGGATGGACGATGGTTCGTGATGATGGATGATAGTGCTGATGATGGATGATAGTTGGAGGTGATGATGGATGATAACGGTGATGATGGACAATAGTTGGAGGTGATGGATGATGGTTGGAGGTGATGATGGATGATGATGGACGATCAGAACATTGTGGTTCCTTTGAGCCTGACAGTAAACGGGTTTGCAGGTGTTCTGTTAGGCAGTCCAACTGTGATGCTTGCTGTTGATCAGTTTGGTGTTTTTGATAAAAAGAAAGACACATCAACAGTTTTTTTTTTTAAGAGGCAGAAATTCCTGATCCACAAACTGGAGACTGGTTGGTACAGTACGGCTGATCCAGTCTCAGTGGTGCAGTCTCAGTGATCCAGTCTCTGAGCTCTCTGAGCTCTGATGAACATTTTTCCAGCACTGATCAAGTCAACATTATTTTCAACAGTTTTGCACCAAATTCACTGTTCACTGACAGCTGTTTTCAACCAATCAGAGCTTTGTAGGTGGGATTACAAAGGGGGCATTAATTTCTTGTCCTCAGATCGGACAAAACATTTGAAACTCTGACAAATAGACAAATGGATCATATGACTGTGATCATGTGACTGTAACAGGCTGAAGGATCTCTCTTAATGTCTCTTAACGAGCTCCACTGCTGATTGGTCAAAACAAGTTTTGTGTTCAAATACATGATAAGATTTTCTGAATAAAGTTCATTGAATTTATTCATGATTTTTTTCATATGTCCAAATTTTCAACAAACCTTAAAAAAAGAGAACAGAGTCAGTTAAACATTAAACGTTAAACATTAAACTGATGAGGTTCTTTGGAGGCGTTTCTGTTCGGTGAGGGCTGAAAAAACGCATCACATTGGAAACGTCAGTTAAATAAACTGCTTCCGATCAGAGATTTTCTCAAACTCCCACAATCCCTCTCAGATCCTGGATCTCATTGGTTTAAAGGTTTCAGGTTCGAGTCCTTCAAAACTCCAGAATCACCTGTCGACCTGTCTGGGTCGATTCAAACAAGTGACATCACCCCTGTCTGCAAACAGGAAGTCTTCCTACACCTCGTCGCCGCAGGGTGACCTGCTGAGGGAACGCTCAGCAGAGAGTCAGACTCCAAGTAAAGATGACACTGATTCCCAGTCTCTGATGTGTAATATCTCTCCCAACTGGGTTACCAGTGGTGGTTCTTGGAGAGGTAGGCAATGAGCGCCACAGCCACACCCACATAGATACCTGTCCCAATGGTGATTGACAGCACAGCCAGGAAGAGAGCCCGCCTCGAACTGGAGCTCGCCAGGTGGAAGTCTCCTTTAGACACCGCCTTATTGGTCTGAGAGGGGCGGGACAAAAAGACAGGAAAAGGAAGTTAGCTACCAGAATCATGATGCATTCATGAAAGTATCCAACGCTTCGCAACACTAAGTCACACAGCACCAAACTATATTGCTCAGTGCTCAGCCAAACATCATGGCTTTAACTGTTCATTTTGATTTAAAAATAAGAGAGTCTTACATTCAGAGAACTTCATCAGGATGAGCAAGTCAAGCTGTGTTCAGAGAACAAAAAGATGATTTTAAAGAGATGTTTTCAGTCTGAACTGTGTGGCTTCAGGAGGTTAAATGAGAGAAAGACACAGAAGAAGAAACCAGATAACAGAGCAGAGGAAGAACAGCAGTCACTGATCTGTAATCAGTTTGTAATACAGCTGATGAGATCAGAAAGAACAACATCCTGTTTACTGTCAGACCTCAGGCCACTGCTGCTACAACCCAATGGTACTGATAAGTGTGCTGCACAGTGCTGCACAGAACACATTACATTACATTTACATGTAGTCATTTAGCTGATGCTTTTATCTAAAGCAACTTACAGGGAGCAATTTAGGGTTCAGTATTTCGCCCAAGGAGACTTCGACATGCAGAGTGGAGTAGCCAGGGATCGAACCACCGATCATCTGATTAGTGGACGACCCACTCTACCTCCTGAGCAATAGCTGCCCACGTTGTGGTTTTTTTAACACGAAGAACTCTGAACACACAGAAGGCTGCAGTGATGCAGTATTGAACCTGTATTGAACTATGGAGACCTTTGCGTGCCCGGGCTCAGGTGTTACATATGATTGATACAGCGTATCATGCATCCCTCAGATTTATTACTTGTCAAGCAATGACTCATCACTGTGATCTTTATGCTCAGGTAGGATAGTTTGCTTAGCAACCCGCAGGTGCACCCACTGGTATATTTTCATATACAAGGCGATTCTCAGGTTGTTTCCATCCTATCTATGTTCTCTTATTTCTCAAAAGTCCGATGAACAGTACTCGCTGCGTTTAAGGGACTTTAACATGTCTATACCAAATGTTTGTACTGAACTAGGGAAGAGGGCGTTTGGATCCTCGGCACTGTCAGACTGGAACATTTAGAAAACGTTTTTTGTTTTTTAAGATTTTTTTGGCCTTTTTGAGCTTTATTTGACAGAGACAGCTTGAAGAGTGACAGGAAATGTGGGGAGAGAGAGATGGGGAATGACATGCGGGAAAGAGCCACAGGTCAGATTCGAACCCTGGGCCACCACGGCAAGGACTGAGCCTTTGTACATGGGGCGGATGCTCTACCAACTGAGCTAAACGACACCCCAGAAAATGTTTTTTAACTCAAAGATCTGATTTCTTTGAATGATTTTAAATCCATATTAAAGGGCTGGAGATGAATCATGGGGGTGTCGTTGTTTTAACTGATATTGTTGAATTCATGGCCTTACTGTACTTTTATTATTTTCTAGATTGCTATGTGTTTTAATGCAGCCTGTGTGTCCTGTATCTGTTTGACTTGTTCTTAGTTTGTGCTGCTGCCTGCCTGCCTGCCTGCCTGCCTGTCCCAGGGCAACATCTGCCCTTGGCTGATGTTGCGTTCACAGTGACAAATGATCAGATCAGATTCTGAGCTGCATTAATCATGGTTAACAAGACAGGAAACAGCCCAATGTAATTGCCACTTCACTTCCAGTAAGATTGAATTACACGTTCAGACCAATCAGAAACAGGAGGGTCAGATCAACACCAGCTCCTCTGTCCAGTTTAACCTTTGACCTCCTCAGACAGGAAGTGGACAGACCATGTTTTCTTGTTTGTGTTGAGCTCTTCCTTTAATGTGACTCTCTTCCTCCTCCTGCAGAGCTTTCTGTCGTTCACTGATGGATTTCAATGTGCAAGGCGTTGCCATGGCAACCAGACCTGTTTCTTTTGGAGCTTTAGGTGTGCAGTTGTCATGGAAACCACATCCACAACAACATGAAGCTATACAGCACAACAACAATGAGAGCATTTACTGAAAACCTATCAGCTGATTACAGATGACAAACAGTGTGTGTGTCAGTGTGTGGGTATCTGATCAAAGTACTGTGAGTATCATGAGTACTGCTTACTACTGCTCCTGGTTCTGCTACTGTTACTCTATCCATCATGTCCTGCCTCTGATCCAGGTCAAGTTGGTGGCAGCAGGTGTACCTCCTCCTGGAGGATCTGAGGCCACCAGATCTTGAACCACCTCAGCTGGCTCCTTTACACCTGAAGATTGAGCAGCTCTATTCTGAGCTCCCTCTGGATGTCCGAGTTCTTCACTCTATCTCTGAGCCCGGACACCCTACAGAGGATCCATGATCTCATTCTTCAGTCACTACCCAAAGCCGATGACCACAGGTGAGGTAGATAGACCAGCTCAGCACACACCACACCAACCCGCCGGTCCATTTCATGCTCCATATTCCCATCACTGGTGAAAAAGATGCCAAATACTTCATCTTCACTATACTTTACTTCACTATACTTCACTTCACTTTACTTTACTTTACTTCACTATACTTTACTTCACTATACTTCACTTCACTTTACTTTACTTCACTATACTTTACTTTACTACACTTAACTTCACTATACTTCACTTCATGTCACTTTTCTTTACTTCACTTTACTTTACTTCACTATACTTTACTTTACTTTACTTCACTTCACTATACTTTACTATACTTCACTTTACTTTACTTTACCATACTTTACTTTACTTTACTTTCCAGCAGGTGTGACACCTGACTTCAGAGCTAACAGGTAAAACTCAGTACAAGTCATTAAAAAAATCCAGCCTCTGCCAGGTCCACTCAGGTGTGTCAGCTAAGGTGTGTCTGCTCAGGTGTGTCTGATGAGGTACGGTAATGTCCCTTGGGAAGATGTGTGGGCGTGTCCTTACCTCATGCGACAAGTAGAAGGCAGCGATGCCAAGCGGCCAAAAGCAGCAGAGCATGGAGAAGACACTGAGCCCCAGGTGATCTCTGGGAGGCATCAATAGGAAGGTGTCCTCGCTCTCTGATTCGCTGGAGTAATCACTCTGATCAAACACAAACAAACACCCGAGTCACCTGATCACCTTCATCATCATCATCACCTTCATCATCATCATCATCATCATCTCCACCCACTGATCCATCTTGTGAATGTAGATCAACACAAGAAAACAGAACTGGATCAAACTGGAGAAAATGTTTTCTGGTTTTCCGTATGATGCTCAGAGCACCGGGGGAGTGTTAGTGTTTGTACCACAGGCGTTTAGGACCACCAGGAAGAGGAGGAGTTTTACAGGCCTGGGGCGCAGGGGAATGCTGACAGGGAGTGGAGCCGGTGTCATACCAGAACTGGAGATGAGAATGTGATGAAATATTCACAGGAAATAATTATTTGTTTGGGTTCAAGGTTCAGTTCATCAGCTGTTCTGTTTGTTATGAACTGAATATAAAAATGGACATTTACCTTTTTACTGACGATAACTCATCTACATTGAGCCGGGCTGTGATAAACTGCATATACTGTTACTCTGACTCTGTCAGTAATCCCTCTCTGGGATTAGAGCCACACAACAGATTAAATCTGGACTTTACAGAAAAAATCACAGCATTTCAGCTAATCGTCTGAAGAGATTGGCTGTTTGACGTTCAGAGATCTGCAGAATGTTAATCTGATTCTGACTCACAGCCAGAGGAGGGATGGATGGGTGGAGGGATGGATGGACTGAGGGATGGATGGATGGATGGATGGACGTGTGAAGGGATGGATGGATGGAGGGATGGAGGGATGGACTTGTGATGGGATGGATGGGTGGAGGGATGGACGGACTGAGGGATGCAAGGAAGGATTGGTGGAGGGATGAACTAGAGGATGGAGGTTGGAGGACGAAGGTTGGAGGATGAAAAATGACGGCTGGAGGTTGGAAGATGAAAAAAATCAGTGCTGCTCATAATTATTAATCAATCAAACATGGAATTACCTCGAGCTCCTGGAAGTCGTCATCATCGTCAATGTCGTACGACAGTGTCTGAATTTTTGCATCCTCTCCGGAAAAGTCCACAAACTTCCTGTCAGCAAACATCAGCACCTCCTTTGTGGAGGAGGAACCAGCAGCCACTGATGAGGAGTAGCAGGAGGAGGTGTCCAGACTGAGCCCCTCAATGAAGGTGGTCTCACAGCAGTCCCCTCCAGCCTCCCCCCACGCTTGCAACACCTTCTCTGGGCACAGGAGGAGACCTGGGGGCGGC
Source organism: Sciaenops ocellatus (assembly GCA_033000465.1). NCBI lineage: Eukaryota > Metazoa > Chordata > Actinopteri > Sciaenidae > Sciaenops > Sciaenops ocellatus. The sequence continues at coordinate 28,125,014 of CP136872.1, read as the reverse complement.
CTGAGACGGGGATCTGATATTACCTGGTGGGAGAGCAGAGCACTCGGGTTCAGGAGCTGAGGAGGCTCTCCACCTTCTCCATTGCTCTTGTCCTGCTGGGGGGGGGCGTTCACCACCACATGACCCTGATATTGAGAAGCTGAATACACCATCAGCAGAGGCTCCGCCCCCAACCTGTGGGTGTTGATGAGGCCATTTTGTCTGCCTCCTCCTCCTCCTCCTCCTCCTCCTGCTCCTCCTCCCAGTGAGGCTCTCCCCAGTTCAGACAAGCTTTCGGTCTCTTCTTCTTGTCCATCCATCCCTCCACACACAGTCGCTCCTCCCCAGAGGTGTCTCCCAAAGGTCAGGGGTCAGAGGTCAAGAGTCAGAGGTCAGTCATCGGCTGAACTCTCCTGAAAAACAGAAACAGAAAAACAGTGAAACAGAGAAAAGGAGGAGCATCTCCTCATCAACAGGAGGTCTGTTCATAATAATCAATAATCAATCAATCAATGTCTGAATGACGGTTATATTCAGACATTTTACAGAAAACAACAAACATCTTCTCCTGTGGTTGTATATGTTATGCAATAATTTTCTATCCTTATGTTACACGGATTCACGTGTGGGCCTTGAGGTCCTCTGCAGTAGTAGTTGTTTGGCTTTGCTTGAGAACAGCAGGTGCCAGCTGATCTCAACAGGATCAAAGAGACCTAATGTTGCCTTCCTAGACATAATAGATAGCTTGCTGTTGACGTTTCATTAACATAAACAGACAACAGTGTCTCCAGACTAGAATGTGCTGACAGTCACACTAACATGGTCAAACATTCTCTGTGACTAGTTCTGGGCGTACAGTATTTGTGGTGTTATCTGTAGAGGTTTAAAGTCTGACCACCAGCATGAGTTCAACAGAATGTGAGACCGACTCAGGCACTTCTGATGAACTTTGAGAGTGTCTCTAATTCTCCTTGATCAAGAACAGTATAAAGACTCAGGCACAGACCGAACAACAAAAGAAGAACATCAGAATGTGAGGTCATGCTGATATCATCAATGATGTCATGTGACACAGTTGAAGGAAAGTGTTCAAAGTTATTCCCAAGACTATTATTGTGACACTGCACAGGAAGGAAGTGCTGACCTTCCTCCAGGAGGAACTGTTGAAGTCCTCAGTCGCTTCATTTCACTTCACCATGATGAAAACATGAGTCTGACAGTCACCGGGTCATCTTTCTTTGAGAAGAGTTTAATCCGGGTCATCTGGACCTGCATCGTCCTTTTTCAGGTCTGTCTGACTGATGGGGAATCCCCGGGAATGCAGATGAGTTCATGTTCCCCTGTTTTTATTGTTTCTAAGACTTTACCCTCTCTGAGCTGATGAAGCTGACTGAGAGGATGAAGAGTGTGCAAAGCTAAATTTAAAATATAAAACTTGTTTTTCAGTGAAATGTCTGCTTGGAACAGTCTTTGATGCTTTTAGTTTGTCGAAAGTCGTCTTTACAAATCAATGTTTTTTAGTATGAAGGGTTTGTTACATAAAGAATCAGCATCGGAAGCTGATCACCAAACTGAGAAGATTCAAACAGGAACAGGTGTCTTAACCATGAAGACTCTAACATTGGTTCTCTGTTGAAAAATGGTGGATCACTCCCTCTAGGTTGGAAGTAAGTTTCTGTCCCAAGTAAAAGAGTTGTTCAGGAGTGACGGGTAATGGAGCATGAGATGAGACCAGCGGATTGGTGCATCATCAGCATATATCGGCATATATATATGAGATAATAATCTTTTACTGTAAATAATGTAATCAGACATTAACATGTTGGTGTTTGATCATATTCTAATAATCGGTTAGACTGAAGGTGGATCAAGTTTAAGGATGCTACTGTGAAATATTTAATTATTATTTTCCTGATATATTTCTGATTTTTTATATTTTTAAATGTTAGATGACCTTCAATTAATCATAATAAAATAATCCACACATTAATAATAAAGCTGCAAACCCGTCTGTACACATACACACACACACACACACACACACACACACACACATACATATAATATAAATATGATCCCACCATCCTCTGTAAACCTGAATACCGACAGTGTCATTGGCTTTGACGTCACCCCGGTGATGCTAAACATGTCGTGTGATCACGAAAGGACAAAAACACACGCGCGCGCACATACTCATCTCCCAAGGTGAGACACGAGACCCTGAATCCATCATCAAATCAATACATCCAGGCTTCACAGCGACTCTTCCTCCGTCCTTTCGGCCGACTTCAGTGCGCTCTGGGCGGCGTACAGGTCTGGAAGAGTCCCGGTGACATGATCCGCTGCTCCGAGTCAGACAGAGAGATAAGAGAGGCAGGCGGGCAAGCAGGTGTCCGTCTGGTCGGAGGATGGTTCGCCTGCAGGGAAAAGATGAAGATGAAGATGATGATGAGAAAGAGGAGGAGGAGGAGGGGAGAGAGAGAGAGAGAGAGAGAGAGAGCATCAGCTGATATGAGGGTTACATGTGTGTTGAATACAGAGTGTTTGTGTATGAAGAGCAGCACAGATTTCCTCCTCATGGTCCTAAAGCCCCTCAGTGCTCCAACAGCAGTCAGCCCAGCTCAGCGTCTGTCTTTCAGCCTTTTATTTCACCAAGCTCTCACCAACCACTAAAAGTCAGTCCCAGATTTACTCTTGTCCAGCGGCTTCTTGCTCGCTCACTCTCTCCTTTTCTCTTCTTAGCTTCCTCCGTCAACGTCCTCCTCACTCTCTTCTCCTCTGCTATTATGTCCATAGAAGCTGCTGAGCCCAGTTACATTGTTCTCTAGCCCAGCTCCTGTTTTGGTATGACACTGGCTCCAGTTTCACCAAAATCAGTGAAATAGTTGGTGGTGTGTGACTTAGTGCCGTAAAGCGTTACGTACTTCTCCCGACCCGGAGCCCAAAGTTACATAGTGTGAGAACAGACGTACGAATGACAGAGACACCATTCACCTGATTGCAAGTCAGTGTAGCATCAACATAATATAAACTGTTTGTTTATTAAAGTTACAACATGTTGGTTTAACTTTCACCTCCTCAGGACAGACAAATCATCTATCCTCTGTCTGTGAAGTGAAGCCAAACACTGCAGTTCCTCAAATGTCCACTTGAGGCTGGCTCCACATTCTTTTAGTACATGGTAAATGTGCACAGTTGAAAGCTCTGGCTCCCAGTCTACTTTTGGAAACTATAGGAACCACAAGGAACCCAGCATTCTGAGAGCGCAGCGTTCTAGAGGGGTAGTAAGGTACTATGAGCTCTTTTAGATAGGATGGTGCCTGACCATGAAGAGCTTTGTATGTAAGGAGAAGAATTTTAAATTCTATTCTAGATTTAACAGGTAGCCAATGCAAAGAAGCCAAAATGGGAGAGATGTGATCTCTGATCTTGGTTCCTGTCAGAACACGTGCAGCAGCACTCTGAATTAGCTGCAAAGCCCTCAGAGACTTACTGGAGCAGCCTGATAACAAAGAGTTACAATAGTCCAGCCTAGAAGTAACAAATGCATGGACTAGTTTTTCTGCATCCGCTTGAGATACGATGCGTCTGATTTTGGCGATGTTACGTAAGTGGAAGAAAGCATTCCTCGAAATTTGTTTTATGTGGACATTAAAGGACAAATCCTGGTCAAAAACAACTCCAAGATTCTTTACAGTGGAGCTGGAGGCCAGGGTGATCCCATCTAAAGTAACTAAGTCTCTAGAAAGAGAGTTTCTGAGGTTCTTGGGTCCAATTACAAGAACTTCAGTTTTGTCTGAATTTAACATCAGAAAAATGTAGGTCATCCAACTTTTTATATCCTTAAGGCATGCTTAGAGTTTAGTTAACTGATTGGCTTCATCAGGCTTGATCGATAAATATAATTGGGTGTTATCAGCATAGCAATGAAAATTAATGGAGTGATTCCTAATAATGTTCCCTAGAGGAAGCATATATAAACTGAATAGAAGTGGTCCTAGCACAGAACCTTGTGGAACTCCATGACAAACTTTGGTATGCATGGAGGATTCATCATTGATATGAACAAACTGAGATCGATCTAAAAAATACGATTTAAACCAGCTTAGGGCGGTTCCTTTGATGCCAATTTGATGTTCCAGTCTCTGTAAAAGAATTTGATGGTCAATGGTGTCAAATGCGGCACTAAGATCTAACAGGACAAGTACAGAGATGAGTCCTTTGTCTGATGCCATTAGGAGGTCATTTGTAACTTTGACTAGTGCGGTCTCTGTGCTATGATGCACTCTAAATCCTGACTGAAAATCCTCAAATAAACTGTTCTCATGGAGAAAGTCACACAGCTGATTGGCTACAGCTTTCTCAAGTATCTTAGAGAGAAAGGGAAGGTTTGATGTCGGTCTGTAGTTGGATAAAACCTCTGGATCCAGAGTGGGCTTTTTAAGAAGAGGTTTAATTACAGTTACTTTAAAGGACTGTGGTACATATCCTGATAATAAAGACAGATTAATCATATCCAATAAAGAAGGGCTAACTAGAGGTAAAACGTCCTTGAGCAGCCTGGTTGGGATGGGGTCTAAGAGACAGGTTGACGGCTTAGATGAAGAAATTATTGAAGTAATTTGATGAAGGTCGATGGGAGAAAAACAGTCTAAATATATATCAGGTTTTACAGCTGTTTCCAAACTTGCTGTGTAAGAAGGCAGATCGGTGCCTGTTGATTTAGATCGTACAGTCTGTCATACCACAGAAGAAGAATCGGATCATACAGTCTGTCTCATCATATTAATAACAGCTGTGAGTTCATGGTAATAATGATTTTTATTAAGACAGCAATCCTGTTCTGATACATCATTGTTTAGTGTACAGGTTCTATAATTAGTACCGGTTCTGTAGTTAGAATACGTTCCGTATCTGTAGTTTTTGTGTTGTAGTTTTTGAGTTGTAGTTCTTGTGTTGTAGTTTTTGAGTTGTAGTTTTTTGTGTTGTAGTTTTTGAGTTGTAGTTCTTGTGTTGTAGTTCTTGTGTTGTAGTTTTTGAGTTGTAGTTCTTGTGTTGTAGTTTTTTGTGCTGTAGTTTTTGAGTTGTAGTTTTTTGTGCTGTAGTTTTTGAGTTGTAGTTCTTGTGTTGAAAAAGAGAACAGTTGGTTTTAGTTTTGATAAGCAGGGATAGAAAGTGGATGGATGTTTTTAGTTTTTAGTTCGTGTCGTTCATTCTGCCACCCAGCAGGCGGCGATGCGCTCAGCTCGCGGTCCTCCAACAAACACAGAGAAGAAGAAAAGTAAACAGCAGACGTAGAAGAAGAAGCCGTCCGTGGTGCTGCTCCTGTCACAGTGCGCAAATGCGCATCCAACAGCTCGGAGCTCCGGTGGATAAAACAAACATCACCAGGCTGGGAAACGACACGTTAGGGCGGAAAAGAAAACAGCGGTTGAGGGGGAAGACAGAAGCGAAGGGTAAAGTCTGTGACACGGCAGGTAAGCCCATAATTCACCTGACGTGGAACTCTTTTCTTCAGGCCGGACAGAGGCTCAGCGGAGCCGTTTTCTGTGTGACCGGAGCGGATATGTGGGCAGGCCCACCGCGGCTCCTCGGCGCTGTCATCCATAGTTACTGTACACAGTGTTCACCCCGAGCTGTGCCGTCTGCTGCAGAGACAGGCCGACACACCGAGCCGCTCTCTGCTAACGTTTACTGCATACATCAGTCTATAGGTTCAACCACAACAACACGTGTGAGATATTTAATATAGACTGTTCAACATACATGTCACCATCAAACAGTTAGCATGACAGTTTACAGTTCATACAGTCATATAGTGTGAGTGTATTCAGAGTGTGTACATGCGGAATGAGGCAGCACAGTGTGTGTGATCATGTCATGTTCTTTAATCATGTTTAAACTTTAATTAAACTGAGCTGATCAGCAGCTTCTTCTTAGTTATCAACGTTTACAGACGGACTCTGGTGTGACGTCCTCTGTGCGGCGGGCATATGTCAGCTATCAGCACCGAGGTACCGAGCTGACAGGTCGGTTATGTGGACGAGTTAACCGGCTAGTTAACGACATAAACTCTCCGATGTTCCGTTAAAGTTAACGGAAGTTATCTGATAACGTGAACTTTAAAAAAAACACTACATGATCCAATGCTAACGTTAGCATCAGCGGCTAGCTTGACAGTCCGCAGCATGACGGGCCCGGCTACTTCCTGAAACTAGATCACCTGACAGCCGTTAGCAGGCGGGCTAACGTTACAGCAACAACAGCCACGTCACGTCGGCGGTAGTTAATGTCGTATGTCACGATTCAAACCGTGCTGATGTCGGTACTGTTGGATAAGGTCTGTAGTTAGCGGCACAGACTGAGTGGTCAGAGTTTGGTCAGTTATTAGACGGAGCCCAGCTGAAGCTAACTGACGATAGACATCACGCCCAGCAGCACGTGTGATATCCGGCTGCGAGAGGAAGAGACGTCGCGGAGTCCACAAAGAGGAACCAGTGTCAGAGAACCACAACCGAAATCCTAAATTTAAACCGAGAACCGTCCAGAACCTTCAGGTCCACCAGACACCCGTTCCTTACACAGACACAAGATTGTCCTTCCAGCACACCGTAGATGTTTTCAAACAGCTTTTTATGATTATAATACACCTGTATGTGTTACACCTGTATGTGTTACCATTACATCACTGATGACCAAAAACAGCAAGAAGTTTGGCGTCGAGACAACATAAAACAAGATGAGATGAGACAACACAAGACAACAGCAGACACAGCAGCCAGCTAATATTACTGACTAGTCCAACAGCAGTCAGCCCAGCTCGGCGTCTGTCTTTCAGCCTTTTATTTCACCAAGCTCTCACCAACCACTAAAAGTCAGTCCCAGATTTACTCTTGTCCGGCGGCTTCTTGCTCGCTCACTCTCTCCTTTTCTCTTCTTAGCTTCCTCCGTCAACGTCCTCTTCACTCTCTTCTCCTCTGCCATTGTGTCCATAGAGGCTGTTGAGCCCGGTTACATTGCCAACGCTCACCAAGCTCCGGTTCTGGCACAACACCGGCTCTGTTCTGTGTCAGCATTCTCCCACACAGTCCAGACAACCTGGCTAACAAACTGAGCTAACACAGCTAGCAGCTACAGTTGGCTGTTCTGTTTGACCACCAGGACCTCAGATTAGAGTTTGAAAGAGTTTGACAAGATGTTTCATGATGCATGACTCCTCCTCTTCCTTTTCCTCCTCTTCCTCCTCTTGCTCTTCCTCTTCCTTCTCCTTCCTCATCCATCTCTTCCCCCTTCCTCTTCCTCGCCCTTCCTCTTCCTCCTTCTTCTCATCCTCCTTCCTCTTCCTCCCCCTTCCTCTTTCTCCTTCCTCTTCCTCCTGTAAATCTGTGCAGTAACCTGTACATTATAATGTATTTATTTATCCCAACTGTTTACATTCAGTCTGTTGTACATAGATATGTATATACTGTCGTATCCACCTATCTCGTGTCACAACACAGCCGGTTGTAGAAACCATATTTACTCCATCACCTCTGCACCACTGCAGTCCTTTATCCAGTGTACAAATGTCTGTCAAATGTCTATAGATAGATACACATATCTATATTTATACATATATCTTCTAATTATGTATATAGTTATTTGTTATGTTTTAATGTTAATGTCTGCGCCTACCTGTCCTCCTTTTCCTCAGTGACCATGGTGGGCGAGCGCCGCAATGGGAACCTGCTGGTCCAGCTAGGCCCGAGGCTGCAGGCGTATCCAGAGGAGCTGATCCGCCAGCGCCGCAACCACGACGGACAGACGGAGTACCTGATTCGCTGGTGCCTCGTCACCATTGACGATGGCTCTGGTTCTGGGGGCGGAGCCAGCGAGGCAGGAGGGGCAGGTGGCGGCAGCTCTGGGGTGGGCGGGTCCAGTGGATCGACGTCAGGTGAGAGCAAACCTGAGAACATCCTGATGTGGATGTCGACGGAGGACGTGTACGCCAATTGCCCCACCCTCCTGGGGAAGAGGAAAACGGACACGCAGCGCCCCCTGCAGCAGCAGGAGAAGCAGCAGGGTGGCGAGGCATCGGATGGAGGTCAGAGGAGCGGCGGCGAGTTCCCGACCGACGTCACCTTCGACGAGGTGGAGCTGTCTGACATGAAGGAGGACGTGAAGAACCTGGTGCGTCGAGCCAGGAAGCAGATGACCAAGAAGAGCGACTTCTCCATCAGCATCACGCACACCATCCATGTGCTGAGTGCCTACGCCAGCATCGGCTCGCTGGTCGGTGTCTTTAAGGAGACGGGCGCCCTCAACCTGCTGATGGAGCTGCTGTGCAACAAAGAGACGCAGACGAGACGCAGCGCCGGGAAGATGCTGCGAGCGCTCGCCTCTCACGACGCAGGTAACTACTGCTGTCTGATTACACCTGAACACATGATAGGCGAGCAGGTTCCACTTGTTTCTCCTCTCTGTTCTCTCTGTGTTTTCACGGACACGTAAGGTTTCTTAAAGGGAGTGTGGTGTCAGATTTATTTTTTTTAAACCACTTGTAGAAAGATGTTCATGTTTGGTACAACATTGACGACCAGCGTTAACGTTATGTTAACTTACTGTTAAAGTTGGTCATCAATCCGTCCGTAAAAACACATCACAATAGAAACATGAGAGTGCGTGCGTGCGTGCGTGCGTGCGTGTGTGTGTGTGTGTGTGTGTGAGAGAGAGACTGGGTGAGGAGCAGCTGAGAGTTTTTCCCATGAGTCATCGGGGCTGCGTGGAGGAAACAAACAGCCTGATAACATTGAACCAGATGAGACCGCTCACTCTGTTTCTACAGTCCACGTTTAAAAAAAAAAAAAAAGCAGAGTCTGGACGGCAGGGCAGGAAACACTTTTAAACCAATAGGACATCAGCTGGGCTGAGACGGGCACTGTGACTGGCTGGGAGGGGACAGAGGTTTACTTTGAAGCAGCTCTGATGAAACACTGTTTTCAGAAGTCAGCAGTACAATGACTGACCGAGGTGAGGAGCAGGAAATGACATCATCACATAGGGTGTTTTGGGTTACTTAGCGACCCGGAGGCGGGACTGACTCGATCGAGTCCCTGAATCACGCCTCTGAAACCACGTCAAGGTTCCTTCCTCATAAACCCAGACAGATCCCACCAGACGCTGCTGAGGCCAGAGTATTGTTACTATGACAACTGTGTGATCATCAGTTGCATCACCACTTCATATTATTTTAATGATCAATAAATAATCAATGAAACGTTGATCAGCTGACACACTGATCACATTAAAGGGTTGAGCGCTCTGCTCATGTCTCCTCACCTTGTCTCCTGTCTCCTCTGCAGGAAGTCGTGCGTACGTCCTCTTGTCTCTCAGTCAGCAGGACGGCATCGAGCAGCACATGGACTTCGATAATCGTTACACTCTGCTGGAGCTGTTTGCTGAAACCACGTCATCAGAGGAGCACGGCATCTCCTTTGAGGGGATTCACCTGCCTCAGGTAAACACACCTGTCAGCCTCTCTTCACCTGCCTCAGGTGTTTGATTTTATTTCTTTGATTTAGCAGTTTGATCATTTCTTAATGTTTGAATGCTTCATGAGAGTTTTCCTACAATTTAAAATCACTTTGAGGTGAATTGTGTTTCCAGGTTTAATATAGGGCTGCAGCTATCGATTCTTTTTGAAGTCAAGTATTCTACTGAATATTTCAGCGATTAATCGAGTTTGGAATTGGATTTTTTTTTTTTTTTTGCATTTTTAAACAACAATACTATTGCATAATGTGTGACAGAAATGACAGGCCTGTTGAAACCGAACAATTGATCCCAAACTTTCAACATCTTTTGCCTTTTCCGGACGGTCTCTTCGCTCTCTTCCATAGCGCCAACTTTTTGACTCTTGAGTCGCGTGCGTCATTCTTTACAGTCCGTGTAGAACACGATCCCCGGGGCGGAACGCAAGTGACTACTTAAACGAAATTAATAATTAAGCGGGGAAGCAGAGACTATCGAGGTGAACTAAACTCTGGTAATCTACCTGTGTGTGTGTTCTCACGTTGTTTATTTCATGTACCAGCTTCTAAATCTGAGTCTGACTCACAATTTACGCCACAAAATATAATGACACTAAGACAGACAGAGACAAACAGAGACACACACAGACAGAGACACACACACACACACACACAGACACACACACACAGAGACACACACACAGAGACACAACACACACACACAGACACACACACACACAGAGACACAACACACACACACACACAGAGCCGGCCTCGATAAAGCTGTTATTAATCAGAGAAATAAAAAGTTATTTCCTGATTGTTTCACAGCCGTTACATTCAGCAGGTATTTTTAAATATTTTTTTTTCTTTTGGCCTTTTTATTGGATAGAGACAGCTGAAGAGAGACTGGAATGTGGGGAGAGAGAGACGGGGAATGACATGTAGCAAAGGGCCACGGGTCGGATTCGAACCCGGGCCGCTACGGAGCTTTCATACATGGGGCGGACGCTCTACCAACTGAGCTAATTGCCGCCCCACATTCAGCAGGTATAGACATGCCCACAGCAACCCACCTCAGCTCCCCTGACCCCCACACCACCGGACAACCCTGCTACGAGTTGCCGCAATCCCTGATCCTGTGTGAATTCACGCTAAATGAATACTTGAGGGGAAAAAAAATTATTCAAGGATTTTTTTGTACTACAGTATTCGTTGCAGCTCTAGTTTATACTTCTTCCTGTTAATATTATTGTTGTTGTGATCGTTAGGGATGCACCGATATTAAAATTTTGGCTGATACCGATATCCAATATTAATATTGCTGTTTTGGCCGATAACCGATATTTACCGATATTGATATATGTTAAAAAATAAATAAAGTTTCTGAGATGATAAAATTTTGTACAGACTGAAAATCATGCAAACTGAATTTTTGAATGTCTTCCTTTATTTTCAAAACGTGTTTTACTTCCAAATAAGAAAGTCACAGGGCCACCATAAAACACAAGTCTGTTTTTACGGCCAGCAGTTTGCACGGGGTATTTTATTTTGAAAATCCACCGGCTTCTCCGTGCAAACTGCCGGTCGTAAAAACAGACAAAAGCGAAACTAATTAACTACGTAGCATATTTACACATGTAGAAGCATATTTAGAAGAACATACACCGGGAAAATGGCCAAATCTCAGCAAGTAAACAAAGTCTGGAGGGATGAACGCTTCTGAAACGCTCCTGGTGGGTTTGAAGTCGATTCAGGACGGACTAAAACCGCGGCGCGTACGCAACGTACCAGAGACGTGTGCAGTGGGGTTTCAGCGTACCCCACAATTCTGTGCTGTGTTTGTGTCACTGACGCTGTCACGTGCATAAACAAATACCGCATGGCCAAATCCCCCTCCCCCTCCCTCTCCCGACACACATACACAAAAAGCAACTAGACAGATGTAAACATCGGTGTTAATATTGACCCAGTTTTACTCATGGGACCGATGCCGATATGTGAAAAAATGAGGAATATCGGCCGATACCGATATTGATGCCGATATATCGTGCATCCCTAGTGATGGTTGCTGTTGTGGTTGTGATGGTTGCTGTTGGTTGCTGTTGTGGTTGTGATGGTTGCTGTTGTTGTTGTTTTGGTTGTGATGGTTGCTGTTGGTGTGATGGTTGTTGTTGGTGTGATGGTTGTTGTGGTTGTGATGGTTGTTTTGGTTGTGATGGTTGGTGTGATGGTTGCTGTTGGTGTGATGGTTGTTGTTGTGATGGTTGCTGTTGGTGTGATTGTTGTTGTTGTGATGGTTGTTGTGGTTGTGATGGTTGCTGTTGTGGTTGTTTTGGTTGTGATGGTTGCTGTTGGTGTGATGGTTGTTGTTGTGATGGTTGTCGTGGTTGTGATGGTTGCTGTTGTGATGGTTGCTGTTGGTGTGATTGTTGTGATGGTTGTTGTTGTGGTTGTTTTGGTTGTGATGGTTGCTGTTGGTGTGATGGTTGCTGTTGGTGTGATGGTTGTTGTTGGTGTGATTGTTGTTGTGATGGTTGCTGTTGTTGTGATGGTTGCTGTTGTTGTGATGGTTGCTGTTGTGGTTGTGATGGTTGCTGTTGTGGTTGTGGTGGTTGCTGTTGGTGTTGTGGTGGTTGCTGTTGGTGTTGTGGTGGTTGCTGTTGTTGTTGTGGTTGTGATGGTTGCTGTTATTGTGGTGGCAATGGTGGTTGTTATCATTGTTGCTGTTGTTGTTGCAATGGTAATTTTTGTGGTGTTTGTTGTTGTGGTTGTTGCAGTGTTTATTGTGATTGTTGTTGCAATGGTGGTTGCAGTTGATGTGGTGTTTGTAGTTGTGGTTGTTGTTGCTGTTATTGTTGCTGTTACTGTGGTGTTGTTTTGATTATTGTTGTTGCTGTCATTGTTGCAGTTGTAATGATGGTTGTTGTTGTTGTAATGATGGTTGTTGCCGTCATTGTTGTCATTCATACTGAGGCATTGTGTCTTTGTTTTTCCTGTCTTTGCTCAGATTCCCGGGAAGCTGCTGTTCTCTCTGGTGAAGCGTTACCTGTGCGTCACGTCTCTGATGGACAAACTCAACACAGCAGGGGCAGAGTCTATCTCTGATAGGCAGGACGCCAGTCCCTCCCCTGCCTCCTCCTCCAGTGCCGCCCATCAGACGGAGCACCTCAGGGTGCAGCGAGAGTTTGACTTCACTATGGCCATGGCCAACCTCATCTCAGAGCTGGTCCGAGTGATGGGCTGGGACCGGAACCGCCAGCCTCCCGATGGCTCCACCCACTACCCGGGAGTAGGTGGGGCCTGTGGGGAGGAGCAGGGGGGGGAGGCATCCCGTCCCCTCCTCAGGTCCATCTTCCAGCCTCGTTTCTGCGCCTCCCCTGTCGTCCTCACCTCCACCTCAGCTGTAGCCGCTCCCGCCGCCACACCACCAAAGAAGAAGACAGGAAACGGATACAAGACGCGCTCTGACTTTGCCAGCCGCTCTGCCTACGTGGAGTACGTCCAGGACAACCTGAAGAGCGGCATGATGGTCCGCATGCTGGAGGACTACGAGGAGGTCAGCGCTGGAGATGAAGGAGAGTTTCGCTACAGCAATGATGGCTCGCCACCTGTTCAGGTGAGGAAATAATGATACATGCGTTAAAATACGTTTAAAGTCACTCAAACATCACAGCAGAAAACTCAGCAGCTCCTCCAGCTGGTTGTAGGAATAAAGAGACTGACAGTGACAAACCTAAATACTAATGTAGTCCTGGGGTGCGGTCGAATAGTCTATTTTGTTTAGGAAGGTTCCTCACTGAGTGACATGTCCCAGAAGTAGCCGCCATGCTTCCTTTCTTATCTCCTTTAGCAGAGGATATACCGGACCTTCCTTTACAAAAGGAAAGTGGTTAGGAAAGGACTTCTTTCATTATTCGATCGTACCTGCCTCGTTGCAGTCATTTCCAGATCTCAGTGTCAACGCTTTGTTTGTTTGTTTGTTTGTTTGTTTGTGCTGGCATGGATGTGACGTCTCAGGTCTCAGACATGGAATCTGATCCAGTTTGACTCTCATTAGTCTGAAGGTTGAGCTTTAATCCTCGTGCTCATGTGTTGTGTTCAGGTGTACTGGAACTCCCTGTCCAGGACTTACTGGGTCCACTGGCACATGGTGGAGATCCTGGGCAGTGGCAGCAGCAGTCAGGCCGAGAAAGAGACGCAGGAGAAGGCGTCCTCCCTGACCGAGACACTAAAACTCACTGCTGGTAAGATGTATGTCCTGTTTGTCGGTCTGTCTCTCTGTCAGTCAGTCACAGTGTCTCTTTTTCTTGTGCTCCTCAGTGAGTCAGACATTCTTCTCGAAGCCTCCCGGTGGTCTGTACTCTCTGCCATACCTGTCTGAGGGTCTGCAGAGGGAGCCTCTGGCTCTGAGCCGGGCCGAATGGTGGGAGGTTCTGTTCTTCATCAAGAAACTGGAGCCCAAACAGCAGCTGGAGGTCAACGCCATCCTGCTACAGAGCCTCGACGACCAGGTGAGCACCGCACATCCCGTGGAGCATGCTGGGAAACTGGACAAACTGTAACCTCTCTGTCTGTCCTTCAGGAGGCGGAGCTGGACGACTCATCTCTAATTGGTCTGTCTGTCCCTGGAGACGTGGCTAAGAAGCTCCTTCACTACCTGAAGCAGAAGCTTCCGTCGTCATGCCTTGGCGACCTGCTCTGCTCTCACACCTTCTGCAAACACTACCTGAGGAGAGGAGGAGGAGGAAGTCTGGAGGACGAAGAGCTGCTGGGTAAGGACACACACACATGGACAGACACACACAAACACACAGCAACCTCTGAGTCTGTCTTTGTCTTCCAGCTGAAAGCTCTCTGAGTTCGTCCAGCCTGGGAGGAGGTGGAGGAGCAGGAGGTGGAGGAGCAGGACAGAGCTCTTCCTCTTCATCAGCCTCAGCCTCCTCTTCCTCAGCGATGGGCTCTGTCTCCAAGAAAGCAAAGAAGGAAGCTCCTGCTGATTCAGGCTGTGGCAGCCCAGACACTGAGAGCGAGCTACCCTCAGAGGACGACAGCAAGTACCCCGAAGACCTGGAGGACAAGATGAAGGGTGAGGCAGACGAGGGGCCTGAGGGTGAGACAGACAGACAGACAGACAGGCAGACGGGGGCCTGAGGGACAGACAGACAGACAGACAGACAGACAGACAGACGGGGGGCCTGAGGGTGAGACAGACAGACAGACAGACAGACAGACAGGGGGCCTGAGGGTGAGACAGACAGACAGACAGGGGGCCTGAGGGTGAGACAGACAGTCAGACAGACAGACAGGGGGCCTGAGGGTGAGACAGACAGTCAGACAGACAGACAGTGGGCCTGAGGGTGAGACAGACAGACAGACAGGGGGCCTGAGGGTGAGACAGACAGACAGACAGTGGGCCTGAGGGTGAGACAGACAGACAAACAAACAGACAGGGGGCCTGAGGGTGAGACAGACAGACATGGGGCCTGAGGGTGAGACAGACAGACAGACAGACAGACAGACAGACAGACAGACAGGGGGCCTGAGGGTCAGACAGACAGACAGACAGACCTGTCCCTCAGGTGTGTCCTCTGGTCAACTGGTCTTCGTGTCCTGTCCTCCATGCAGTGTTCAACAACCCTCGAGTCCAGGGGAAGAAGACGGTGTTGGAGAAGCTGGGGGAGGTGGTGGACATCCTGAAGAAAGGAGGGTCTGGTTCAGACCAGGCCCAGCAGCTGGCTGCTGTCCTCTTCATCACCAGGCTGCTGGAGGAGAAGGGAGTCCAGGAGAAGAACTCCATGAGGAGCGACTCAGCCCAGACCATCCGGTGAGAAATCACAGGCTTCATGAAGGAGGGTGGCTCCAGGACATACACTGAACCGCCGGGGCTTCAGTCAGGACGGGGGCTTCAGTCACGAAGGACCGGGGGCAGAATCATGACCTGGAGCGGGTAGTTCAGGGGGCCTGGGAGAGCAGAGTGTTCTGGAAAATATACACAGTATTAAAGTGATTGTTCTCTTGTCCTCTTGTCCTCCTGTCCTCTGGTCATCCTGTCCTCTGGTCATCCTATCCTCTGGTCATCCTATCCTCCTGTCCTCTAACAGGGACAAGGTGCTGAAGCTGCTGGTGGAGCTGCTGGGCTCGTCCTCTAAAGACGTGGTCCTGAGCACGCTCAGACTGACTCATCTGCTCATGCTCAAATACGAGTGGAGGGTTTCCTTCGCCACCGAGGGCGGAGTCAAAGCCGTTCTGTCCTGCATGCAGGAGTTTTCCGCCGTGACCCACGTCCAGCAGCTGGCACTCGCGGTGAGAACTATTAACCTGACATCAAAGTTTATTCACCTGTGTGACACACCTGGTGTTACCATGGTAATCCAGTCACAGGTGGGCTGCTCTCAGTATGTCCGTGCACACCTGCATCACCTGTGATCTAGAGTTGTCACGATACCAAAATGAGTAACCACGATACTATACCAGACAAAGTATCACGGTTCCGGGTATTATCACGATACTGCGGCCTTTTTTTATTATTATTATTTTTATGAACTGCAATGTATTTGTACAAGTTATAAATACTTATTAATTACTTATAATGTTGTTTGGTGCATAATAAACATAACACTGGTGAAGTAAGAATTAGACTGAAACAAATATTTTTGCCACTGACGCCGCGGCAGACTCGCCGCTCGGGCCGGTGCTTCTGCCATGCTGAGTGTTGTATCGTGTTTGTAACTGTAAAGCCGTGTGGCGTGCGCACGTCTGGGCGAGACAGAACGTTAGCTTGTTGTTTGTTTTGAAGCGAATTTTTATCGAAGGGAGCTGTCTTCATGGAGTTCCTTCTTGCTGGCAGAAACACACGAACAGCCAATCAGCTAACATACGGGAGGACCCAGCGTGCGGAAACAGCCTATCATATCCCCGGACGTCACCATTAAGAGGCAAACAGCCAATCATTCAGCAGCTGTGTAGTTCCGTTGCAGTTGTTGCCATGTGGGTTTGTTTACAAGGGAGTAGCATGCAGTGAGAAGCCGGGAGGAGAGTAGAGGCGGCCGCTACGTTGCAGAAGCTGGCACCGGTAGTGTAGTAATCCACAGTAGTACCGTCGTGTAGAAATTCTAGTATAGTAGGAACCATTATGATTTGGCACTGCGGGGTACCATGGGTACCGTGGGTATCGTGCAACTCTACTGTGATCTGATGTCAGGACAGGACATCAGCTGAGTAAGCGGTCCTTCAGTGTCGATCACTGTGGGCTGTCCACTTGTTAACACCAGGTGTGAGGTGAGTCCGCTTCATGACCCGCTCTTGTGGTTCTTTGTGTTCCTGTCAGACCCTGAAGGTGATCACTGGAGCCAGTAAACATGACCTCCGCAGTGTCGGCAGCAGCCTGCCTCTCTCAGAGTCTGGCACTCAGATGATGTTGGAGATCTTTGCCAGCATCGGCTCAGCCACCCCTGAAGGCTCCAAAGGCCTGCTGGGAGCTATCCCCGCCGCCATCGACCTCATGCTCAAGACCAAAGGGTAAGTGACCACTGCAGGTTTAGGTTAGGTTCAGGTTTTATGACCGTCTGATGCTGATTATTGGTTACGTTGGTTGTGTGTGCAGTTGCATGCTGTCGGTGCGGAACGGCCTGCTCGTCATCATCATGCTCATTTCCAACCACAAGAGCCTGGCGGAGCAGCTGGTGGCATCCGATGTCACCGCCGTCCTCAAAGACTGTCTGACCTTGTCTGGAGCGGAGACCATGCTTGCCATCATCGCCCTGAACCACATCTCCATGGTGCACAAGCTGGAGAGCAAAGGTACAGCTAAGCATTCCATCATGGGTACGTACGCATGTCTGTTGTGAAGCTGACAGCCGTGTGTTTCCTGTTTGTGGTCAGACTGTCGGGAGCAGCTGGACTTCAAGGACACAGAGCTGCAGATGTTGTTGGTGAGTCTGAAGGAGCTGACGGCCACCAAGGAGGTGATCCAGACTCTGGAGCAGCTGCTGTGTGACGATGCCTGCCAGTTGGAGGAGGAACGCAGCCAGGTGCGCGGCCGCAGAGGTCATGTGACGTGTCAGGAAGTGGAAAAGGAGGTTGTTTAATGACCATTAAAATATTGATTATCATTTGTTCAGGTGACTCACAGTCGTGACACTTATCAGGATCTAGTTCGTCTGATGGAGCAGCACCGAGCCGACCGGGCCGTCCAGCTCTCCATCCTCAGGTACTGACCAACCATGACCTTTGTCCCTGATGATGATGATGATGATGATGACGTGTTGTTGTGGAGCTTGTCTGATTGGCTCTTTGTTCCTGCAGGATCCTGAACAAGTTCCTGGACAACTACCAGGAGGACATGCTGCCATGGCACGAGAGCATTGAGCCCTGCCTGTCCTCCATGACGGCCTTCATCAACGACAGAGAAGTCAGTACAGACAGCAGCAGTTAGATCAGACCCACCTGGTGACGTACATTAACCTCCTGTGATTGGTTGTTCAGGTGGTCCAGCTGTTTATCCGCTTCCTGTACCGGCTGGCCTCTCTGAACAAAGACTACGCGGTGGTGATGTGTCGTCTGGGGACCAAAGAGGCTCTGGTGAAGGCTCTGGACAAACACAGCACCACCCTGCTGCTGGTCACTGAGCTCCGAGACCTGATCACCGACTGTGAGAAGTACGCCAGCCTCTACAAGAAGATGACCACCAGCGTCCTCGCCGGCTGTATCCAGGTACGCATGAGACGGGGACTCCATGTTGAACCCTTGACTTCTGTTACTGCTACAGAAGAACCACTTTGAATCTTTCTGCTCTGGTGTCTGTCAGGCGGCAGCAGGAGTAGCTGTTGAGGTGCCCTTGAGCAAGGCACCGAACCGCTAACTGCTTTCAGGGCACTGCTCTGTGTGGCTGCCCATCACTCCACCGGGTGTGTGTGTGTGTGTGTGTCTGTGTGTCTGTGTGTGTGTGTGTTCTTCTTAGGGGATCAGTAAAGTTTCTATTCACATGAAAAGAACCAACAAGGAAGAAGTTAGATCCGTTTATGTGACGACACAGAGGCTGCACTCGAATATTCAGTTTGTCTCATGAAGGTTCCTCACTGAGTGTTAACGTGTCCGTCATGATAAGAGCTGTTTGAATCCTCTAACTGTGAAGGAAAGGAGCTTCAATGCTTCCTTTATTATCTCCTTTAGCATAGGATACACGGACCATCCTTTAGGAAAGGAAAGGAGGTGATGCCTCCCTCTCCTTAAAATGGACGCAGTGTTCAGTCATTAAACCATCAGTGTGTTTAAACAGTGTGATGCAGCCTGCAGCAGAGAGGGCGTGTGAATATGAACATACGTGTTTGATCATGAAGTGTGTTGTGTTGTTGACTGTGGAGCTGCGTTCACACACAGAGTAAAAACTGTTTGTAACTGTGACATCCAGCGTCCTGCAGATCATCATGAAGTTACCGTTGCTGATTAATCATATATCTTTGCCATAACTTGCTAGTATGTTTCTATATGAGTGGACAGGAGGGTGAGCGACCATACCAGCGTAACAAACACGTCATGTGACTTCTGTGACAGGTGGACAATATTCATTTATTATTTGAATTCTGACGTTGATGATGACGTCACATTTTTCACCGGGTTGTCCACGTTTATATTTCCTGCATGAAACAACACGGTCAGAGCGCACGGGGAGGATCTAGGAAGTATCTCAGATGAGCGTTTTGTAGTCTCCATCTTCTGGACTTTGTAGTTTTACCACAGATCACGTCAATAACATTCGCTGTCGCATGATGATGTAGTCTAGTGTAAGAGCAGTCGTCTTCTCCTAACTCCTTATCACCTCTCCTTCACATGTTTCCCTGACCTTGTGACGTTTTCTATCGAGCTCAAGGAAAAGTGGTTAGGAAAAGTGGTTAGGAAAGGACTTAAGGGTTTTTTTTTTTTTTACTTTTCGACCATACCCTGTATGAATAAACTCACTGGAGCTTCTCTAATCTGAGGTCTTACCTGGTCTACTTCCTGTCAGATGGTGTTGGGTCAGATTGAGGAGCATCGTCGCAGCCATCAACCGATCAACATCCCGTTCTTTGACGTGTTCCTCAGAAATCTCTGCCAAGGTCAGTTCACGTCGAGCCAAACAAGTTTATTTCCTAAATGTACTCGTTAAATATTCCAGTTAATGATTGTGACTGATGAAGATAATGAATCATAACTGGCCTCACTGGTTTAACTGGTGCTGTGTTCAGGGTCCAGTGTGGAGCTGAAGGAGGATAAGTGCTGGGAGAAGGTGGAGGTTTCGTCCAATCATCATCGAGCAAACAAACTGACCGACAAGAACCCCAAAACCTACTGGGAGTCCAACGGCTGCACCGGGTCGCACTTCATCAACATCTACATGCACAAAGGGGTCGTCATCAGGTACTGAACTGAATCAGGTACTGGTTCTGATGGGACTACTGAACATGTTTAACACCAGAACCTGTGTGTGTGTGTGTGTGTGTGTGTGTGTGTGTGTGTGTGTGTGTGTGTGTGTGTGTGTGTGTGTGTGTGTAGACAACTGGCCATCCTAGTGGCCAGCGAGGACTCGAGCTACATGCCGGCCCGGATCCTGGTTCTGGGAGGAGATGAGCCCACCAACATCAACACTGAACTCAACACAGTAAGTCTCCTCCTCCATCCTGAAGCTTTGTTCACCACGCACAGGTGGAGGCCTGGCCCCGTGCCTGTGGTCTCTCAGGTGTTTGTACAGGTGTTTCTGTTCAGCCAGTTTACTTTTTAATGTGTGTGTGTGTGTGTGTGTGCGCGCGCGCAGGTGAACGTAACTCCATCAGCCAGTCGGGTGGTTCTCCTGGAGAACATGACAAGGTTCTGGTCCATCATCCAAATCAGGGTCAAGAGATGTCAGCAGGTCAGACTCTGACCCCCACCCCTCCACACACCAACCCCACCCCTCCACACACTAAACCCACTCCTCTCCCCTCTGACAGGGTGGCATCGACACTCGGGTCCACGGTTTTGAGGTTCTGGGTCCGAAGCCAACATTCTGGCCCGTGTTTAAGGAGCAGCTGTGCTGTCGCACCTACCTGTTCTACAGCACCAAGGCCCACACCTGGTGTCAGGAGGTGATGGAGGACAAGACGCAGCTGCTGCAGCTCTTCAACAAGTAAATACTGCAGAAATACTACAGTAATACTGTAAATACTATGCATGGCTGATAGCATTCAAGCGAAGTAGGGCGGGGCGGGACTTAGGCTAGGTGTTGACACTCAGGCGCTTCACGTGTCGTTGACAAGTCAACAGTGAGCATCATTAGCCTGCAGTAACAAGCACTGTAGCCTAACCCACAGGATGGACCGCAGGTTGATGAAGCCCGGGGATGACTCTTAAGATGTCGAGAAGGGTATCAAAAATAAATGGAGCTGGGCGTGGATAGAGGAGGTTGGAAGTGATGGCAAGCCCTTTGGGAGCTGGTGCCACCTACTGACCTGTCTTTGTATTGCTGTAGTGTAATCTGTAGTCAGAGTATGCAAACAGCAGTGTGGTAATATGGCAGATAGCCTAAGTGACAATATAGTTAATAGATAGTATTAGCCTTTCAAATGTTGTAAATGTGTAAATGTATAATAATGTATATATGTTATTTGTTGAATTGCGCCACATACATACCCCCCACCCCCCTACCCACCACCCCAAAAAGGTTCAGGCTCAGGATTTTTTTCCACTATCAGCCCTGACTATGTAAATGATGTAAATATCATTATATAATGGTCCTGGGAGTACTGCAGTACTGAGCCTGTGTTGTGTTCAGGTTGAACAGTGCTCTCAGACACGAGCAGATGTTCGCAGATCGGTTCCTGCCAGATGCCGAGGCAGCTGAAGCTTTGGGTCGAACCTGCTGGGAGGCTCTGATCACACCAATCGTCCACAGCATCACACTGTCAGGTACACACACACAGAACACACACAAACACACACAAACACACACAGATCACACACACAAACACACACAGATCACACACACACACATACACACACACAGAACACACATACACACACACAAACACACACATACACACACACAAACACACACACAGATCACACACACACACACACACACAGATCACACACACAGATCACACACACAGATCACACACACACACACACTCTTACACTCTGTGTTTACCCAGAATCCTCGGCGTCCAGCCCTCTGTCCTGGCTGCTCAGTGAGTACCTGGATAACGCCGAGTCGGCCCGCCGCTGTAAGAGCCGGGCGGCCATCTTTAATTCCAGAGTGAGGCGACTGACACACCTCCTGGTCCATGTGGACACGAGCCAGTCGGACGGCGAGGAGCTCAAACCTCCGGTCAAATCAAGTGAGTGTCACCATGCAGGTTCACCTGAATCTGTAACATGACCAAGGACACACAACAACACGCTACACGTTAATGTTTTTATCATGTGTATTCATTTACACATGTATGTTTTTATAACCTGCCATTCGCTGGCTCCAGAACCTTGTTGTTTGAACACCTGAAAAAAAGACACACTGATCTGAGATCTGCGTTTGTTAGAAGACGAAGCTTCGAGAGATGATGTTGACCAATCAGTGCGCAGACTTCACAGGGAACATCAGACTGATGTCAACAAATCCAAACTGAGCATATGAAGCTGCTAATGTTCATACTGAGCGATATCAGCTGATGGACGTGCAGCATAGGGAAAGAAAATGGGCGTCAGGCACCAAAGTTGATGGTTTTATGTCGACAGTGAGTCAATTTGACTGCCGAATTACTGATGTTTATTCACCCCAAACTGCAGCTCGCTGCAGACAAACTTTTCTCCTCCCACTGGATCACAGCAGAATCTGGTTGGAGTGTCGTTTCTAAAATCGTCAAGCGGCATTTTGGCATTGTCAAGTGTCACTTTGGTATGGAGTATTGTGATACTGGACCTGGTTTTGCTATCAAAGTCTAAATTTTGGCATTGTGATGACACTAATTTGAACAGTGTGGTTTGTAGCATTAGTTGGATCTGGCCCTGACGGTCTGTAGCCAGCTTAAATGTTTTGTACATGATGTTTTGTTTTTTTTTAAGTTTACTGAGGTTATGTCTATATGTCACATAGCGCTGTGTTTATTAATAGTATTGATGGTAGCCATGGTATTATTCATGATAGTATTAATGGTAAAGCTGTGTATCAGTGTTGCATTCTGGGTGTTTAAAGAGTGTTTTTTGTTTTCAGAAGGTCTCAACCGAAGCAAAGAGCTGAAGAGTAAGTAACAGCTGCGTTCAGAGGCCATTTTGTTTGTTTACACTCTGCTCTGACATTTCATGCGTCCAAATGAGGACAGGAAGTTGTCACGGCGCCCCCAAAACTGTTTTTTTGTACCAGGCTGTAAACATGTTTATTTCTGCTGTGAAGTTGGACATTTTAACATGGGGACTTATGGAGACTGACTCACTTCTGGAGCCAGCCTCAAGTGGATGTTTAAGGAACTTCTCCAGTGTTAAAACATGAAACACAATGTTAAAACAACAGAGACATTCAGACTCTGTAGATGAGTTAGACTTTGGACCAGCAGGGGGCGCCAGCTGATGTTTCTCCTCCTCGTCTGAACTGACTGAAACATTCAGGAAACGTACTCCATCTTTTTCTTTCAGTTTGGACTGCTCTTATTGTTACCGCTGACTTCCTGTTCCCATTGTGGTCGTGACACTGATGTGTTTTCTTTTCAGATGGAAAAGAAGGACAGAACAGAGGCACTGCTTATCTTTATGTTTCTGGCTGCAGTTTTCATCCGTTTCATTTTTACAATGTTTATCAATGAAGACGAGCTTCAGTCAGAAAACCAAACACTTTGTTTTAAATGTGTCTTTCAGATGGTAAAGAGGGTAAAAACAAAGACTCTGCCACGGCTTCTTCTTCCTCCTCGTCCTCCTCGGCCAAACCTAAAGTGAAAAGCAGCAGCAGCATCGCAGGGATCGCCCTCTGTTGGCAGGGTGTGGTACAGTGCCAGGTAAGACGCCATCACCTGAACCTCTCTGTATTGATGCTGACGGCCAACACTAATGTGGCTCAGAGGCTGTGGCATCTCAATTTACTGGTTTCACATAAACTAAAAGACCTGAGGCGTCCATTGCTACCGAATATGTCATGTTAGCTTGTCATGAAGGCGGCTAAAGAACGCTCCAAAGTTGGGCTACATTTGTCGATGTGTCCTCAGAAGATGAACCCTGATGGTGTTGGTGAATCTTAAACATGACCCGTCCCCCCTCAGGTGAAGAAGTTTCTGGAGTCGAGCTGCAGTCTTCCTGACTTTGTGGAGCGGTACCGAGGTCTGTACCTGCAGCTGAAGAATGCCATGGAGGAGCTGTTTGGACAGCAGACCGCCTTCGTCCTCGCCCTCCGACACGGCTTCTCCGCCGCCCTGCTGCAGCTCTCCATCCTCAGAGCCATGCATGTAAGTCCTGACGGAGTTAGGTAACTCACCTCAGGTGTAAACCAGGCTTAGATCTGGTCTAAACCCATTTAAGTTAAGGACTTAACACAGGCTTAATCCTGGATTAAGGATGATTCAAACAGAACAAGCAGATTAATCTAAAATCGAATTGTTCATTTTGACTCTGGTTTTGCTCGGGTTGCATTGACTTGTATGTGATGCCGTATCATGCAGGTGAGCGAGCGTTTCGCTCAGTACATCGACCAGATGATCCAGACCAGTGGAGCGGCGTGTGGCAGTGTGGAGACTCTGGAGCGGCTGCAGCAGTTTCTGGAGCCGATGCTCTTCCTGTCGGGCCTTGAGCTCGCCAACACCTTTGAGCACTTCTACAGGTCTGAATACCACAACACTAGACCGGTAACGGTCCAAACACGAGGTTCTAAAATCTCACAATGAGTGTCTCTCTATCCAGGTACTACCTGGGTGACCGACTGCTGGCTCAGGGGAACGTGTGGTTGGAGACAGCCGTCATCGATCAGATCGGCAGCTGCTTCCCGAGTCGCTTCCCTCAGCAGATGTTGAAGAACCTGAGTGAGTCGGCCGAGCTGCAGCAGGAGTTTCACCTATACCGCCTGCAGCAACTGGACCGTTGCCTGCAAGAACACGACCAGGTCAGCAAAAAACCCACCAAACCTCTTTGAGGCTTGATTGGACGTCACAGCTTTTCTGTGTCCGCAGCCTCTGACGAGTGAGGAGTAGCATATGGAACGACAAATACATAAATCTGATCTCAAACCTGAGGGTTTAAATCAAACAGAAATTGAGGAGTTTCCTTCTTGTGTTGCTGTAGATGATGGAGGAGGAATGGGCGGAGTCAGAGGAGGAGGCAGAGGTCCAGGTTCTGGTTCTCTCTCCACGCTGCTGGGCCGTGTCTTCGCTCTGCTTCCTGGACGAACCGACGAAACATTTTCCAGCTGAACTTTGCTCCTACCTGAACCAGTTCACACAGTTCTACACCCACAGTGAGTCCCAGTTCACACAGTTCTACACCCACAGTCAGTCCCAGTTCACACAGTTCTACACCCACAGTCAGTCCCAGTTCACGTGACCAGGGTTAAGTCAGTTTAAACAAAGTTCAAAATCTTTATGAACAAACTGTTGACATCAGCTGTCTGTAACACATGTATGTATGTATGCATGTATGTATTTATGTTTAATGTGTGTGTGTGTGCGCGCGTGTGCCCTTCAGGTCAGTTCATGTACGGTCTGAGTCACTCGAAGCCTCGCCGTCTTCAGTGGACGTGGCTCGGTCACGCTGAGCTGCAGTTTGGCTGCTGGATGCTTCACGTGTCAACGCTGCAGATGTTCATCCTACTGCATTTCAACATGCATGAGGTAACACACGCACACACATGCATACATGCAGACGTAAACATACTCTCAGATTTCCTCCAGTGGTGTGTTCACTGACAGTCGGCTCTCTGTGCGTCCCTGCAGGAGGTACGTGTTGATGCTCTGCTGCAGGCGACCGGCCTGTCCATCGCCGTCCTGCTTCACGCTCTGCTGCCGCTCATTGCTGACGGAGGACCGCTGATCTGCAGCCAGCCCGACGAGCCGAGTCAGGGTCAGACACCGACACACTGCTGTCCGTCATCATCATCCTCCTCCTCTCACCTGTTCTAAATTCTTCCCCCCTGGTCTGCTCTCAGGTGTGCTGCAGCTGAACCAGATGGTGGTGGCTCGCAGTCTGGAGGGCGCCCCGGCATCAGTCCAGCTGCTGCCCAGACAGACGTACCTGAACGTGGACGAGGATGCCGCCGGCACACTGGAGAGGAAGAGGAACTACATCTACTGTCTGATCGTCCACATCATGAAGCAGGAGAAGGAGATGCACATCGACAACCTGGTGTTCAAGGTACACACAGGCCACGCCCAGTCATATCCACACAGTCTGTTCACGCCTGACAGACCCATCCATACTCTACAGAGCATCATGGGAACTGTAGTTCCAGACTGAAACTTTATGTTTCACCATGAATATGTCTCTGACATCACTGAGACTTTGTCGGTTCCCTCCAGGTTCTGGACTCCTGTCAGAAACAGGAAGCATCCCGCTCTCCGGGCACAGGACGCTTCAGCTGCAGCACCAGCGACGTCCTGTCTTGCATCATGCACGTCATCAGCAAAGGCTGCGTCCGACGCAATGAGGAGAACCCGCACATCGTTGAGTTCCTGCCGGAGGACCCATCCACGCCGCAGAAAGGCCAGGCCCAGTTCTCCTTCAGCCGGACCGAGATTAGGAAGGACGCCGCAGGCAGCGTGGCTGACATCAGGTGTGAGCGAGACCTCTGACCTTACACACAGGGTTAACTCTGTGTTTAATTTAACTCTGTTCATTATCATCTGTTTTAAAGAAGCGTGTTTGATTCTGTTTTAAAGTTTACATGTAACACTTTGTTCTTCTGTTCTCTGAGATCAAACTGATGTGAGGTCAGTTTCTGTTCACATTCAAACAAACTTTCAGGTCATGAATCAGCTTCAAAACACCCAAAATGTCAAAATGTTTAATTTTCTATAACAAGAAAATAAAGACGAGATTTAAACTTTGAATCCTGCTTGTTGCCTCATTTTAATTCATTAAATTTACAATTATTTAAGCCACAGAAACATCAAACTGTCAGCAGCTACTGTTCAAAATATGATTTAATAATGACTTTATTTATAAAAAAGTATCATTTTAATGAACACAAACTCACCCAATAATGATCCAGATCAGATTTTATTTCATATTTAAACCCTTCTCATTGGACAGTGAAGACAGACAGGAAACAGTCAGAGGTCAGAGAGAGCGCTACAACACGCAGCAAAGGCTGACAACCATGTGGTCACACGGGAGAGCCAAAAAACTCCTCAGAGACACGGACTGATGGCTCGTTCTAGTTCATCTCGTGAAGCTGATCTGTGTGAACTTCTTTGTTGTAGTCTGATGTCGATGCCGCGGCAGTTAGAGGACGGTGTTTTGGACGCGGTTCTGTTCTCGATGGGTCGGACAATGACGCAGGAGGAGGTTCGTCAGCTGATGCAGAGGACAGTCCAACAGGTCAGTAAAGTTTGTTTAAACGTCTCCTAATCAGTCTGACCTCAATATGATGACCGGCAGTGAAGAGGGACAGGATAAGACCACCATAGACTCAGAGACGTCGTGTCTCGTTGTGACATCAGTTGATGGTTGGTGTGTCATATATCGGTGTCAGGCTCAGGTGTGTTCAGGTTTCAGACAGGTGATCTTGTCCCTCTCTGTCCCCTCAGGTGTCAGGGACTTTGAGTTTGGACCTGGACCGGGCCGAGCACCTTCTGGTTCACTGTAAGTGGAACGTGGACCTGCTCCTGCAGCGTTACACCGACGACCCTGAAGCCCTCATCATGGCCGCTGGGCTCAAGTTCCGAAACCCTCAGCCGCCACCAAGCCCGGCCGTCACCTGCCCCGTCTGCCTGAGTCCCAGAACCGCCGCCACCGAGCCGGTCCCCTCACTGAGCTGCATGCACTACTGCTGCCAGGTCAGACTTTAAAGAGACAGACTGTCTCTTTCAGATGATGTCCCGGTTCTGACTCTGTTTGTGTCTTTGTACTGCAGTCGTGCTGGCAGGAGTACCTGACGGCGAGGATCGAACAGAACCTGGTGATGAATTGTGACTGTCCAATCACAGACTGCCAGGCTCAGCCCACCTCAATGTTCTTCCTCAACATTCTCACCGACAAGGACACCATCGCCAAGGTAAAGCCACCTCATCTGTTACCATGACGACCTGACCGCACAGATCGCAAACAAGGTCATAACGTTTACTGACTCCTCCTCTCTCTCCTCCTCGTCTCTCTCCTCTCTCTCCTCCCTCACTTCCTCAGTATGAGAATGCCTTACTCAGAGGTTACGTCGAGTGTTGTTCCAACCTGACATGGTGCACCAACCCTCAGGGCTGTGATCAGATCCTCTGTAAGGAGAACATGGGCAGCATGGGGACTTGCTCCAAGTGCTGCTGGTCGTCCTGCTTCAGCTGCAATTTCCCAGAGGTCAGAGGTCACCAAACACACACACACACACTGTTCTTTGAGGTCAGAGGTCATCATCACACATCCGTTTAACCCTTTATCGGGTGAGGAACCATATATGGTCACTTCCACAGGCTTTAAAAACGATGTCCCACGTCTTAATGAATGAGCAGAATCACGTGACTTTCTTTAGCCAATAAGAGAATGTCAGGCTACGTCACAGGTAGCATTGTTATGGCCTCTACTGAATCCCACTCTAAACCTAACCTTTTTGCACTGTATCACGTATGTGATATTTTGAAATAAGTGTCATTAATTCTGTAAGACATGTCTGATTGTTAATTTGGAAATAAATGTTCCACATATTTTTTTTACCCTGGGTGGACAAGTGACCATATATGGTAACTTCTTTGACTTTGATTTGCAGCCTAAAACTGAAACTTTTAAAAAAAATGTCTATCCACCAATAACAATCCAGGGTTGAAAGTACTTCAATGAGTGTCCTATAAATGTTTACTGTTGTAAACCAGAGAACTGGTGCTTACAGTGTGTTTGATGGTTGTCTCCCCATCCTCCCCCGTCCATCCTCCCCTGTGTCCCCCCTCCAGGCCCACTACCCGGCTAGCTGCAGCCACATGTCTCAGTGGATGGATGATGGAGGATACTATGAAGGGATGAGCATGGAGGCTCAGAGCAAACATCTGGCCAAGCTGATCTCCAAACGCTGCCCGAGCTGCCAGGCCCAGATCGAGAAGAACGAGGGCTGTCTGCAGTATGTTATGATGTCATAACACACCAGATGACATTGATGATGTCATAACACATGATGATAATGATGATGCTTTGTGTCCTCAGTATGACCTGTGCCAAGTGTAACCATGGTTTCTGCTGGCGCTGTCTGAAACCATGGAAACCGACACACAAAGATTATTACAACTGCTCCGCCATGGTTGGTCCAAACACGTCACATGATCAGTCTGTACATGAATCATCCAATCAGAGACTAGAAACACGAATCTGATTAAAAATCATCAAACTGATTCATAAATATGTATAATAATTATAATAATTAATAATTAATTTTAATGTTATTAATGATTTTAATCGTCTCCACAAACACTTTCAACAAATCAAATGAAGGCTTTTAAAGATGAGGCAACAGTTTGAATGTGTCGTTCAAGAGGGACTTGTTTTCATTTATATCATTTGTTATTTCGATTATTTTATGATTTTTATTATTTTGATGTTTCAGGTGAGTAAGGCAGCACGGCAGGAAAAAAAGTTCCAGGATTATAATGAGAGATGCACCTTCCATCACCAGGCCAAGGTTTGATCATTATTACTATTATTTTCATTTATAGTGAAGGAGCAGGATATCTGATAGTGATTTGTCTCCCTGGGTTTGGTCTGGCAGGACTTTGCTGTGAACCTGGAGAACAAGGTGTCATCCATTAACGAGGCTCTGCAGATGAAGTCTCTGACCTTCGTCATTGACGCCTGTAAAGTCCTCGCTCAGGCTCGAAAGGTAACGCAATCTTCATCCTCCTCCTCCTCCTCTTCATCAGCTGACTGTCACACGTGTTTACTTTACCTGCTCTCTGTCTGCAGGTGCTGGCCTACTCCTGCGTCTACAGCTACTACAACCAGGAGACTGAGAAGATGGACGTGATGGAGCAGCAGACGGAGGCTCTGGACCTGCACACCAACGCCCTGCAGATCCTGCTCGGTGAGACACCTTCTCATTGTTCTGGACAGGGTCTGCAGCTGGATCTGGTCTGACCCTGTTCTCTGCTGGTTCTGTTCTCAGAGGAGACTCTGTTGCAGTGCACCGACCTGGCCTCGTGTGTCCGGCTGCTGAAACCAGAACACCTCAACACTGGACTGGAACTGATCCGACGCATCCAGGAGCGCCTGCTGGCCATCCTGCAGCACTCCACCCAGGTAAAACCAGTATGAAACCAATCTTACGTCTTATTCTTAGGTATGTCTTAAACTGGCTCAGAATCAGTCTCATGTTTTTTTTTTTGTTCTTTTACTTTGATGACTTCCTGTATTTCATTGTGACAGTTTCCTGTCTGTGTTCCAGGACTTCAGGGTTGGTTATCAGTCCAAGAGCAGCCAGGAACCAGAATCCACTCAGGCCTCGAACCTATCCAACCACACCGACACCAACAAAGTGTGAGTGTTGTCACTCAGATCACATGACTCATGTCTACACACTAAAGTAACTAAGTACTTTTACTTGAGTACTTCTGCTCACATTTGAGGTATTTTTACTAAAATATGATTTCTTCTCAACAGTTTATACAAGAACAGCTGACATTTCTTAACCCCTGACCCTTTATATGTGCTCCAATCACAGTTGAGCGAGCCCAGGTCTCTTCTTCTGTACTTAAATATGCTACATGTCAGCTAATGCCAATGTTTTTCTTTTGTTCAGGTCGAAGTTGGAGCGGGCGTCGGACTCTGGAGACTCGGACAACAACAACAACACGGGTGAGGAGGGTGGCGAGGAGGCGGAGGACGAGGACGACGAGTATGATGAAGAGTACGTTCCTGAGTGGCACGAGGACTACGACGAGGACGACATTGACGAGGACGACTTCTTCTCTGACGACGACGAGTCTGAGAACCTGGAGAGGGACTTTAGCCCCTTTGACTGAACCGGACGGAAACAAACCTCCCAGAGTCGAGGGATGAGAGAGAGAGGACGAGTCAGGCCCCGCCAAGGCCAAGCCCCCTCCTCATGACCATCCGACGCCACCTGAGAACATCAGG
Organism: Sciaenops ocellatus; assembly: GCA_033000465.1. Lineage (NCBI taxonomy): Eukaryota > Metazoa > Chordata > Actinopteri > Sciaenidae > Sciaenops > Sciaenops ocellatus. The sequence continues at coordinate 28,094,280 of CP136872.1, read as the reverse complement.
ACGGATGGGAGACGATCAGAGGGACGTCGTCCTTCACCTGAACCTCCCCCCAAATCCCCAACCACAGCTGCACTCGCTTCTCCACTTCCTGTATTTACCTTCTGTGTTTTCAAGTCAGCGTACGGAAGCAGACGAGGGTCAAGAGGAGCAGGAGTTTGAGATTTTAACTCTGAGAAAAAACTTCAAAAAGTTTAGTTTGAGATGAAAGTCAGTTTAAACCAGCTTGTCAGTCTTAGACCACTGATTGAAACGACACCAGTCTAAACTAGTACAAACCCAAACTGAAACCAGTGTAAAATTGAGTTAAGACCAGTACAAACCCAGTCTCAAACCAGTCTAAAAGTTGTGAAACTAGTTTGAAACTTTGGTTTCTTGTCGACTTTCATCCCAGATTTTTTTTTCTTGCGACTTAAATTTAAAAATTCAGTTTTTGATTTTCTGACAGCTGAAGTTTTTTCTCGTCTTCGTCGTGGCCTGATGTCTCTTCTGTACCAACCCGCCTCGGCTCTGCCCTGGTTCTGGTTCTGGATGTCGGTGGTTTTGGTGTCTCTTCTGTCCGACAGCGATGAAGAACCTTTTCCAGATGAAGTCTGTTAGTTTGTGATCTTTCACAGAACAAAATTTTTGTTTCCTGCTGCTGCTTTAAAACAAATGAAAAAACGAAAAAAAACAGAAAAAAGGGATTAGTAATCCGCAGACTGTTAGTCCACGTCATGTTTTTAGAGAAATCCCTTTGTCTGTCACCTTCTGCCTTGATTTGTTTGGATGATGGAGGCTGCCTTTGTTTGAGATTAAAGTAGAGATGATTGCATCACTTCCTCTGTAATGTTTTCACACCTTAATTTACACAAGTTTTTTTTTTTTAACATTTATTAACGTTAGCTGGATGTTTCTACGCATCTGAAGAAGAGTGGTTCTGATGGGTTTGACCCAAGCAGATGTCTGTAGGAGCTGTAATTCTGACATCAGCCTCTGAAGTATCACTGCAATAACTGATCGATCGATTATCATTTGCTGAGCAAAGACTGCCTCCTGCTCTGTTTTTCTTTCAAAGGACGGTGTTGGGATGAGATTTTTGGTTTGTTGTTGAGAAGGCGGCTTTCTGCAGGAGTCGATGGACATTGGATGTCCTGCCTCCTTGTTTTGCTGTAATTTTGAGAGTTCCTATATTCATATTGTTGATGTTCTTTCTGTCTACTTTGCTGTCAAGCGACTTCAGCCAGCAAACTAAATAAAAGCTTTTTCTGCTGCAGGGCGACTCTGCTTCATGCTCAAATAAAACTATTTTAGCCGCTAAATGTTATGCAGCCATCTTTTAAATTTTCATCAAACGGTCCAACATGAAAGGGTTAACATCAAGGGCTCATTGGGGAGTCATGGACGCTGTTTCACAGGTGAAACAACATGCCAAAGTATAGTTTGTAGTTGGCAACAATATGACAGTTTTCATCCTGTCATCAACATGAAGCTGCTCAGTTTACCTTATCTGCAGGAGACTCCACATCCACACTTAATCACTCACACATGCTATGTCTCAGTTGAAATTCCTCCATCAGTGGTATTATGTAGTCCTCCTGGTGTAGTATTGTCTCAATTAATACAGCCATTGTGAACTTACCAGAAATGGCGACCTTCTTCTTCACTGAATGGTACAACTTACATTTGAAGTTTAAGTTTTATACTGAAGCGTGAACCGTAACCTTTATAAGCTTTCTGTGTTGAAGAATCACAGCACACAGAGCTGCCGTTCAATGACTTTTATTAAAACCTCTTAAATCAATTGTTTAGTTGTGTTCACACACACTGATCACAGACCAGTGTCATAACACGAGGCAGGGAGAAAACCTAAAACCTGGTTTTGGTCCATGCTGAGACTGATTTTTTTCTGAACAGAAAACGAAGGTAACAACAACGGTGTCGAGAACCCGAACTTCAGGAGGACAAAGAAAAGAACGAGGACACATCTGATCTTAGAACAGCTGACAAAGACACTCATTTCATCTTCTTCTGTCTTCACAGAGCCAGATGAGAAGATGGAGATGAAAACCTGATCAGGGAACCCGACTAACGAAGATCGTCTGTGTCGACATGACCTAAAGTCTGTGGACAGCAGAGCTTTGCTGTCACAGTTCAACATTTCACTGGAGAACCTTTAAACAGAGTCGATGATTTTGTATGTCTGTGGGTTACAAAGAAAGATGATGATTGAGTCATTTAAGAGACAGAAAAACAACATCCAGAGATTCATCAGAGGAGCATCTACAAAATAAACCATATCCTTCCTGTTCTGTTCATTGTCTTACAACCTTTAAAATGACCATTGACCCCTCAGAGGACCCAGTTTGGAGCCACTTTAGTGATGAAACCCTGAAAAACAGACCCAGATCTTTTTGGGAGTATAAAGTATGTTATAAGAGCTCTCTGTGCTGCAGAGCTCCACTGTTCATCAAATCCTATGTGCAGACTGAAACCAACAGTGAATCTGACAAACACGTATCGAGTTTGTGGACGGGAAAAGTGTCTAAATATCATCGGGTCAACAGTGGAGGTCCACAACAACAGTCCACCTTCAGATTCACTGTTGTTTTTTTGTCCATTCTGTTTTTTTGTGGATCAGTAAAAGATTGCGTGCCATGCAGGGCGAGACATAGACCATCTCTGTACTTGATCCACAGGAATGAACCTGAAACCTCAGACTCTAAGACAGAACAAGCTTCACTAAACATCAAACCGGACCTTTAAACAGACGATCAGTGTTTTAAAAGTCTCAAGTCTTCCAGCTGTCATCAAGTCCAGTCCATGACTGATGAAAGACTAGCTTCTGAAAATACTGGATCTGTGAGCGTTTCTGACGAAACCTGTGAGCTGCTACTCAAAGTTATAATCATACTCAAAGTCCAGACAGGACATGTCGGAGGGGAGACCCAGGGTTTCAGAGGTGATCTCCATCAACTGAGGGTCCCCCTCGCTGAGTGCCCCGTCCTCTGGCTGCGATCCAGAGCCAGGATCTGACGTGTCCAACCCCTTTGGTTCTGAAGCTGCCGAGTCAGAATCTCCTGAAGCCGGCTCAGGTTCTGGCTCGGACTGGCTTTGCTGCTGCTGCCGGGTCTGATATCTGGTTTGGGATCTGGTTTGTCGGACAGGCCTGGGGGCAGGAGGGATTCTCTTTGTCGGAGTTGGCTTGCCTCTAGTTTTGGGGCCCGGTTTGGGTTCAGGTTCTGCGTCAGAATGTGTCTCTGGATGGGCTGAGGGTTCTGTTTCAGACTGGAGTTCTGTTTGGATTTGAGGAGTCAGTTTCGGCTGGGACTGAATTTGATGATTTGGTTCCAGCTCGGCAGGCTCAGATTGTGGAGCGAATTGAGACTCTGATTTAGAAGTCATGGACTGGTTTTGGGCTGCACTCTGAGCCTCGGACTGGGATGGTGGATAGGATAGGGGCTCAGTGTCCTGCTTTGGTTCAGTTTCAGACTGTGGCTCTGTTTGGATTTGAGCAGTCAGTTTGGGCTGGGACTCAGTTTGACATGTTGGTTCCAGCTCGACAGGCTCGGATTGTGTGATGAGTTGGGACTCAGATTTCAGAGTGGAGGACTGGTTTTGGGGTACCCTCTGAGGCTCAGACTGGGATGGTGGATTTAGTTTTGGTTGTGTTGTTTGTGAAGTTGTTTTGGATGGAGTCAGCGACAGCTCAGGTGTTGGAGCTGCGGTAGACTGCAAAGACCAAACAGAGGCGATCTGAATGTCTGATTCTGGGTTGGTTTGGGGACTCTGGGATTTATTTGACTCTAGTTGTGGAGACGTACAGACCATAGCTGGAGGTTGAGACTGGGTAAAAGGCTGTCGCTGAGCATGTGGTTTTTGTGCTTGCGGGGTAGGAAGTTGACTTTTATTGGTGGCACTTCCATCAGCTTTGGCGTCTGTTGTTGGTTTGGTGATGGAGGAGGCGCCCGATTGGCCAACGCTGCTGTAGAAGATGTGAAATAATTGCTGGGCTTTGGCTGCAGCCAGGTTACTCTTAACTTTCTCCGATTTCTGAGATCCGTCACCCATAGTCGTGAAAGGTGGAGGCTTGACGAACACCGTACGGGTTTGCTCACTTTCCGGGACGCCAGGAGCTGCCACGTCAGACACTATCTTAATCATTGCAGGTTTAGCCGCAGATGGAGCAGGTTTACAAACTGGTGGTGCTGGTTTCACCTCAAACGGAGCAGATTTACAAACTGGTGGTGCTGGTTTCACCTCAAATGGTGCAGGTCTCAAGATTGGCGGCAGAGGTTTAGCCTCAGGTGGCTTCGCCTCGATTGGTGCATGTTGAGACACTTTGGGCACAGGTTTGACCTCCAGTGGTGCAGGTTGAGACACTGGTGGTGGCGGTTTAGCCTCAGAAGGCTCTACTCTAGCAACCACAAGTCCAGACATAGCTTCAACTGGCCCAGGTCTACCAGTTGGTGGCTGAGGTTTAGCTTCCAGCAGTGTGTTCTGAGCATTTAGAGCCTTTGTGAGAGGATCAGGGAATATCGGTGCATCTTTTGAAGGAGATTCAAGTACAGTTGTGTTTTGAGGTCTGATGGAGAGGAAGGTATTCAGAGGTGCAGGTTTACCCATCATGGTTGCTTTCCTCAGGACTGCAGCGGGTGCAGGGAGGTTGGGCCGGATCCTTCCCCGGTTAGCGCTGTTGGATCCCCAGGGAGGAGGCACGTTCTGCTGGCCCCCAAGCTTCTGGGCAATCTCCTTGGCAACGGCCAGAGATTTAGCAAAAGAGTCCTCCACAGAGACCGGATTCTGCTTCACAGCCGCTTCATCCTCCTTGATGAACTCTGCGGCCACTTTTGCCGCCTCCTTTGCCAGAACGTTCTCCTTCTTTTTCCACGTGAACTTTGCAAATGAAGCGGTCACAGGTGGTGTTTTGCTGGCTTCCTGGCTCTGCTTGCGGAGCTTTGCCCTCATGGCGGGACTGGGTCCACAGAGGATTTTGGGCGTGTCGTAGGGCTTTGGCGGAGGTTCAAGCTTGCTGACCTCTGGTTTCCCTGCTGGTTTATCTGTGTCAGTCTTTTTAAAAGCTTCCTTCTCAGCCTTAGGTTTCCCTTCATCTCGCTCTCGGTCATATTTGGATCTGAAATCTGAATATTTACCGTATTTATACTTGTCCTCGTCTTCTCTCGGCCCGTATTTGGACCGGTCGTCATATCGGTCGCCTTCACCCCTGTGATAGCGGTACCGGTATTCTTCTTCTCTACTATATTTGTATCTGTCGTCCTCGTCTCTTCTGCCATATTTAGCCCTTTCTTCTTCCTCTCTGCTGTACCGGTATTTCTCATCCTTCTTGCTGTAGTCATACTTTTCATCCTCATCTTTCTTGCTGTAAGAAGGCTTCTCCTCTTTCACACTTTTGGTGTCTTTCACATCCTCCTCTTTGTTAATCGACTTCAGCTTGTCCTCCTCTTCCTTTTTAAATTTAGATCTCTCCTCTTTCTGGACGTCCTCTTCTTTATTTTTCTCCTTGTCCTTTTTCTCCTTTTTGTGTTTGGACTTTTCCTCCTTGTCTTTGTTTCCCTTCTCGTCATCCTCATGTTTGCGTTTCTTTCCACTTGTCTCTGAAGCCAGTCCTGCCTGCCGGTCCAGGTTCCTCCTCTGTTCATACATGGGGTTCTCGTACATTTGTTTCTGGTGAAGGAGGCATGAAAACAGAAAGACAAGAGATTGAGGAAAATACATCAACAACTTTTGCCTGACAAACCAACCAACCTTCAAACTTCAGATCATCAAAACATTTCAAATAACTGGACTAAGTTCTGTTTGTGGTCTGAACTGCATTGGATCCAATCAGATCATTCACATGTACAATACTTGTTCTTTCAACTAGAACCTGGTCATATTGGACTGACTTGACATCTAGTTTGAATAATGCTTCTTTTAAATCATGATGTTACAATGGTCGAGGTCTCAGTGGTGATGACCATCAGCCATCAGCGATGGGCTGACACTACATTTGTACAAACATCTAAAAAGTCCAAAAGAAGTCAACATGATGAAGCTATAAAGGAAAAGCTCAGACATTCACTCAGCGGTTCACCCCCTCATTTAAATACCTTGTATTTCTCATTGTGAGCATGTGTGGTGACGTGCTCTTCTGCACAAATGGCGTCTCCATAAAACTCTTTACATAGCAGGCAGAAGAATCCTCTGACGGGCAGCAAGAACTCTGAACCTGCAGCAAAACACACGTGATACATTTTAATCCCACAGGTGGCGATAAAATAAACTGTCAATCATGTTTACCTGATGGACGTGTCCATTTCCAGGACCTGTCTGGACAGGAGAGGGTTAGAGAGGAACATCTTATGAGGAAATATTAAAAAACAGATGATGTATAGTTCAGTGGTCTTTGTTCAGAGCAGTAACCGATGGAAAAGTGCAAACTGCTCAGTGATACCAGGGTTACTACAGGAAATGTAGTAAAATGAGGACAGACACACCTGTGATGAGAAGTTAAAGCACTTTTCCAAAGGTTACTGGAGTATGTTACATTCACAGCAGCCTTCATTTGAAGATGACTCATGAAAAACAAATGAATTGACATCAGGAGTGTGGACAGGAGTTTCCTCTGTGGTTCCACGAGTCTTTGTCACTTCGTTAGCAATGTTTTCATTAAGAGGCAGAGATCCACACTGAGCTCCACCTGGAAGCAGAAGACGCCTAACAAAATTCAGGGACTCAGACACTAGGATCATTCAAGGGATCTATATACTAGGATCAACACTAGGCAAAGAAGCAGCGTCATGACGACTTTTCAGAAATGATGAATGCGCAGTACGAGTACCTTTGGCTGGTTTGGTCAGCTTCTCTTCTGACGAAGCGTTCTTGGAGGTTTTGGTGGGAGTGGAAGCCCAGGGCCGGTCGTACGGGTCCAGAGTCTGTGAAGAGAAACCAAAAATTAAATGTAAAGGAACAAACAAGTAAAGGACTGTACAGGTGTGAATATCAAACCAACTCCTTCTCAAACAAAGACATGGTCTTGTACAGCTGACAGACAGGAAATGACAAAAAAAATTAAAAACTGTCACAAACCTTTCGATGTGTTTTGCTGTGCAAGTGCGTGAAAAAATCAAACATGGAACCAGAGGTGACGTTACAGTTTTTGCACCAGTGGTTTCCTGCGTCATAGTATTCAAACGGCTCCGGGGGCGGAGGCGGAGCCGGGGAGCTGGCGGAGGGCTTGTCCAGAGACGCTGTCGACGGCGGCGGGGCCTCTGAGGTCTGCTAAGAAACAAAGATGGAGGAGAGTCAACATGGCGGTGGAATTGGACAGGATTCACTCAGACGAAAACATTCAAGTTCATCTTTAAAACTCGATTGAAGATTTAAAAGTTTCTTACCTTCAATGAATTCCAGCCTCGAAGACATTAATCGAACAATTTGTGAGAATCCGGCAGTCGCTTTTTTACCGAGAGTAACTTCTAACGCTTTAACGTTTAATTTCCATCAGAAAGAAACAAATGAACGTACATTTGGTCTTTCAAAAGCTCAGATGAAACGGTTCATATTTAAAAAGGTGAAATTCATCGGTTTAAGAACTTTACAAAGATGCACTAAACTTTCTATCATTATCACTGAAGCTCTAAAGACAAAATTAATTACAGAGCTGTCCAAGTTCAAGCTGACAGGACACGATCAGACAATGTGTCAAGTAAAGTTTATGATAATTAAAACATTTCTCTGGAAGCTGAACTCTTTATGATCACTGAATGTGAGATCAGGTTACGGCATTCACATTTAAATGAAGAAGACAAAAAAAAACAGAGACCCGTCTGTCTCTAACAGTGGTTTTCTCAGTCGCTGTGAAGCTACCGTCAATAAAACTCGTTACTTCCTGTACAGATGTTTCACATTAAAAGCCTTTCAGTGACTCTCCCCTCTTCTCCTAAAGTAGAAGTGACTGAATTAATGATTGTTGTTGGACTGATGGAGTTAGTGTTGTGGGAACCTTACACAGTACGTTATAGTGAATTTACCAGGTGATACAGGTAATAACAGCCCCGGCCTTCATCTGACTTTATTTGGTTTATTTCAGAGTTTACTTTATTTCCGGAAATCACAGCTGCTGACTTGTAGTTTTAGCTGTGCAGCCTCCACACGCTGTCTGACTTTGGCAACTTATTTTGAAGAAAACATTAAGTGAAACACCCCCTTCCTGTCAGACAGGAAGAGCTGAAGCTACATTCGTGTTGAGTGTTCAGGTGAACAGTGACGTCTGTTTCAGCTGATCCTGAGCTGACAAAAACCGCAAACTAACAAGTCAAATGTGATCAAAGTCAAAGCAGCTAACAACAGAAATAAGCATCATTACAGGTTAGTAAATGAAGACAATCATCAGCTCACATAATATTTGGCCTCTGTTTTCATCAGAAATCCGACCTGATACCTGCGATCACTTTAACTTATTCATGTCACAATATTCTACGTACATTTTACTGAGAAATTCAGGAGCTTTGTTAATAAAATAGAAAATGTAATGAGCCCTAGCTATGATGACCTGTATGTAGTATTTCCTGTTTTACCTCCTCTGCAGGTGATTGTACCTTGATCACGGAGCTGCCGGCTGCCTGTCGGCCGTCAGGACTCCTCTCCGCCTCCCGTTTCTTTTTCTCTGATGGCGGCGGCAGTTCGTCCTCCTGTTCCTCGGCCGGCTTGTTGGTCCTGCGGGGTCGGTCTGATGGGCTCAGGCCGAGGATGAGCGCCACCTTGTCGATCTCGTTGCGTTTCTTCTCGGCGGTCTCATGCTCTTTGCGCAGGTTGGAGATCTGAGTCATGACCTCCTCCTGCAGGTGGCTGATCTCCTGCAGCAGAGGGTCTTTGTGGCCTCCCTTCTCCCGGCGCTTCTTCCTCAGCAGCTCGCCTGAAAACAACAAACATGTCATAAAACTACACTTTGGTCTGTGGAGCCTGAAGGACGTTCAGAGATAACTGTACAGCTGAGGAACCATCTGAAACATGTCGCTTCAATGAAGAGAGTTCATGTCGTCTTCAGGCTCTGTTTCATACAGTCTATGCATTGATTTCGTTTCATGATGAGATTTAACATCATCGATGATCTGAACCAACACGCTCAAGTAGAAACGCTGCAATATTCATCAGCTCAGCTCTGTCCTGATGTGACACCAACGACTCACATGAAGGCAGAGTCAACGGCCCACCGGTGACCCCGACGGCCCACAGGTGACCCTAACATGGAGCCTCTGTATGAACTCACCTTGTTGCTTCCTAAGCCTCTCCAGCTCCTTCATCAGATATTCTTTCTTCTTCATCCTGATCTCTCTCTCCTGCTTCAGCTTCTCTCTCTCCTCCAGAACCTGAACACACAGAACAAACAGTCAGGTGGACTAACCTGATGACACCTGGTTTACCTGCAGTCCTCATCAGTGGTGGTTGGTCTACAGGTCAGGTCTTTGTGACGTGTTGGCTTCATGCCTGAAGGTGATGAATGAAGGTCAAACCTTTTGTTTTTGACTCTCGTTGTTCTGCTCCTCAGACACTCTCCTGTCATGGCTGCTGACTTTTCCCTTCTCAGCGTCCTGAACACAACTCTTCACCAAACCTGAGGACACGCCCACCAACAATGACATCATCAAACATCCTCCTTCTTGTCTTTCTTTCATCTCGTTTATTCTCTCTAAATTCATTCACAGCTCAGAAGACCTCAGAAGGTGGAATATTCCTTTAATGACATCACCTGATCACACTGACCTTTGACCGCGGGATCAGGGGGCGCTTTGTTGTAGGGCTGTTTGTAGGGCAGAGTGGGGGGGAACTCGTCGTGGCCAGTCTGGGGGGGCATTGTCACATTGGGGGGTGGGTACATGGGTGGCCACTGCTGGTGCATGTAGGGAAGGTAGTTTCCATACTGGCTGTAACCCGGTGGGGGGAAGTTGGGGGGCATCATGCCATGGACCTGCGAGGGGGGGTAGGCAGGTATGGGCACGGCGGGAGGCGGGAGAGCGATGGAGACGGGGGTTTTGTGTGGTGGTGGTGGCTCTTTGTGCGGTGGCGGTTGCGCTGCGTCGTTCCGCTCGATCTTCGTCTCTTTTACGTCTCTGTCTTTGTGAGTTCTGGGTGGAGCTGAGCTCTTCCTGTGGCGGCTGTTGTCGCTGCTCCAGCTGCGACTCCTGCCGCTGCTGCTGGAGCTAGAGCTGCTGCTGTGGCTCCGCCTCCTGCGGCCCCGGCTTCGGCGGCTGCCGTCCGAGCTCCCGGAGGAGTACCGTCTGCAGCGTGTGGGCGTCTTTGGAGGCAGCTTGTTCCCATGAAGCCTCTCTTTGGTCCTGGCGGCCATCTTGCTGATCTCGGTCACACCCAAGTCCAGGCCGATGGTCTTCAGCAGGTCCTGGATCTTCTCATACTCTTCCAGCGCCTGACGCTCGCTTTCCTCCAGCGGCTCCATCCCAGGCATATAGGCGGGATTCGACATCTGGACCGTGATGTTCCGGTCGGGGCTGATGGTGGGCTGGCTCGCGTACCTCACGTCCACCTCCCCCATGATGGGAGTGGCCTGAAGGTGAGGCGAGGCCACCAGTGGGAGGCCATACGTCTGAGCGATGGCGGCTTTCTGCGGCGGGTAGTCGCCGTACAGCGCCTCCTCCGTCACGTCTCCGTACAGATCCAGGCCATGATGTCGGATAGGCTCGGACGCCTGTGGAGGTTTGGGCTCCTCCGAGTCTCCGTACAGGAACTCCTCTTCGTCTTCGATGTCGTCCACCGTCCTCTCCAGAGCCTTGGCCCCCGCCGCCTGCCCCCCCAGCAGGTTGAGGATCTCTTTGATCTCGGCGTCGAGGCTGGCGCGTTGAGCCATCTGCGGGTCGGAGCGCAGCTCTGACAGCATGGAGGCCACCCTGTGCGGCTCCATACCTTTAACGGCCAGCAGCAGCTGGTCGGCCATCCGACAAATGCTGGAGCCTTCTGGACCTCTGGGAGAGTCTGAGCTCTGAAACACAGAAACAGAACAGAGTGACGCCTCTGAGCACAGATCCTCTGCTGACAGGTCACATGACGAGCTTTGACTTAAAGGAACAACGTGTCATATTTACAGTATTAAATCATCAGAGATGAAACATGATGAACTGTCTTGTTGACAACAACACTGCAGTCATCATGTCTCTGTGTGTTCATGGGGTGAGTCCTACCCTGAGTGACGGTGAGTCCTCGGAGTCGTTGCGTTTCTTCAGGATGGACTTGGTTGGCAGACTCAACATCTCCTCCAGCTCCTTCCTGCGTCGAGCCATCTGCAGCTCTTTGAAACCTTTCCTGGATTTCTCGGTGCCGTCATCTCCACTGTGGCTGCTGGAGCTCGAGCTGCTGCTCACGCTGCGACTCCTCGGTCGGCTTTTACTGCGCCCGCGGCTCGCTGCTTTGCTGTAGCTCCGCCCTCTGGATCTGGACCTGGACCTGCTGCGGAGCCGACTCTTGCTCCGTCCGCGGCTCTTGGCCCGGCTCCGGTCGGGACTGCGACTCTTGGCCCGGCTCCGATCGGGACTGCGACTCTTGGCCCGGCTCCGATCGGGACTGCGACTCTTGCTCCGTCCGCGGCTCTTGGCCCGGCTCCGGTCGGGACTGCGGCTCCTACTCCGTCCGCGGCTCTTGGCCCGGCTCCGGTCCGGACTGCGGCTCTGGCTGTGAGCACGGCTCTTACTCCTGGCCCGGCTCTTGCTCCGTCCTCGACTCTTGGCCCGGCTCCGGTCCGGACTCGGTTCTCCACTTCGGCTGCGAGGTCGGCCACAGCTCCGGCTCCGCTCGTACTCTGGTCGAGAAGGGTAGTCTCTGTATGGAAACAGGGTCTTTAACTGGACTGGATCGGATCAGCATCGAGTTTGAGACTGTCGTGATTCCTTTCATGTTCATTTATTCTAACCGGGAATATTCATGAAAACATCATAAATATTAATGAGACCATTATATGAATATTAATGAGCACCTGTCACGATGGCGTAAGGGGGCAGACCCAGGCGGTCCAGTCAGCTCGTTGCCAACGGTGATGACCAGGTTGTGGTCCAGGGGAACCGGCCCACGAGGTGACGGAGACCTCTGCAACAAATATGAGAAAAAAAAAATCAGTTCAACAGTCGTCACCCATGACAACACACCTGAACACACCCGGTCCAGGCTGAACACACACCTGAACACATCTGGTCCAGACTGACCTCACAGGTCCATTTTAGTGAGTTTTGGAGGTTCTGGATTACAAACAGATCTTTGGTGGGCCAGTCCAACTGTCAGCTCCATGAACATGAAGGACCACCTGAGGGTCCGTGAACTGGACAGATGCTGAGTGTGATGGATCAAAGAACCGAGCCTCTTTTTGGACCACCGCAAAGAAGCCAGCCTCTGAAGCCAAACACTGATTTACAGCCGGTTTGTGACGCTAGCTGACGTCAGCTCAGCGGTGTGTTTCCGTTAATGACCATAAAAGGACTGATGACGAAGTGACGCTTAGACGATTGAAGTTACCGGAAGTTGGCCTGACGTTTGGGTCAGAACCTTTCAGAATTACAGAGTTGTTGTTGAAGTCCGACCCAGCAGACAGCAGTGGTAAATGGACCGTGTTCTGGTGGAGTTTGGTGGACAGGTGCTAATAAACTATGTTCAGAGCTCATTGAAGCACAATTCATCCTCCAGAGTCAGAAACATGAACGAACCCAGTCTGAGCGGGAAAATCCACATTAGCAGCGTCATTCAGCACAATTGGAGTCCGGCTCACTCACCTCTCTCGACGGACCACCGGCCCAGTACTCTGCGCCTCGGTGACTTCCTGACCCGGGGGAAGGGTACCTCCTGCGCGGCGGGGAGCGGCGGTACGAGTCGGGGTGACCATGGTCGTGGTAGCCGGGGTGGTACGGAGGCCTGGGCCGGTTCCTCTCGTCTCTGTAACCCGGTGCCGGGTACGGCCCCCGGGGCAGCGGACCTCGACCTCTGCCTTCGAAAGGCGGCGGGTAGCCTCCTCTCGGCGGAGGCCGACCACGGTACATCTCCTCCCGCAGAGATTGTGTGTGTTCCCGCGGTGAAGCAGCTCCGGTGTGCAGCTTTAAATGTGCACAGATCGCTGCAGGCGCTTTACTTAGTGTGTGAATCAATGATGGAGGTCTTTATAAAAACTCTTATTCTCTACATGCATGCATGCACGCAAACCTTCTTCTTCTTCTTCTTCTTCTTCTTCTTCTTCTTCTTCTTCTTCTTCTTCTTCTTCTTCTGTGGTGTTTAATGGCAGTGGGCATCCTTATTGTTGCATATATCGCCATCTGCTGGACTTTACTTCATTCTCATTTCCTTCTGTTATAATCTTTTGATTAATCCAGTTAAAATAATGAATCTCATAATGATTCTCCTCCCTTCCTTAGATTTCCCACATTCTACTAAACTCTTGAATTTTTTCCCCCATTCCTTCCTTCCGCAGCCCTCTCCTCATCATTTCCCTCTCTTTCATATCCAGGACATGCTATAATCACATGCTCCACTGTCTCCCCACAGTTACACTGACCAGTTGGATGTTTTCCTATTATACTAAGTGTATTATTCAGTTTACTATGTCCTATTCTTATTCTGCTCATGATGACTTGCTCTGTTCTATTATCTCCATAACATCCGATCTCTCCTACTACACTCTGTAATTTATATAAGTTTATTTATATTGACTCCACTGCTTGTTTATTTCTTTCCATATTAACCTTTTCCCCTCTGCGCAAACCTTCTTCTTCTGCTGCACCTTTAACGGCAGCTTGCATCCTCGGTGCTGCTTTCCCGCCACCTGCTGGACTCTGCTGGACTTTCAGCCATGACTGTAAAAAAAGATGTTCACTAACTGACAGTGATGACGTCATTTGGTCTGAAGACTTTTCATTTGAATTTGTTAGTTTTTCACTTTAATGTCGTCTAAAGCTGAAAAAACTTCAAGTAAACTTTGAAACAACATCACAGACCTGAAGGAGTGAGGCGGCCATGTTGTCGTGTGCTCCTCCGGACAGCTGGTGGCGGTAAAAATGTGTTTGCTGCTCGCGAACGCGCCAGAAGAAGAAACCCCGCCGTGTGTGTTAGCGGTGAGCTGTTGAACTTTTCTCTGAAAATCATCGTTTATAATCGGTCACCGACCTGTCCGGAAGGGCCGACACTCAAACAAGTACCCGTGGCGCGAACCCATTAGTCCGGGTCCTGACTCGGTTCTGACTCGGTTCGGTCCGTTGGTATCCAGTTCACTAGCTAGCTTAGCTTAGCTTAGCCACTCATCCATGGTGCGGAACAGACCCCGCAAAGGACCTCCGGGCGATGGCGGACCTCCGTTCGACATGGGGCCACCAGGTTGGGGTCCTCCGCCGCCGGGAGGCTGGGGTCCCCCGCCGCCTGATGAATGGGGCCCTCCACCGCCCGGAGGGTGGGGCCCTCCGCCGCCCGGAGGGTGGGGACCACCGCCACCCGAAGGATGGGGGCCGAGGGGACCTCCGCCCCCAGACTGGGGACCAAGAGGACTGCCGCCGCCTGGCTGGGGGCTGCATCCCGACGACTGGCTGCATCCTGCAGACCACTGGAGACGTCTTCACCCCGACGACCTCAGACCTCCTCATCCCGACGACCTCAGACCTCCTCATCCCGACGACCTTAGACCTCCTCACCCCGACGACCTCAGACCTCCTCACCCCGACGACTTCAGACCTCCCCACCCTGACGACCTTAGACCTCCTCACCCCGAAGACTGGAGATTTCACCCCGAAGACTGGAGACCTCCTCACTGGAGACCACGTCCAGAGGACTGGGGACCCCATGGCTGGGGTCGGGAAGGACCACCTGAGCTGTGGCCACCCGAGGCTGTTCCTCCTGGACCTCTCCCACCTCCTCCAGTCGGTGTTCCTCCTCCAGTCGGTGTTCCTCCTCCCGTCGGCGTTCCTCCTCCCGTCGGCGTTCCTCCTCCCGTCGGCGTTCCTCCTCCGGACCCTGCAGCATACGGACCGGTGCCCATACCTCTTCCTGTCCCCCCTCCAGCCTGTGTCCCCCCGTTGGGGTTCCCAGCCTACCCTCCTCCCGGTTGGACAGGAGAGGTGAGCAGCTCAGCAGGTTCCTCCTGGTCCTCAGATCACTCCTGGTCCAGTATCATTTGGTGTCTCTGTTGTGGATCACTTCAGGTCACTGTGTGCTGTGATTGATTATTGATTGTTTCTGTTTGGGCCAAGCTGCATATCCAGCTGATGTTCAGGTGAGTTCACCTGTAAGACCTGAACCTTTTCTCTCTGTCTGTGTTCAGCCTATTGTAGAGGAAGTGATGCCCAACCCGCCACCAGACCAGCCTGAGTGGGTGAGTCCAGACCCAGTTTTGACCCTTCTTTCTTCTCTTGGTTTCACATCGGCATCATGCGAACAACAGGGTGCATGTCCTGTCGTGGTGCATGTTCTGTAGTGGTCCACGTCCATTAGTGGTCCATGTCCTGTCGTGGTCCGATCTAGGGCTGCACGATTAATCGAATTTTCATCGTCATCGCGATGTGAACGTTCGCGATAAACACATCGCAAAAGCTGGTCTGTAATGCGACAAGTTCGCCACACACACTCGGCGTGGGATTCTGACATTTGGAACCATGTATGCACACACCGTTTAGTCAATCAGATGACGCCTAGCTCCGCTGACGTTCCTGGGGCAGTTGTAGCAACATCCAGAGGTAACACCACCAACCTGCATCACCACCTGCTGCACCACCATAAAGAGCTGCAAGAGCAATTCAAGGCCAGTCAATCTAGAGCACAAACGCCGAGCAGCAGTAAAGTAAAGCCTAAAATCCACCGGGCCCGTCCGCGGCGCGTTGCGTGAGCGTCGCGTATTTGGTCTGTCCTCCACCCCACCGGGAGCGTTTAAAAAGCGGCAGTGTTTACTTTTTGTACAGCGGTGTTTACCTCTTGTCCAACAGTGTTTACTTGCTGATTTGATCGTTTTCGGCGATATTTGCTCTTCTACCGTAAGTAGGCTTCGTAGTTAAATGTCTTTTGTGTTTTTTGTGTGATTTAACTTAACTGTGTGTTTATTGTTGTTTCATACCTTTTATGCTATAGCCTGTGTACTTCTATTTACTGTTTAAAGTACAGTTATAAGCTACGTGAATGAAAGCTTTGTGTCTGTGTACTGACTGTTTAAAGTACAGTTATAAGTTACGTGAATGAAAGCTTTGTGTCTGTGTACTGACTGTTTAAAGTTACGTTGTGACGTTATGTTGATCTAGCGACAGGAAATACGACCCGGAGTCTGCTCATGGTGTTTTATTTTGAAAAACGACTGGATTCGCTCTGCAATTTCTGTCTGACTTCCTGTCAGAACGATCCGCTCTCTGTCCAGCTTCACGCACGCGACTCGCGTCGAGTGTCAAAAATAGAACAGACGCGTAATGCCCGCGTGGCCGAGCGTCGAGACGCGTCCAGGACGCGTCTGAAACGGAGCACTACGGAGCCGGTGGAGGTTGATACATTGACTTTAATGGCCACGTATTACTCGCGATGACGCAATGCTCGTGAGCGCGACTCCATATGAAAAGTCCTCTAAACGACACATTGAAATTTATTTGTGTTATTTATTTAAGCTCTTTTCCCCCTGAGATTCTTTTATTTCAAGAGATACTTTTTGTTTTTGTTGAGAGCAGGGAAAGTAAACTTTAATTTATTTTTCTAATAGATACAATAACGTGTAAATTAATGTTATGTGGGTTTTGTTCAATAAAAGCATGCACAAGAATATTATTTTCCCTTTTTTTTTATTTAATTACCATCAGCTATTCAGTGTTTGAGAGTACCTAAAAGCAGGGAATCTATTAAAGCAGAAAAATCTGAAAGAGACAGGAACTGTATGCAAACTTAAATATTTTGTTATTTATCGCAAGTCATATCGTCATCGCAATATTGAACAGTGTGATCGCACATCGCACATTTTGCTGATATCGTGCAGGCCTAGTCCGATCCATGTCCTGTAGTGGTCCATGTCCTGTAGTGGTCCATGTCCTGTAGTGGTCCACGTCCTGTCGTGGTCCGGTCCATGTCCTGTAGTGGTCCATGTCCTGTCGTGGTGCATGTCCTGTAGTGGTCCAGGTCTTGTGTCTCAGTCTGTTGTCGTTGCAGATCAAAGCTCTGATCTCAAACCCATCCACGGAGTTGATTCCGGGGGAAACTAAGAAGTCCACAGAGGAGCCTGCTGTCACGACAACGCCTGCAGCCGACCCAGCTGCTGCCCCTAAACCTAAACCAAAACCTAAACCAGACCCCGCCAAGGCCGCCAAAGCCCTCGGCCTGCTGGGAAAACGCTCCTTTGATAAGTAAGTGGTCCCTGCAGGAAGTCTTTGGAGGTTCTGGTCTGAGCGAGCCTTCGATCCATCGTTAATAATTTATTGATGAATTCAGGTTACAGCGGTGTGTCTGCTGCGGCTCTAAGCCAGTAGAAACGGACTTAAACCTGTGACTGAGTGTGATGTCACTTCCTATAGCTTCTTTTGTGGTGTGGTACCTGTTGAGACCGGGTTCTAAACTGCTGTCTGTTTGTGCCCTCAGGCCTCCTCCGGGCCGGTCCACAGGAATCATCTCATTCATCGGGGTAAGAACGCCAATGCACACTGTCACCTGAGTGATGATCACCTTAGATCACATGTTTTGACCATACCTCCAGGTTTCTGACCTGGGTCCTGTAGTGGACGTGTGTACTGTGTTTGACTTGGACATGGTCCCCAACCCAGAACTCGGGTCCAGTTTGAGTTCAGATTGAGTCAGTAATCCAGGTTCTGGTGTCTTTGCTCCTCAGCCGACCTTCGGCTACATCGAGAGAGAAGATCTGGAGAAGTTCACCTTCAGCTTTGCCGCCTTCTTTGGAAACCCCAAAGCCATGACACCCGGGGTCCGAGTCCACTTCACGGCCTGCAAGGAGAAGGTGAGGCGCATCTGATGTTTGACAAGTTAAAGTCGATCTCTTTTCTTCCTGTTTCCTGTTGGGTCAGACTGGTTTTCTCTTCAAGTTTCATCAAACTCTTTTTGACTGACTTCCTGTTTGTCTCTCAGAACAACAGTCTGATAGCGACGGATGTGAAAGTGGCTCCAGGTGGAACTGAGAACGTGGACCCAGAGATCTACGAGGCGGTGGTCAGTCAGCCCATCACGGAGCCTCAGGTCAGTTTACACATTAATCCATCGAGATGCTGTCGTCTTTCCTATTTCCTGGCGTTGACCCTTTCGGGTTTGTTGCTTCGCAGCCTGGCGAGCGTCAGTACCCCGGTCAGGTTCACGTGAACATCGGGCCACTGAGGACCAGCCTAACATTCGACAGGAAGGACAGCACAGTGACGCTGCTTAAGGATGACCAGGTGCTCATCAACCTGCTGACCGACATTGTCAGCGAAAAGAGGAGAGCCACAAACATCAAACCCAAAATCCCTTCGACCTTCAGTCACACCAAGGAGACGAGGGAGGAGGTGAGAGCCGCCCACCATTCACGCCGTGGTGTGAATCTGGATTGTTAACTGTCGTTGAGTTAGTGTTTGAACTCTACCTCTGCAGGGAGTCATTGTCAGCCTCAAAGACAACGAAGGCCTCATCAAGTCCGACCAACATGGTGAGCTTTCTTTTAGCACCACAGAGAACTTCAGCGACATCGAGTTCACCTCAGAGGACGTCAATGAGAACGTCGAGTTCACCGTCATCATGGTGAGGACTCGGGGGGGAAGGGGGACTTATTTTGACCTTCTTCCCTCCTTCTTCTGGACTGAACTTCAGCTTTGTTCTCAGACATCAATCTGTTTGGGTTTGTCCTCAGCTGAGAGCGGGGAAGCGGGCCATCCGGATTCGGAGAGTGAAGGAGCCCCTCCTCCTGACACTCTGCTCCGCCACTGCTGCCATTGAGGAAGCCGAGACCCAAAACGCAGACGACAATGGTGAGGAAGACTCTTCCAAACTGCTCAAAGGGAAGGCCAATGTCAAGCCGGAGCTGGCGCCCAACATGCATCTGGACACAGAGCTGTACGAGGGCGTGGTCAGCCAGCCAATCATCGAGCCCACGGTGAGTGAGACACCCCACAAAGAACGCAGTTTGTTGCTCAACAGTAACTGACCAAACAGGAAACACATCATGCAGTTTAAAAGTCTGATTTTAACAGCAGCTCAGTGAGCAATCAGAATAGATCAATAATCAGCAGTATTGATGACTGTGGGTCGGTCTTCACGTCTTATTCTGATTTGCATTTTCAAGCTTGTTTGGAGCTGAGCTCTTTGAAATGAAACTGATGAGAATGTAAAGAAACCCTTTGTCCTGTCAAACATGGCGCCTGACTTTGGAGTCATGGAGTCTGACTCTGGCCTCTTTGTAGTCCACCATACAGGGTTACCCAGGTCAGATCCACGCCAACATTGGCCCCGTCAGCACCAACGTGACCTTCGACCACCGGGACTGTGGCGTCACGCTGCTGAAGAATGACCACGTGTTGATCAACCTGCTGGTGGACGTTATGACCAAGAAGAGGAGAGCGGCCAACATCAAACCCAAAGTCCCGTTCACCTTTAGCTACACCAAGGAGAAGAGAGAACTGGTAAGACCGCGGGCGGCTGTGGCTCAGGATGTAGAGCAGGACGTAGAGCGGGTCGTCCACTAATCAGATGATCGGTGGTTCAATCCCCGGCTCCTCCAGTTTGCACGTCCGTTGTGCCGCGCCATCGTTGTGTATGAATGGTTAGCTCCTAAAACTGATGAGCTGTTGGCACCTTGCATGGCAGCTAATGCCATCAGAATGTGTGAATGAGATATGTAAAAGCGCTTTGAGTGGTCGGAAAACTAGAAAGGCGCTATATAAGTACAGTCCATTTACCACCTTTATCTTCAATTCAATTTTATTCATACAGTGTCAAATCATAACTTCAGTTATCTTATGACACTTTTCATACAGGTGGTGCCCACATCGTTTGCTGGACACCACCTCAACAGCCAGCGGTGGAATGACAACATGTCATCAGTGGCTGGGGTCCAGAGAATATTACGGAGTCCGACATCGTTTTGGCGTATGCACACACCAATGAAACATTCATTTTAGTGACCTCCAATTGGTGTAACCGGGTGTCATTACCGCCGATGTAAATAACAATCTTACTGTATTTACGTTTATCCTTAGCCAGCAGTTTTAAATTAGACTCGATGTCGCCCACTCTGGCCCCTGGGATGCATTTGACTATAGCCCGCGGTGTCGCTAACTTCACGGTTCAGTGACCAGAGTTGGCCTCTCAGCGGGTGTGTCGCTGAGCGGGGAAAACTTGTTATAAACGTGGAGCGGTTGGTGGTGTACCGTGGGGTTCAGTTTGGGGCTATTCCTCCTTCAGACAGTCACCCAGCCTCCCGGCTGCTCAGGGGCTGCCGGGGGATGGCTAGCTGACGCTACCTTTGGTGGTACCGCACCGGCTACAGGGGACTTGCTAACTATAGCAGCTACTGACTGTTCGGTGGTGCGGTACCATGCCTCGAAATCACTGAGCCTCGCCTCCAAAGCTACAAATAAACTACATTTATTAAAAGTACCGTTATCACTAAAGGAGGACGAGGAATAATTAAACATGTGGTGAAAAGAGGAGAGAGAGAATAGAAAAGGAGAGAGCAGGAGAGGAGCGAGAGAGCAGGAGAGAGAAGCCATTGCTAAGAGCTAGGCTAGTTAGTGTGGCTAGCAGAAAGTGGTAACGTTGGGTTCAGTGTGTTGCTAAAGTTCAGAGATGTAAGTAGTTAACTGCTGTTAAAAAATATAAGAAAAGTGCAGAGATAGGGTCACGTGGGACCACAGGGAAGATGGCAGCACAGTAGGAGAGCTCTTCACGACCATCAGTTAATTATGTAAATTTGGAGACATACACTTCATTCTTAGTCTGAAAATTGAGGTCCTGTGTTAAAGATAAGAATTAATACCAGCTTCCGACAAAAAACTATGTTTGAAGAAATACGGAAAATGAGTGCCACTCTTCAGGTGGTGGCGACGGATGTTGTCTCAATTAAGGAGACAACGAAAGAGCTTAAAGATGCGGTGGAGAGCATACAAGTGAGGCTGGGCGAGGCAGAACAACGGATATCGGTCGTGGAAGACGTAAACACACAAATGGAGAAAAGCTAGATAATATATACGCCCCAAACAAGGAGGACCCTGATTTCTTTCATGAAGTCAATAGAGTGATTGGGAACATGCAGGGCCAAGTTATACTAGCAGGGGATTTCAACCAGGTAATGGACGGAATAATTGATAAGAATAAGCCCAGTGGTAAATCTTCACCCAGGGACAGGGCTGTAATTCATATGCTGACAGAAGACTTGAGTTTGGTGGACATATGGAGATTGGTGAACCCACGTGAGAGGGAATACACCTTTTACTCCCACTGGCACAAATCTCATTCAAGGAGTGATTTTTTTCTGATATCTAACTTATTAATAGACTCAGTAGTGGACTGTGAGATAGGGGCTATTGCCCTCAGTGATCTCGCCACGGTGGAGTTACATGTTGACCTGAACACAGATAATGTGAAAAGAGGACGTTGGAGGCTTAACACTGTCTGGCTACAGGATGTGTCATTTAGCAGTACGTTATCAGAGGATCTTAAATCTTTCTTTGAAATTAATATTGGCTCTACAGAAACAATTTCCTCGGTTTGGGAAGCATCTAAGGCTTATATAAGAGGGGAAATGACTGCTCACGCCTCAAAAATGAAGAAGGAGAATGCGAAGGAAGAAAACACATTGGACAGAGAGATCTGTAAATTAGAGAAAGAATTGGCAAGTCACTATTCAGATAATCTATACAAAATAATTTGTAATATGAAATATCAGCTACGTGATATATATAATAATAAGGCGGAGTATGCCTTATTTAGGCTAAAAACTAATTTCTATGAAGGGGGAAAAGAATGGCAGACTTTTAGCGAGACAATTGAGACAACAGGATAATTCCAACAACATTCCAATGATTAAGAAGGATAATGTACCCCATTATCCTTCGTAACCTCATCAAAAGAAATTAATCAGGTTTTTAAAAATTTGTATAAAAATCTTTACACATCCTCCTGTGCACCTAATCCAGAAGATACAGAGACATTTTTCTCAGGTCTTCATCTGCCTACTGTATCTAATGAGCAAAAAGACATGCTGGATGCTCCAGTAACAGAGGAAGAGATTAGGGCTATTATCTCATCCATGAAAACCGGAAAGTCACCTGGTTTGGATGGCTTCCCAGTTGAATATTACAAGAAATATATTGATATCTTGGCCCCCATATTGTATAGGGCAGGGGTCTCAAACTCAAATGAGCTGGGGGCCACTGCTGGCACTGCCATCTCAGTGGGGGGCCACTTCAGTGTTCGAGACGAGTATCAAAAAAAAAAAAATCAAATATTTCTGAAAACGGGGTTTATTTTCAAATATTGTATGATATTACAAAACTATTAAATTCACAGTAAGTGCAAATGTTTTTGGCCTCATTCTTAAATGACTAATCAAAGCCTTTTATGAACTGACAGCACTTCTGTTCATATTGTCTTCATATTAAATAACAACACAAAAAAGAACTCTAGCTTTGTATGCACATTTTAACAGTTAGTGAAATTTTTACCTTAAATAACCTATTTAACATTTCACTCAACAGACAAATCACTTCTGATTCCATTTGCGCTTTATTTCTTGCCAGATACCTGGCAGCGCTTCTGTTCACATAGCTGAGCTGTATTTACTCTGATGGACGTTGCAGTTGAAACTCTGAGTACAGCCTCAAGATGAGCATCTGTAAGCCTTGTCCTGTACTTGCTTTTATTAAAGTTCATTGTAGAGAACAGTTTCTCACACACATATGTGCTCCCAAAAAGGCACATAACACGACTGAAAACTCTGGACAGCTCTGGGAATGAAGGAGGCAGCTCTCTGAGGAACTCTCCAGTCTTGTCTGCTTTTCCCTGTGCCTCTCTGAATTTAGTTTTCAGTTCACTGTTGCACTGTAAGTCAAATTAGTTCAGTTTGCAACATGCTGGGGACACTCTCCATATCAGCTGAGAAGGGGTCTGCAAACAGCTGGAAAGTGTCACGGTGAGCCTTGAAATCAGCAAATCGCTCATCAAACTCTTGCTGCAGGTTTTCAATAGCAGAGACATATTCATCACCACTGAATACTGT
The DNA here is from genome assembly GCA_033000465.1 of Sciaenops ocellatus. Taxonomy (NCBI): domain Eukaryota; kingdom Metazoa; phylum Chordata; class Actinopteri; family Sciaenidae; genus Sciaenops; species Sciaenops ocellatus. The sequence goes on along the minus strand of CP136872.1, from coordinate 28,071,113 downwards.
TCCCTCTTCTGCCAAAGATCTGCATGCAGCAAAATGGCAGAGGTTTTTTGCAGACAGTTGAGTTTTCCACAGCCTCAGTTTTGTAGAGAAGGCCTTTATGCTCTCATAGGCTGTTGTGATGAGCTGACCAGGACCCTGCAGCTTTAAGTTCAGGATGTTTAGTTGTTGTGTTGTATCCACAAGGAATGCCAAATCCATTATCCATTTTGGATCATCTAGTTCAGGAACATCCAGTCTGCCATCTTCCATGAATCTCTTCACTTCAGCTCTTAACTCAAAAAATCTCTTCAGCACATTTCCCTTGCTGAGCCAGCGCACCTCAGTAAAATACAGTACATCACCATACGATGCTTCGATTTCTTCCAAAAAGGCCCGGAACTGGCGGTGCTGTAATCCTCTGGACCTGATGTAATTCACACATTTCACAACGACAGACATGACATGTTCAAATTTCAAGCATTTGCTGCACAGCGCGTGCTGATGTATAATGCAGTGCAGAGCGATCGCTGGGTCTGAGTTTTCCTCCGCTAACTTTCTCTGAACCAGCGCAACCAGTCCGTTTTTTTTCCCGGTCATGGACGGCGCACCGTCGGTTGTAATGCCCACCAGTCTGTTCCATGGCAGACCAAGCCGCTCCATCGCGTCACACAGCTGCTGAAATATATCTTTCGCTTTAGTGTGGCCATGCATCGGACACACACTCAGCAACTCTTCTGTCACCTCAAACCTGTCATCCACACCCCTGATGAAAATTGCAAGCTGAGCATTGTCAGTTGCATCAGTACTTTCATCAAGTGCCACAGAGAATGCAGTGAAACTTTTTGCTTTGTCCCGTAACTGTTCATAGATATTACCAGAAAGTCCATTAATCCGCTCTGCCACAGTGTTTGCCGACAGCGAAAGATTGTTAAACAGGCTTTTCTTTTCGGGACACAGAATATCAGCAACTCGTAGCATGCAGTCCTTCAGAAACTGCCCCTCGGTAAATGGCTTTCCCGCCTTGGCGATTAATTCACTGACCACGTAACTTGCTTCGACTGCAGCATCCCTGTCCTTAGCAGCTTTGTGGAAAAGTTCTTGCTGGGATAACAGTCCTGTTTGTAGCTGCTCGGCTCGTCTTTTCCTGTCATCTCCACTGTATTTCTCATACTGCTCTCCGTGTTTAGTCGCGTAATGTCGCTTAAGATTATATTCCTTAAGAACGGCAAGTTTCTCTTTACATATTAGGTAGATGGCATTTCCACCGAACTCAACAAAAAAATACTGTAATGTCCATCTTTCTTGGAATTGTCTGTGTTCGTCATCCACTTTTCTCTTACATTTGGAGAGCGACATCTTCAGCTTCTTCTTCTCCTATTATTCACCTTTTCTTCTTCTGTGCTTCTCTTTCATGTCGTCAGCAATTCCCGTGAAATCATTTTGGATTTATTTATTTATTAATAGATTTTTTAAAAATTTGAATTGCACGCAAAATTATTCTTGTAATTATGGAAAACAAATAAATAAAAATAAACTTGAAGGGCTAAATTGCATTTAACTTTTTACGTCAAGATGCGGGCCGGATGTAGAGGGGCAGCGGGCCGGAAGTGGCCCCCGGGCCGGGAGTTTGAGACCCCTGGTATAAGGTGTACATGGAGGCATTTGAGAGGTGTTCACTGCCTGGTACGTTTAATGATGCTTTAATCTCTCTTATTCCTAAAAAGGACAGAGATACCTCAGATCCGTCTAATTTCAGACCTGTGAGCCTTCTTGGGGTGGATTGTAAGATTTTGACAAAGACCTTGGCGTCACGCTTAGAGAAAATACTGCCAGACATTATACATGGAGATCAAGTAGGTTTTATTAAAAAAAGGTCCTCAGTTGATAACATGCAAAGGCTCATACATCTGATGCATATGAATTGCTCTAATCCGGTAACAGTGGCAGCTTTTTCACTTGATGCTGAGAAGGCTTTTGACCGGGTGGAGTGGGGATTCCTCATGTCGACTCTTTCAAAATTTGGGTTGGGTCCTGGCTTTTGTAACTGGGTGAAGATACTTTACTCTAGCCCAAGAGCAGCTGTTCTAACAAATGGGCTGATATCTGATTTTTTTCTGTCTTTCCAGGGGGACAAGACAGGGATGTGCTCTCTCCCCATTGCTCTTTACTATGGTTCTTGAACCATTAGCTGTAGCAATCAGAGCTGATGTGAGGATTAAAGGTGTGCAGGCAGGGGGTAGAGAGCACAAGCTATTTATGTGCGCCGATGATATCTTAGCAGTGTTAGCGGACCCTGGGGACTCCCTGCCGGTGTTACTTGAATGTATCGAGTCATATTCTAGATTATCAGGTTATAATATAAACTGGCATAAATCGGATTGTATGCCGATATCGCAAACATGTCACTCTGGGATTATCACTTCATATGGCTTCAAGTTTCTACCTTCAGGTATGAAATATCTAGGTAGGCCTGCACGATTAATCGAATTTTCATCGTCATCACGATGTGAACGTTCGCGATAAACACATTGCAAAAGCTGGTCTGTAATGCGATAAGTTTGCTACGCACAGTCTGCATGGCATTCTGACATTTGGAACCATGCTTGCACACAGCGTTTAGTCAATCAGATGATGCCTAGCTCCGCTGACGTTCCTGGGGCGGTTGTAGCAACATCCAGAGGTAACACCACCAACCTGCATCACCATCTGCTGCACCACCATAAAGAGCTGCACGAGCAATTCAAGGCCAGTCAATCTAGAGCGCAAACGCCGAGCAGCAGTAAAGTAAAGCCTAAAATCCAGCGGGCCCGTCCGCGGCGCGTTGCGTGAGCGTCGCGTATTTGGTCTGTCCTCCACCCCACCGGGAGCGTTTAAAAAGCGGCAGTGTTTACCTTTTGTACAACGGTGTTTACCTCTTGTCCGACAGTGTTTACTTGCTGATTTGATCGTTTTCGTCGATATTTGCTCTTCTACCATAAGTAGGCTTCATAGTTAAATGTCTTTTGTGTTTTTTGTGTGATTTAACTTAACTGTGTGTTTATTGTTGTTTCATACCTTTTATGCTATAGCCTGTGTACTTCTATTTACTGTTTAAAGTACAGTTATAAGCTACGTGAATGAAAGCTTTGTGTCTGTGTACTGACTGTTAAAGTTACATTGTGACGTTATGTTGATCTAGCGACAGGAAATACGACCCGGAGTCTGCTCATGGTGTTTTATTTTGAAAAACGACCGGATTCGCTCTGCAATTTCTGTCTGACTTCCTGTCAGAACGATCCGCTCTCTGTCCAGCTTCACGCGTGCGACTCGCGTCGAGTGTCAAAAATAGAACAGATGCGTAATGCCCGCGTGGCCGAGCGTCGAGACGCGTCCAGGACGCGTCTGAAACGGAGCACTACGGAGCCGGTGGAGGTTGATACATTGACTTTAATGGCCACGTATTACTCGCGATGACGCGACGCTCGTGAGCGCGACTCCATATGAAAAGTCCTCTAAACGACACATTGAAATTTATTTGTGTTATTTATTTAAGCTCTTTTCCCCCTGAGATTCTTTTATTTCAAGAGATACTTTTTGTTTTTGTTGAGAGCAGGGAAAGTAAACTTTAATTTATTTTTCTAATAGATACAATAACATGTGTAAATTAATGTTATGTGGGTTTTGTTCAATAAAAGCATGCACAAGAATATTATTTTCCCTTTTTTTTTTTTATTTAATTACCATCAGCTATTCAGTGTTTGAGAGTACCTAAAAGCAGGGAATCTATTAAAGCAGAAAAATCTGAAAGAGACAGGAACTGTATGCAAACTTAAATATTTTGTTATTTATCGCTTGTCATATCGTCATCGCAATATTGAACAGTGTGATCGCACATCGCACATTTTGCTGATATCGTGCAGGCCTATATCTAGGCATTCAACAAAATTCAAATTTGGATGAAATAATGCTCTCAAATATGGAACCACTCCTCCAGAAAATAAAAATTAACCTGGATAAAGGGGGAAATATGAAGCTCGCACTGTGGGGAAAAATTAATGTAATTAAAATGGTGGTTGCACCACAATTCAATTATGTTTCCATGATGTTGCCAGTCAATATAGCACCACAGCTGTTTAAACATTATGATAGAATTATCTTAGGCTTCTTATAGGATAAAAAGAGACCAAGGATTAATATAAAGAAGATGTGGTCACCGAGGGAAATAGGAGGTATGGGTCTACCTAATGTAAGATTATATAATCTATCATTCGAAATGTCTAAATTGATAAAACATTGGAAGGGGATAGATCATGAGCTGAGCTGGATCAAAATTGAACGGGAACTAACCATCCCATTTGAACCTCTGGATGTCCTCTCACATGGTGGAACAACTTTTAGACGTAATTATTTTTCAAACTGTGCTGTCTTATTCTAAAGCAGTCTGGAGAGAAATTCATAAGATGTATGGTATATCGCACTTGAGACAACCTTACGCCTCTCTATGGCATAACCCAGCCATATGTATTGGGAAGAAATCTGTTTATTGGAATCAATGGCTTGTAAGAGGGATACGCAAAATAAGTGACCTGTGTGTGGATGGAGTGTTCATGTCGTTTGCTGATATTATGCAAAAATATAATCTGGAATATGAAGGTAATTTTTGGAAATATTTACAAATAAGAGACTATATCATAAAGGGTAAATTTAGTCACAACAAGAATACATTGATGGAAGTTTTGGACCTACCCAGTATAACACACAGAGCAGCCATGTTCTACAAGACATTTAATGGTTTACGAGAAGATATGTGTAAAAATCTGAGGATCATTTGGCAGAAAGACCTAGGCTGTGATTTGAGTGAGGAGGATTGGTTAAATATCTTATCAAATACAGGGAAACACATGAGAGAGGTGAAGGGGAAATTTATTCAGTACAAGATAATTCATAGATTTTATTTCACTCCTTCAAAACTACATAGAACGGGCTTAATGGGAAAGTGTCAGTGAAATAGGGACATTTTTACATGTAATTTGGGGATGTAAACTAGTGTACCTGTTTTGGGAGAAAGTACTGGAACATGTGGGTAAATGGCTGGGTGTGGCGGCACCTGCGGCACCAAGACTGTGTTTGTTAGGGGATCAAACAGAAATGCCAGACATGTCTAAATATGAACGAGGGGTTTTAAAAGTTGGGATGGTCACAGCTGCTCGAACAGTTCTCAGAGTATAGAAGAGTACAGTCGGCCCAGATGTTAAAAAATGGATGGAAATTATGTCAGAAGTTTCATCATATGAACGCATGTTGGCTAGAATAAACAACGAAGAGGAACATTTTAGGAGGGCCTGGGAACGTATTTTTTGTAGGTAGGGCATATGGGAAAATTTGTAGACATGGTGCTGAATGTATATTTTGGTTGTTTCAAAAAAGAAAATATCGATTTGCAGGAGGCCTTTGTATATATGGTTGTATGCTGGATATACTGTTTGTTGATGCTGGTGTCAGTGTTTGTTTTCGAGTTTGATTGTATGTTTATGTGTGTATGAATAAATAAATAAAAACTTTAATGATAAAAAAAAAAAGTGCAGAAAACACACCGTGGCAGTAACACCGATAGTGACAGAGTACGCTTATTGTAGTACATTAGCACCTGAGGAGCACCCTTCAGTCAACCTCATCCTCATCTTCTTCTTCTTCTTCTTCTTCTTCTCTTCATCTCTGTCTGATGGCATTATTGTGCAACTTTGGTGTTTTAACACGTTAGTGTCTGTAGATCGACTCCTGTGTTCAGGGCCTCATCCATCCACAGTGAAATAAGCTGAACTCTCCTTTTAACAGTGACTTCACACAGAGGCTGTTCAGATCATCAATGGATCGATGAGTTCTGGTTCTGGTTGTTCTTTCAGGGCATCATCACTTGGCTGGGAGCTGATGAAGGCATCGTCAACTGTGACGAGCACGGCGAGCTTCCTTTCGACATCTGTGAGAACTTCAGCGACACTGAGTTCACGGCCACAGACATCCACAAGGAGGTGGAGTTTACAGTCGCCATGGTGAGTCTGACAGATACAACCCTGACCCCAGTTTAAAGGCCACTTCCTGTTTGTTTTCACAGCTTGACTGACCTCACAACAGGAAGTGGACATGTTTGATGTCCTGGCACTGGTGTTTTGTTTCTGCAGGTGAAATCAAAGAAGAGAGCGATCAGGCTCCTGAGGACAAAGAGGGCCGAAGACCAAATTCTGGAAGAGCAGAAAAGACGGGAGGAGGAGGCCAAGAAGAAGAAACGAGAGGATGAGCAGAGGAAGAGGAAGGAGGAGGCGGAGAGGAAGAAGAAGGAGGAGGTGGCGGCGGCGCTGGAGGCAGCCAAATGCAAAGTGAGAAGCCATCAATAGACAATAATAGATAGACAGAAATCAGATGACTGAACTCACAAACTAACTGAAACTAACGCACCTGTTTCTTACCGCTCACTGTCTTCTCACTTCCTGACGTCCTGCAGTGGACGCCGCTCGGCTTCAAAATAAGAGTCCCTGACACAATGGACGACATCAGCAAGGAGCGATTCGAAGGCACCGTTCTCAAAGCCATTTCCAAAAACATCAAGAAGATCAAGATGGAGCCGAAGGAGCAACGAGGAGGTGGAGGAGGAGGCGGCACTGAGGCCGGACAGACTCTCCTCGGACAGGTACAAAAAATACTGGAAAAATCTTGAAACCCTGGAAAAGTTCTGGAGTCTGTGATATTCTTTTGAAGATGTTAAAATAACGTTCGTCAAATTTACTAATCATAATTTTTTCTTTTAGCTTAAAATTAAAGTGGAGAAAACAGGTGAAGAGGAGAATGAAAGGGTGGAAGGAAAACCTGAAGCAGACGGAGTAGAGGTAAAGATGGAGGTGAAAAAGGAGGAGGAGGAGGAGGTGATGAAGAATCAGTCAGCTGACACTGGAGGCGGAGCTGCAGCGGGGGGCAGAGCCAGCACAGACCCAGAGATGGGTCGACTGGTGATGACCATCGACGGTCAACAGAAACAACTTTCCTTCTGTCCCAACGATCTGCTGACCACCGCCACCATGCTGGATGGAGACAAGGTGAGAGGAAGTGATGTCACAGGAAGTCAGGTGATTTAGATCAAACCAGGGGTACGGTCAAATAGTCAAAAAAATTAGCTCCTAAGTCCTTTCCTAACCACTTTCCCTTGACCTCGATAGAAAACGTCATGAGGTCAAGGAAAGATGTGAAGGAGAGGTCATAAGGAGTTAGGAGAAGACGACCACAGTGTTCAGAGAATCCGACTGCACTTACACTTAGACTACATCATCATGCGACGGCGAATGTTATTGACATGATCTGTGGTAAAACTACAAAGTCCAGAAGATGGACTACAAAACGCTCATCTGAGATACTTCCTAGATACTCCCCGTATGTTCTTACTGTGTTTTTAATGCAGGAAATATAAACGTGGACAACCCGGTGAAAAGTATGACTTCATCATCAACGTCAGAGTTCAAATAATAAATGAATATTGTCCACCTGTCACAGAAGTCACATGAAGTGTTTGTTACGCTGGTATGGTCGCTCACCCTCCTGTCCACTCATATAGAAACATATTAGCAAGTTATGACAAAGATATGATTAATCAGCAACGGTAACTTCATGATGATCTGCAGGACGCTGGATGTCACAGTTACAAACAGTTTTTACTCTGTGTGTGAACGCAGCTCCACAGTCAACAACACAACACACTTCATGATCAAACATGTATGTTCATATTCACACGCTCTCTCTGCTGCAGGCTGCATCACACTGTTTAAATAAATTAATGTTTTCTGGTTGTGAATGACTGAACGGTGCGCCGATTTTTTTGTCGCTGCCACAAGGAATTTTGGGACGGCATTACCTCCTTTCCTAAAGGATGGTCCGGTGTATCCTATGCTAAAGGAGATAAAGGAAGCATTGAAGCTCCTTTCCTTAACAGTTTGAGAATTCGAACAGCTCTTATCATGGCGGCTACGTTAATACTTCCGGGTCATTTCACTCAGTTTAGGAAGGTTCCTAAGCAAATTTGACTATTCGACCGCACCCCAGGATACACACTGTAGACAGGTTAGGGTTAGGACAACAAAGGACATGTGTGTCTGTATTTCCTCCTGGTGAGGTCTGATTTACAGACATTCCCTGTAAGAAAACAGTCAAATCATGTTTTTATTGTTCCTGTTAAATCTGAATGTGACAAATTGAGGTTTGATTTTATGAACTCAGACCTACTTTGATAGACACCTGTTGGCTAACAGCTAATGGCTAACATGACACATATCAGAGAATCTGAGTCATTGATGAGCCACAGGTCGTTAATTAAAGGACATTTCTCGGGTGTGTCCACACTAAACGAGGCTGTATCTGTTTGTATTTGAAGTGCAGCTTGTTTTCCTGAACTGAAACCAGCACCTTGTTTCTGTAGAGCTCTCATCCTTATCTGTGTTTGATCTGTGAAGGTGCGTTTCAACATCGCCACCCATCAGGAGACCAAGGAGGAACGAGCGACCTACGTAGAGATTCTCCCTGACTCCTTTGAAGAGTCCATTGAACAGCGTCGACACGTAAGACTTTGACTGCCATCTGTTCGCGTTAGTCATGAGTTCGTTTAGTTCACAGAGTTTGAGTCCATGCAGCCGGAGAGCCAACATTTCAAACTGCCGTCAACCAGCTGAACCCTGTGACATGTTTTCATTCTTTGTGTGTCTCACCAGGGAATCGTGATCGAGTTCTCGGATGACTCGGGGCTCATCAAGTGCACTCAGAACCCTCAACTCTACTTCCACATGTCCGAGGTGATCGAGAAGAAGAAACTGGAGCTGAATGAGAAGGTCGAGTTCAGCGTTGTCCCGGTGAGTCCTCTTCTTCCTTTTTATCGTGGACTTACAGTCTCAGATTGTCGGTCCAGCTTGTCTCTGATCGTCAGTCCAGTTTGTTTCAGTTTGTGTCAGGTGTCAGATTTAATATTCCAGGATGGAGGACTTTAAACTCAGCCCTAAAGTTCTGGTTCTTGAAGTGATATGATTCTTGACATGTCTTGGTTCTTGACTTGGTCTGATTCGCATGATGTATTTTATCTTGAACTTTATCCTGATCAAACACCTGTTATTTTTTCTCCAGCATGAAACAGCGGAGGGGGGAAACCAGGCCATTAGGATCAAACGTCACGTGGAGAGCGTCTTCCTGCCTGTTCGTAAACTGGGCGGTGTTGGAGTGACCAAAGGAAAGGTTAGGACTGGATTTATATCTCTTGTTTCTGTTGTTGGTACATTTTTCACTTTGATCTGGACCCAACAAACATGTTTTCCACTTTTGTTCAAAGTATTTGAGCTACATGAACTGAACTTCATCTCATGTCAGTCAGGGATATTATATCTGACAGGATGATGTCAGGGTGTTATGCTTGTGTGTTACAGCGGCCTGAATAAATTTAGTTTGTCTCATCAGCTCTTTTTTTCTGTATTTAACAAATGATAAAAATCAGTTAGTCACATGATGTTGTCAGAGATCATTGTTGACTGCCTTTATTGTGTTTGTCTCGTTTGGTAGATGACCATCAAGCTGACAAAGTCTTCAGAAGACGCTGAGTGAGTTCTGAATTTATTTGTTCTGTTGGAAAATCATTTACATGTTAGTTTTAAATCAACTAAATAAATAATTTCATGGTATTTTCCATTGAGTTTTATGTGAAAGCTATTGAGGCTTGTCCCAATAACATTTACATTTTACACATCTCAACTTTTTTGGAATTGGGTTTGTACTTCTCTGTAATCTGTATGTAACATTGACTCTGCATAAATTATGTATTTCACATTGGCATCTATACAGGATGTACAGAAATAACACTAAAGTAGTCTAACAGGCTAAACTCGTGTGTGATGCGTTTCTTTGCTTCTGACATTTAAGGAAAGGAAAACCAGACGCAGAAAAGCTGAAGGCGGTGGTGAAGAGTCTTAGATCACAGGACAGCAAGACTGGTATCAGCAGAAGGGATTACAGCGCAGCTCGGCGTAGATACGAACGCAGCAGGAGCAGAAGTAGAAGCAGGAGTCAAAGTAGGAGTAGGGCCAAGAGTAGGAGTAAAAGTAGGAGCAGGAGTCCGCCCAGAGACCAGTTTGGACGTATCATCAAACAGAGACACAGCACCAGCGCTGACTGTGACCATAAAAGCAGCAGACACAGGCGAAGCCGAAGCAGAGAGAGGTCAAACAGGCACCCCGACAGCCCCAAGAAGAGTCGCAGTCGAAGCAAGAGCTCCAGCAGGAGTCGCAGCAGGAGCAGGGAGAGGAGCAAGGACCGGACCCACAAGAGGAGATGTAAGATCAGCAGAGAGTGCGAAGAAAGTCACAAGAGGAGGAGGGAGGTGAGTCCTCCTCCCAGACGTGTTGGAGTCATGGACGATGAGCTGGCAAGGAAGAAGCGTGAGCTGGAGGAGCTGAACGAGATGATTGCCTACAAAAAGTCTCTGGTGGACGTAGACCCTGGACAGAGGACCTGCATAGACTACAACCATGGCAGGATCGCCGTCCCACTTACTGAGTATAAACCGGTCCGATCCACCTTAAAGAAACAATCAGAAGGACATCTGCCTCACCTCTATGACGATCCTTATTATGACCGGCCATATAGTCCTTACCAAGATCGGCGCTACGATGACCGCTATGGTGATCCGTACACTAGTCGACCTTACAGTGAACGCCCCTATGATGACCGTCCCTACGGTGACCGCCCTTATGAAAGTCGTGTCTATGGTGAAGCATCGTATGCTGGCCCTCCATCTGCCAGCCAGCGTTACACTGATCGCTACGATGTTTATGATGAACCCTATGACGACCGATACTACGACCCAGTATACGTGAACCGACCATACAATGATCCGTATCGTCCTGTCAAACAGAGCCATTCTCCAGAACACCATAGTTCCTCACCTCCTCCTCATCCTGGGCGAATTCCTTCCCGACCCCCTTTCAGACCTCCTTCTCCCACAGAACCGCCTCCTCGAAGCCCCTCTCCCAAACTGATGAACATAACACCATGCCAGTCACCTCCAGCTGAGAAACCACCACTCGATCGCTTCCTCGACATGCTGAATAAAAAGGTGGATGCTGAAAAGAAATCAAAACCGGTTTATGTGAATGATGACCTTCTGCCTCATGAGCGGGCGATTCAAGATGGCAGGGGTTTCTCTCGGATTGTGGGATTGGCTCAAGAGCAACCCAGCAGCAGCAGCAGCAGCAGCAGCCTGACACTGGAAGGGGAAAAGAAACAAGGTAGCCCTAAACGGTCCTCAGTAGAGAGAACCAGCGAGGAACCAAAGAGCCAGACAGAACCCTACGACAAGATCCAGAGTCTACTGCGTACGATTGGCCTGAAGCTGAGCACAGGAGATATGTCCAAACTGGCAAGCCGAGCCCAAGAGAAGATCTTCAGCTCGAAGTCTTCTTCCACAGAAAGAGAGACTGTGTCATCAAGGGAAGCACTGCAAACGCGTAGAACTGGATCCATTGAATTGGATCACATCCATTCCCCGTCTCCTGTCAGGTCCTCCAGTGTGGAGCCGCTCAGCAGGAATGAAGCTGTTTCAGAGTATGAAGGATTCCTGGACCAGCAAGAGTTGGAGGCACTAAAGAAGGCGCAACAGCTGCAGAGTCTTACCAAAACAATAGGGAGCACACCCTCCACCACTCCTCCCGTGAAACCTTCCCCTGGTCCTGCTCACTACCAGCATCCACCCCCACCAATCAACTGGCCCCTTGGAATCACTACCCAGATTCCCCCGACTCAGAGCTCCACAACCCTCAGCATGGGCACTCCAGCTCCTCCTGCAGCTGGTCAACCACCCCAGACATTTGGCCCTACTGCAGGACCCCCCCCTGGACCTCCTCCTGGGCCTCCTCCACCACGTCCTGGACAGCTTCCTCCAGGGCCTCCTCCTGGGCCTCCACCCCGACGTTCTCCCGGACAACCTCCTTTTGCTCCACCCACCAGTCATGCAGTCCTTCCTTTTATTGGACAGCCTGCTGCATCTTTACCTCTTATCTCCTGCAGTCCTTTGCAGCCTGTAACCACTGCTGTAGTAACACCAACACCACCATCAACTACACCAGCAACATCAAGCCCTACAAGCAGCAACCAAGCAACCATCTCTACCACAGTGGCCAGATGCTTGAAGGTCATTGAGACTGTGAAATCTCTGGCTGCGCAGCCACCAGCTAAACCAGTCAAAACAGTCCAGTTTAGTTTACCCACAGAGTCTCCATCAGCCTCTAGTCCTCAGACCTCAGCAGAGACAGATGAGGACATAAAGACCAAGCAGAAGGAGAAGGTATGTTCAGCAGTGATATGACTGTGCTCAGATCAGATCAGAGTAAAAAAAAAGTAAACAAGCCCTGTGACTTCTAAACTGAAGAAGTAAAAGTCGGATGACTTGTAGGGGCAGCTGTGGCTCAAAGGTAGAGCGGGTCGTCCACTAATCAGATGATCGGCGGTTCGATCCCCAGCTCCTCCAGTCTGCATGTCGAAGTGTCCTTGGGCAAGATACTGAACCCCAAATTGCTCCCAAAGGCTGCGCCATTTGTGTGAATGTGTGAATGTGTATGAATGGTTAGCTCCTAAAACTGATGAGCAGTTGGCACCTTGCATGACAGCTAATGCCATCAGTGTATGAATGTGTGTGAATGGGTGAATGAGATATGTACTGTAAAAGCGCTTTGAGTGGTCGGAAGACTAGAAGGGCGCTATATAAGTACAGTCCATTTACCATTTATTGTGTTGAAAGCTTTGACCAGGTGTTATGTTTTTATGTCGCAGCTGGATTTGTATAACCAGAGGATTATGGAAAAGAGGGAGCAGCAGTACAAGGAGAGGCTCACCCGCAAGAAAGAAGAGAAGAACAAGGACGGCACACTGATCTCCCCAGGTATCACAAACTGTTGAATTACTAGTAACTACCTTTCACTTACAGGGATTCAGCATTCAATAAGGTTATGTTGGCGTGTTGCTTGATCAAACATTTTTGAGATAACATTTTACAGCTGCCTGCCGTTTATATTACTTTTAGGATTAAAGAAGATAAACACCATATTTTCATTTTCTTTGACTTGACGGGGACTTTGAACAGGTAAAAATATTCTTTCTCCCAGACAGTTAGCCAGGCTGTGGCGACAAACCCAGAGATAAACATTAGTCACATCTCCGGACATGTGGTAGAAACGTTATAACGGGACGCATCATCTGTAAGTTTTGTCTGGATCTAAGTATACAAATGATTAGCAATGCCTCAGTAGCTCTGTTGGGCTCATTCATAGAGACGACAGCTAAGCTTGATTTATGCTTCCCAGTTGAAGTGGTCTTTCGGTGTCACCGTAGATTCTCACAGGGTAGGAAATGATTCAAAGTTCAGCACAGGATTTCACTCAGTAGTTGTAGCGCCACTACAAAGCTACACAGATGTTTGCATGTTAACATGAAGTATCTTTTCTCACTTTGATCATGACAAGAAGGTTTGTCCTGGAGGTTTCTTCGTCATTTACATTTTTCTAGAAGCTCTTGTGCCCTCCACGAACTTCTGATGTAGTAACAGCACATAAACCGCTATGCCTCGACACTGTGCACTGCAGAGCTACACGTTAGCTGAGCCAAGTGATTCATCCCAGCGATCAAGACAAGAAGCCAAACTGCAATCTGAGCTCCACAAAGTAACTTCTTTTTCCTCTTTCTATGGTGTCTTTATTGGTACCTCGTCGTAAAGGAACCCAGAAAGCTCTATATAGTCAGATGAAATGATGAGAGGTTAACATAGGCATGTAGTTAGTTTAAGTACTGTTCTAAATATCTAAATATTAGTGCAGCCAACACTGCCTATTTTTTTTATACTTTAGTTGATTAAAGTTTAAGTAAACATGAAATTAACCGAGTGTTTGTACCAGCTTTGGGACTTGATCCTACAGATACACTTTGGTCAGAACCAAAGAAGTGATTTTGGTTTGATACCCAGTGGGTAGCTAGACATTTACTTACACTGATACTTTAAGGAAGGTAGTTTTGTTTGGTTCAGGTGTTTCCAGCTTAGATACTGTTACACTCAGTGGTCACTCAGCCGGCACACCTTGTCTCCTCCACAACAGTCTTCCTTCACCAAATGCTGAGTCTCACACCTGTACTTTAATGGACTCCGCAGCAGGGTAGCTGGTACCACATCAGGATTGTCCAAACTATAGACTACTACTGAAACAATCATTGATACAACCTGATACAAGAAGTTGTACTTAAATCATGACCACTGAGTGTAAACACAGTACAGCTAGCGTAAAAAACACTCCTAAACTTAAATTTGAAATGGTGTTTGTTGACGGTAAAGGCTGTAAAGAGAGATATCAAACCTGCTACATGATGCTGTTTAAATAAACCTAAGACTCTTTAGCTGTCCTGGAATCACACTGTAGGATGAAGACAAAGTGCGACAAACAGGAGTACAGACTGATCCGTTAGTAGGTTTTGTTCGTTATCTAAGTATGGAGTACAACTCATTCTTACATGGTTAGCAGCTCTCATGTTAACTAGTTAGATACTGTTTGCCTTTTAGTTTAAGATGGTGTTCACAGACATGGTTTAAATCATCCAGGACACAGTCTAGAAAGAATTACCTTGATGTTAACATTTAAGGTTGTATTGACAGGAGTGAGTGCAAGAGCCACTGAAAGGCTGATTTAACCATGAAGGAAATTCAAAGCTGCGATTTCCAGGTATCCAGAGAAGATCCAGAAGACTACTCGTGATTGTGACCACGCCAAGTAAAGCCTAATTGTTAAGCCTGTTTGGATGTAAAGCTACAAACTACACGACTACACACAAACATTTATATCTTAAATCGGTGGCACAGTTATATTATTTCTGCAGCAGTTCAGGCTATGCTTTTACTTCATTGCATATTACATTTGTAATCAGTGTTGTAGTCCAGTCACCAAACCTCGAATCTAAGTCTAAGCCCTTCACTGTTCGAATCCAAGTCCATTAATGTTTGGTCACCGAGGTCATGATGAGTCCCCGAGGTAAGAAAGGCATGAAGACGTTCGCACATCACTGAGGTCACACCGAACTGCAGACATTTTCTCATTTTCATCTGACAGGTTTTTTGAGTTATAGCCAGCAGAATTTGTCCTTCCAACCTGTGAAACTGTTACCTCAGGAAGCTAACATCAGCTTTGACAATCACATAGGGGTTGTTAGCTCAAACAGTGTCAGACGTGACTCATCAACAGCTAACACAGGTATCACAGTAAGTTATTAACTCTATATTTAGTCAGTAAATCTTATAATGCTTCTTTTGAATGCCGTGGTCATCGTTAAGTATATGTTTAGTAATGTCATGCAGCCTTGAAGCTAAATTCTTTTTTAAATTCAATTTTATTTTTAGTCCAAGTATATCACATATCATCCTAAATGGCCTTCTAAACATAAAAACTGAAATGTTAGCTCAGAAAGCTAATATAGAGAGCTTTTACTAGCCGTCTATCTCTAATGTCATGGTATTATTCTTATAGATATGGTTTGAGTAATATTTCAGTATATCTTATCTGAGCTCACACACTTCTTAATGAGTTCAGCCTACTAAAGTATTGATTAATCACATTAGTATTAGTAATTAGTAAACCTGTCAACTTCAATACCTGTGAATGGGACCCTCACAACTCTAAGCTGTGAGGTAACTGTCCCTTCAGACTGTGAAGCGAAGGTTAGCTCACAGAGCTAATGTAGAGAGCTTTTAGGGTTCATCAGTCTGCCATCGTTATCTTTGGCCGTTCAATATTAATGTTAAAGTTGAGTCAGTGATATCAGGAATCTTTAGACTTGAATGTTAGTCGTGAATTCATGCACTACAACAGTCCTGTTAGACAGCCGAGGTTCTTTACAAGGTCATTGTTTTAAACATGTTTAGATGTCAGATAATACTGTATTTGATGCCAGCACGTTTAACCGACTGTTATCCAGACTTCATGTTTGTGGTCTGTTCTTTGTTCAGTCTTTGAATTAAACACTGATCATCACGTCTCAGATGGTGTTTGAACTTTTGCACTTCCATCACCTGAGCAACAGTAGGCCACCCGTCACTCCTCATTTATGCGTATTTATACCCAATGTGATCGCACGTCGAGTCTCATCTTTGCCTTTAAACACACCGCTCAGGTAACTTCTGTTCACATGTTGCCATCCTGTGATGTCACAGGACAGAAAAACAGTTTAGACTGAGGTGGAAATGTTGATGAGGTCCAGTATGGAGTCAGGGAACAGAAATGGAAAAATGTCTCAAATATCCTTCATACAAAAGAAACTTGTAGATGAACGTGCCGTTTAATCAACTTTTCAAATACCCATGAGTCCACCAGCCTCCACAGCTAAGCAGCTCTGGGATCTAAAACATGTTGATTTCAGGACACGATGGGCTACTTTCAACATGATATTCATTCAGTCATTCATTGGCTTGTTCTTCTGTTTTTACTTGAAACATCGAAGATAAGTTAATTTTTACAAACCAAGTGTAATGGTGTTGTTGCAGTTTGAGATTCAGTTCATTTCCTTTCTCTAAATGAAATACTGGACCCTGAATGAACTTTAGACCATCAGAAACTTAGAATGAGAATTTGTTGATGATAATTTCATGAGGGCAAAGTTTTGTAATTTGATAGAATGAAGTTTTAATGATTTGTTAAATATTATCAGGATTCAGATGTTTTTTAGAGCTTTGCTGCATTTTTGTTGCATGTTATGTTTCCATACACAGCCAGCAAAACATATGGGCTATGTGATACATGAAGTCAGTAGTTAGCTAGGAGACGATATAAATCCACAGCTAAAAGTCATCAAACATTCAAATCTTTACTGTGAAGTATTTTATCATGAATGCAGTTTGATTTTAAAGTGAAGCTGAAGGTTGAAATGACAAAGAAAAGTTGTGCATTGCAGAATGGCACTATTTGTTGTCTTGATGTTGAAGGTAGGTGATCATTTTGATCTCTTAATTGATCAGACTAAGAATTTTCTCATTGTTTTAGAAATTGACAGATAATTGTCTTAAATTAAGCACCCAACACTAAAATATGAGATTCTCCAAAAGTTAACTACAAACATTTTCCTGTCATCAGTCTGTCATCTTTTGGTTTTACATTAGCACATTTTTAATTAGTTACCACTACGAAATGGTTAAACTGTAAAGTACATGACAAAGTTTCCTGATACAGTAACTATTACTTAAGTCAATTAAATGATGTTTGATATGAAGTAGAAAGTTTTAATAAATAAGAAGGTGCTCCTGAAATTAACAAATGACAACCGCTGATACAGAACAAAGCCGGAACAACAAGCAGAAAGGCAAATGATAGAAAAAGCTACAAAGAGGTTGAGAGGTTGATTCTGTGCAGAATATTTGGTAAATATTTGGTGCTTGTAGTCTGTAAAGAATCTGTGGCTGGTTTCACAAACATCAAGTGGATTTAGTCAAACCTCCATAGATATCCGAGACATGTGGACGTCTGTCCATCTTCTTCCACAATCTCTGCGTTTTGTCCACAGCGAAGGTGCTGGAAGACCTAACCCTAACCCTATTTTTAACGTTTCTGTAGTTCACATTGATAAAGGTATTAGACTGGTCTAAGAGCACAACCAATACTGGCCAAAGTCTACAGACCAGACCAACAGATCTTTGTGAAACCACCTTGAGGGCCCGATGTACAGTCAGAGATAGTTTGGATCAACTATTAAAAAAGATTCTTCAGGCTTTACGACTTACAAATGTATTCTGTGAAAATTTGTAGGCAAGCCGATCAGCAGCGAGCCCAAGAACATTTGGATTTGTGGTCATTCGCTGGTCTTCTGGGCTGAGTCACGGGCCAAGTCTCCAGAGGTAGGTATGCAGCTGGGCATGGACCCTAGCAAGGTGGCCATCTGGTGGAAGGGTACTCAGGGCATGACGTGGCCCCAGCTCCTGCCCCAGCTTCACCAGCTGAAGGTAACCTGGCCCAACCCGGATGTCCTCATCATACACCTGGGCGGCAACGACCTGAGCACCGACAGCCCCACTGACTTGCTGGCCTCTGTCAAGAAGGACCTGACGTCCATGAGGAGCATCTTCCCGCAGTGCATCCTGGTGTGGTCCAACATCCTCCCTCGCAGGGCATGGCGCCACTCAGAGGACAGCCATGAAGTCGATCTGGTCCGAACCACGGTGAATCGCAGGATCCAAAACATCATCTCAGACCTGGGTGGCACCTCGCTGACCCACGACAACATCCGGTGCGGAGCAAACACAGGTCTGTATCGGACCGACGGCGTCCATCTGTCCCCCAAAGGCATCGATGTTTTCAATCTGAACCTGCAGGATTTTCTGGAGAAGTGGGAGATTGCTTCAGAGAAAAGCTAAGAGGTGTAACACTTTTTTTCTGTTATTTTTATGTCATCTCTTTTAGTTCTGATCATAGCTAGGTAGTTTGATTCAAATAACTACAACTTTATTCAAGTTCATGAAAGTCATCTATGAAGAATCCCATCTGGTTAGTAGTTTTATTATTGTGTAGGAACAGCCATCATACATGGGAAATATCTTTGTCTGTCTTAAACAATAAACTGTATATGAATTGATCAGCTGTTTGATCTCAGTCTTCATTTCCTGAATGAACTCTGAACCTGCAGGTCTGGATGTGATTTTGAGGAACAGAAACATTTTGTTCATGGGGAGATCATTTTTATAATCTAAGCACACAGCTGTTACTTTTGCAGGTAAATGTAGTTTAAATAATAAAAGTGTCATCAATAATCAACATTTTCATCATTTGTGTTTCAGGTTTGTTTGAACACAAAATAAATGATTCAGTCTTTTTACTGATTTGATTCTGTGCTCTGCGATCAGACTCAAAACGTTGCAGGAACGAAGTCAATATTGTATAGTCAAGTTAACACTGATGTGAAATCTTGTTTTTTTTTGTTGTTTTTTTTTAAGTCTGAGTTCAGTCATTTTCTGAACATGTCATCAGTAACACCAAAATAAAACAGGTTGTTTCATGTTTGTCTTTTTCAGACTTCTCTAAAAGGATCTGAAATATTTTCATAATTATCAAGCTTCCAGCTTCTTTATATGACATGACAAACATATTTTAGAAGTTATGTTTACAGATGGAGCTAGAGAGCGAGAGAAGACATCAAACAAAAAGCACAAAACTTGAATAAAGAACGTTGTTAGAATGTTATATTTTGATGCAGGGGTCTTCAACATCAGGTCATAAAGCAGGACTGGCTGCAGGACTTTGTGCTTCAGTTCTACCTCTTCCAAAAATAATGTTAACAGTTAACCCAGTTTAAATCCAGTAAGTCTGGAACTCTGAGGTCCTGGAGTCCTGAAGTCCTTCTCAGTCAGTCTGTCTGTCCCTGTTAGTAGTCCAGTCTCAGGTGTTGTGCACCTTTTTGTATGTATGTATATACAACTTTGGAAAAAATTTAGAGACCACTGCAAAATTATCAGTTTCTCTGTTTTTACTCTTTATAGGTATGTGTTTGAGTAAAATTAACATTTTTGTTTTATTCTATAAACTACTGACAACATTTCTCCCAATTTCCAAATAAAAATATCATCATTTAGAGCATTTATTTACAAAAAATGGCAACTGGCCAAAATAACAAAAAATGCAAAAAAAAGATGCATTTGTGTTTTCAGACCTCAAATAACGCAAAAAAAAAGAAAAAAAAAAAGTTCATCATTTTTTAAACAAAACAACACTAATGTTTTAACATAGGAAGAAACCAGTATTTGGTTGAATAACCCTGATTTTCAATCACAGCTTTCATGCGTCTTGGCATGCTCTCCACCAGTCTTTTACATTGCTGTTGGGTGACTTTATGCCACTCCTGGTGCAAAAAATTAAGCAGCTCAGCTTTGTTTGATGGCTTGTGATCGTCCATCTTCCTCTTGATCACATTTCAGAGGTTTTCAATGGAGTTCAGGTCTGAAGATTGGGCTGGCTATGACATATTAGGGATGTAACGGTTACCGGTATTATGGTAAATCTCAGTGAAATTTTACGTGATAAGAATTACTGTTTATGTTTAAATTAATCTCATTATCGCGGTGGATTATCAGGATATGTAATAACAGCCTCATCCAGGTCTTGTGAGCTTCAAGCAGTATCTATCCTCCTAAAATGCAACAACGTTTTCCGTTTTAATTTTGAGACACTTAGCAGCTACTAGCTGAGCAGCTACTAGCCGTGTTAGCAGCTGTGTTGCTAAGTGTCTCCAAATGAAACAGAACCGATGGCACCCAGTCTACTGTCGGTCCACTGAGCGGAGCCGACACAATGTAAGGCGACGTAAAATAATGTAAACATGTTCATTAACGTTAGGAAGAACATATGGTGATATTTATAATAGGGAGTTAAAAACGTGAGTCGATATTGACAGCGAATTATGCTGTCTGTAACTTTAGCTCCAGGAAATAAAATAAAATGCTGTTTTGTTAATTTAATTCACTGCTCATGGTGTTGGCCCAACACACACACACACACACACACACACACACAAGAACATACACTCATTTTCTCATACAGGCACTCCTCTCGCTCACATAGGCACACTTCTCATGTATGAACAAAATAGGTAAACAAATTTTGTTTACCTATTTTGTTCATTTAAAATAAACTCTTTCTGTGCCAGTTGTTTGCCCCTTTAATGTGAAAGTTTCATTTTGATAAGATTTTGGCTTCTAATGTTTTAGTATGATAAGAAAATCACAAGATTTCGTGAAATTATTTCAATGTATGTGTTTTTTGGACATTTGTACAGCAATTAAGAATATCGCGATAATATCATTAACTGTGATAATTTGGTCACTACAATCGAGATATCAAATTTTCCATATCGTTACATCCCTATGACATATATATTAGAACACTTGGCATATTTAAGAGTTTCAGTTGCTTTTTGTTGAATTGGCCATTAAAATACCCACAAAACAAATGAAATATGTACAATGTCATCATTATGCTCAGTAAACCATAGAATAGATCCATCATAAGGAGATTTGGCTCATTTTCCTGTCTTCAGATGCAGTCCAAACACTGTAAAGTCACTTTAGACCACCACGTCACCAATTCACACCAGAACCAAAAGAGGAGAGGTAGAAAAAAGAAACTTTCAGACAGACGAGTGAAGCATCTCAAAATTCTCAGTGTTAAGGACCGAAGAAAGACCTCACGAGAACTGCGTGACGAGATCAACGCCATAATGACTAACGGTGCAACAGAGTCTTCAAGAACTGTGTCAGAAACTGGGTGAAGAAGGACTTGTTGGCAGAATAGCAGCAAAGAAAGCATTACTGAAAGACAAACAGAGTGAAACACCTGAAAGAAATGGACAGAGGAAGATCAGTATAAAGTGTTTGAAGTTTGAACAGTGTATGTTGGATGAAGGGACCAGAACATCTTGTTGATAATACTACAGGCTCATTACGAACAACTCTTGACTCTATTGCACCTCTGAAAAAGAAGATAATTAAACAAAGGAGGTTAGCACCATGGTATAGCCAGCAGACTCGCAACTTAAAGCAAGAGGCACGAAAATCTGAACGCAAATGGCGTGCCACTAAACTGGAAGAATCTCGTTTAATCTGGCAAGATAATCTTAAAACATACAGGAAGGCTCTCCGTAGTGCCAGAGCAGTCTATTTCTCTTCACTAATCGAGGAAAATAAGAATAACCCCAGGTTTCTGTTCAGCACTGTAGCCAGGCTAACAGAGAGCCACGGCTCAAATGAGCCATCTATTCCTTTCCTTTAGGCTCATGAAGTAATGACTTCATGAGCTTCTTTAATGATAAAATTATAACTATTAGAGACAAAATTCATTCATTCATTCACTCACTTGAGAAAGCTGTAGCCAATCAGCTGTGTGACTTTCTCCATGAGAACAGTTTATTTGAGGATTTTCAGTCAGGATTTAGAGTGCATCATAGCACAGAGACCGCACTAGTCAAAGTTACAAATGACCTCCTAATGGCGTCAGACAAAGGACTCATCTCTGTATTTGTCCTGTTAGATCTTAGTGCCGCATTTGACACCATTGACCATCAAATTCTTTTACAGAGACTGGAACATCAAATTGGCATCAAAGGAACCGCCCTAAGCTGGTTCAAGTCTTATTTTTTAGATCGATCTCAGTTTGTTCATGTCAATGATGAATCCTCCATGCATACCAAAGTTTGTCATGGAGTTCAGGTTCTGTGCTAGGACCACTTCTATTCAGTTTATATATGCTTCCTCTAGGGAACATTATTAGGAATCACTCCATTAATTTTCATTGTTATGCTGATGACACCCAATTATATTTATCGATCAAGCCTGATGAAACCAATCAGTTAACTAAACTCCAAGCATGCCTTAAGGATATAAAAAGTTGGATGACCTACAATTTTCTGATGTTAAATTCAGTTCTTGTAATTGGACCCAAGAACCTCAGAAACTCTCTTTCTAGAGACTTAGTTACTTTAGATGGGATCACCCTGGCCTCCAGCTCCACCGTAAAGAATCTTGGAGTTGTTTTTGATCAGGATTTGTCCTTTAATGTCACATAAAACAAATTTCAAGGACTGCTTTCTTCCACTTACGTAACATCGCCAAAACCAGACGCATCGTATCTCAAGCGGATGCAGAAAAACTAGTCCATGCATTTGTTACTTCTAGGCTGGACTATTGTAACTCTTTGTTATCAGGCTGCTCCAGTAAGTCTCTGAGGACTTTGCAGCTAATTCAGAATGCTGCTGCACGTGTTCTGACAGGAACCAAGATCAGAGATCACATATCTCCCATTTTGGCTTCTTTGCATTGGCTACCTGTTAAATCTAGAATAGAATTTAAAATTCTTCTCCTTACATACAAAGCTCTTCATGGTCAGGCACCATCATATCTAAAAGAGCTCATAGTACCTTACTACCCCTCTAGAACGCTGCGCTCTCAGAATGCTGGGTTCCTTGTGGTTCCTATAGTTTCCAAAAGTAGACTGGGAGCCAGAGCTTTCAGCTACCAAGCTCCTCTTCTGTGGAACAAACTACCATTTTGGGTTCTGGAGGCAGACACGGTCAACACTTTTAAGAGTAGACTTAAGACTTTCCTTTTTGATAGAGCTTATAGTTAGGGCTGGCTCAGGTCATCCCTTAGTTATGCTGCTATAGGACTAGACTGCCGGGGGACTCCCTCTCCCTCCTTTCTCTCTCTCTCTCTCTCTCTCTCTCTCTCTCTCTCTCTCTCTCTCTCTCTCCCCATCACCATCACCATCACCATCTGTAAACATACATGTCTCATTAATGCATGTTAATGCATTTTACTAACTAAACTTCTTCCCCGGAGTTTCTGTGCTCTCTCGTCCAGCAGGTTCTCATGGATCGTGGCTGCTGCTGTGGTCCTGCACGACGTCCACTACTTATATTATTACTGTCATTATTGTTACCATATCTCTGTGTACTCTGTATACTGTAATCATTTTATCATTCATTGTAATCGTACAATATGTCTCTGTTGATTTGTTCTGTACATGTGACATCTATTGCACGTCTGTCCGTCCTGGGAGAGGGATCCCTCCTCTGTGGCTCTTCCTGAGGTTTCTTCCACCTTTTTTCCTGTTAAAAGGGTTTTTGTGGGCAAGTTTTTCGTCACTCGAACCGAGGGTGTAAGGACAGAGGGTCTAAGGACAGAGGGTGTCACTCCCTGTACAGATTGTAAAGCCCTCTGAGGCAAAATGTGTTTTGTGAATTTGGGCTATACAAATAAAATTTGATTTGATTTGATTTGAAGGGAGGAGGAGAGAGATATAAAAATGAGTTAAACACAGAGGGGGTAGTATTATGGTGTGGGGACATTTGAGCCTCAGGAACAGGTGACTTAGTGAACACTGATGCATCATGGATAAGAAAGTATACCACAACATTGTGGTGAGACAGAATATCATCTGGGTGTTATCTTATTAGGTCTGGATTTATTTTCCATAAACATTATATTATTCCACAAACACTAACTATTGTCTGAACGACCTGTGACAGAGGGAATCATTGAAACAATGAAAATGATGGACTGGCTCCCTCAAAGTCTGGACCTCAACCCCACAGAGCAAATTAAACTGGACAGATCTGTTGTACATTCAGATGAAAGCCTTTGGCTTGAGCTGCAGAAGGCATGGGATAACATTAGTGTTGAAGTTCTCAGGAAATATATTGACACAATGCCAGAGAGATGTGCTAAATATTAGACTTCATCAGCAAGACTCACTTCATCTGGTATTTGTTGTGCTCAGAGTAACCATCTGCATGTTTCATGAACATTATAAAATGAAAGAGAAGAGAGCTGTATGATGGACTGAAATGTTTTTATTCAATAAAAATCAATAAAATTCATCAAATCTTTTTTTTTTTTTTTTTCTGCTGTTCCACGTCTGCTCATTTTCTTTGAATCTGAAACTGATCTGGTTCGCTGACTTTACAGTGTTTAAATTAGTCAATTCAAAGGTTCAAACCAGCTCAGGTTTAGTGAACGAGAAGTTTTTTCAGCTTTAGACGACATTAAAGTGAAAAACTGACAAATTGAAATGAAAAGTCTTCAGACCAAATGACGTCATCACTGTCAGTGAACATCTTTTTTACAGTCATGACTCAAAGTCCAGCAAAGTCCAGCAGGTGGCGGTAAAGCAGCACCGAGGATGCAAGCTGCCGTTAAAGTTGCAGAAGAAGAAGAAGGTTTGCGTGCATGCATGCATGTAGAGAATAAGAGTTTTTATAAAGACCTCCATCATTGATTCACACACTAAGTAAAGCGCCTGCAGCGATCTGTGCACATTTAAAGCTGCACACCGGAGCTGCTTCACCGCGGGAACACACACAATCTCTGCGGGAGGAGATGTACCGTGGTCGGCCTCCGCCGAGAGGAGGCTACCCGCCGCCTTTCGAAGGCAGAGGTCGAGGTCCGCTGCCCCGGGGGCCGTACCCGGCACCGGGTTACAGAGACGAGAGGAACCGGCCCAGGCCTCCGTACCACCCCGGCTACCACGACCATGGTCACCCCGACTCGTACCGCCGCTCCCCGCCGCGCAGGAGGTACCCTTCCCCCGGGTCAGGAAGTCACCGAGGCGGAGAGTACTGGGCCGGTGGTCCGTCGAGAGAGGTGAGTGAGCCGGACTCCAATTGTGCTGAATGACGCTGCTAATGTGGATTTTCCCGCTCAGACTGGGTTCGTTCATGTTTCTGACTCTGGAGGATGAATTGTGCTTCAATGAGCTCTGAACATAGTTTATTAGCACCTGTCCAACAAACACCACACCAGAACACGGTCCATTTACCACTGCTGTCTGCTGGGTCGGACTTCAACAACAACTCTGTAATTCTGAAAGGTTCTGACCCAAACGTCAGGCCAACTTCCGGTAACTTCAATCGTCTAAGCGTCACTTCGTCATCAGTCCTTTTATGGTCATTAACGGAAACACACCGCTGAGCTGACGTCAGCTAGCGTCACAAACCGGCTGTAAATCAGTGTTTGACTTCAGAGGCTGGCTTCTTTGCGGTGGTCCAAAAAGAGGCTCGGTTCTTTGATCCATCACACTCAGCATCTGTCCAGTTCACGGACCCTCAGGTGGTCCTTCATGTTCATGGAGCTGACAGTTGGACTGGCCCACCAAAGATCTGTTTGTAATCCAGAACCTCCAAAACTCACTAAAATGGACCTGTGAGGTCAGTCTGGACCAGATGTGTTCAGGTGTGTGTTCAGCCTGGACCGGGTGTGTTCAGGTGTGTTGTCATGGGTGACGACTGTTGAACTGATTTTTTTTTTCTCATATTTGTTGCAGAGGTCTCCGTCACCTCGTGGGCCGGTTCCCCTGGACCACAACCTGGTCATCACCGTTGGCAACGAGCTGACTGGACCGCCTGGGTCTGCCCCCTTACGCCATCGTGACAGGTGCTCATTAATATTCATATAATGGTCTCATTAATATTTATGATGTTTTCATGAATATTCCCGGTTAGAATAAATGAACATGAAAGGAATCACGACAGTCTCAAACTCGATGCTGATCCGATCCAGTCCAGTTAAAGACCCTGTTTCCATACAGAGACTACCCTTCTCGACCAGAGTACGAGCGGAGCCGGAGCTGTGGCCGACCTCGCAGCCGAAGTGGAGAACCGAGTCCGGACCGGAGCCGGGCCAAGAGTCGAGGACGGAGCAAGAGCCGGGCCAGGAGTAAGAGCCGTGCTCACAGCCAGAGCCGCAGTCCGGACCGGAGCCGGGCCAAGAGCCGCGGACGGAGTAGGAGCCGCAGTCCCGACCGGAGCCGGGCCAAGAGCCGCGGACGGAGCAAGAGTCGCAGTCCCGATCGGAGCCGGGCCAAGAGTCGCAGTCCCGATCGGAGCCGGGCCAAGAGTCGCAGTCCCGACCGGAGCCGGGCCAAGAGCCGCGGACGGAGCAAGAGTCGGCTCCGCAGCAGGTCCAGGTCCAGATCCAGAGGGCGGAGCTACAGCAAAGCAGCGAGCCGCGGGCGCAGTAAAAGCCGACCGAGGAGTCGCAGCGTGAGCAGCAGCTCGAGCTCCAGCAGCCACAGTGGAGATGACGGCACCGAGAAATCCAGGAAAGGGTTCAAAGAGCTGCAGATGGCTCGACGCAGGAAGGAGCTGGAGGAGATGTTGAGTCTGCCAACCAAGTCCATCCTGAAGAAACGCAACGACTCCGAGGACTCACCGTCACTCAGGGTAGGACTCACCCCATGAACACACAGAGACATGATGACTGCAGTGTTGTTGTCAACAAGACAGTTCATCATGTTTCATCTCTGATGATTTAATACTGTAAATATGACACGTTGTTCCTTTAAGTCAAAGCTCGTCATGTGACCTGTCAGCAGAGGATCTGTGCTCAGAGGCGTCACTCTGTTCTGTTTCTGTGTTTCAGAGCTCAGACTCTCCCAGAGGTCCAGAAGGCTCCAGCATTTGTCGGATGGCCGACCAGCTGCTGCTGGCCGTTAAAGGTATGGAGCCGCACAGGGTGGCCTCCATGCTGTCAGAGCTGCGCTCCGACCCGCAGATGGCTCAACGCGCCAGCCTCGACGCCGAGATCAAAGAGATCCTCAACCTGCTGGGGGGGCAGGCGGCGGGGGCCAAGGCTCTGGAGAGGACGGTGGACGACATCGAAGACGAAGAGGAGTTCCTGTACGGAGACTCGGAGGAGCCCAAACCTCCACAGGCGTCCGAGCCTATCCGACATCATGGCCTGGATCTGTACGGAGACGTGACGGAGGAGGCGCTGTACGGCGACTACCCGCCGCAGAAAGCCGCCATCGCTCAGACGTATGGCCTCCCACTGGTGGCCTCGCCTCACCTTCAGGCCACTCCCATCATGGGGGAGGTGGACGTGAGGTACGCGAGCCAGCCCACCATCAGCCCCGACCGGAACATCACGGTCCAGATGTCGAATCCCGCCTATATGCCTGGGATGGAGCCGCTGGAGGAAAGCGAGCGTCAGGCGCTGGAAGAGTATGAGAAGATCCAGGACCTGCTGAAGACCATCGGCCTGGACTTGGGTGTGACCGAGATCAGCAAGATGGCCGCCAGGACCAAAGAGAGGCTTCATGGGAACAAGCTGCCTCCAAAGACGCCCACACGCTGCAGACGGTACTCCTCCGGGAGCTCGGACGGCAGCCGCCGAAGCCGGGGCCGCAGGAGGCGGAGCCACAGCAGCAGCTCTAGCTCCAGCAGCAGCGGCAGGAGTCGCAGCTGGAGCAGCGACAACAGCCGCCACAGGAAGAGCTCAGCTCCACCCAGAACTCACAAAGACAGAGACGTAAAAGAGACGAAGATCGAGCGGAACGACGCAGCGCAACCGCCACCGCACAAAGAGCCACCACCACCACACAAAACCCCCGTCTCCATCGCTCTCCCGCCTCCCGCCGTGCCCATACCTGCCTACCCCCCCTCGCAGGTCCATGGCATGATGCCCCCCAACTTCCCCCCACCGGGTTACAGCCAGTATGGAAACTACCTTCCCTACATGCACCAGCAGTGGCCACCCATGTACCCACCCCCCAATGTGACAATGCCCCCCCAGACTGGCCACGACGAGTTCCCCCCCACTCTGCCCTACAAACAGCCCTACAACAAAGCGCCCCCTGATCCCGCGGTCAAAGGTCAGTGTGATCAGGTGATGTCATTAAAGGAATATTCCACCTTCTGAGGTCTTCTGAGCTGTGAATGAATTTAGAGAGAATAAACGAGATGAAAGAAAGACAAGAAGGAGGATGTTTGATGATGTCATTGTTGGTGGGCGTGTCCTCAGGTTTGGTGAAGAGTTGTGTTCAGGACGCTGAGAAGGGAAAAGTCAGCAGCCATGACAGGAGAGTGTCTGAGGAGCAGAACAACGAGAGTCAAAAACAAAAGGTTTGACCTTCATTCATCACCTTCAGGCATGAAGCCAACACGTCACAAAGACCTGACCTGTAGACCAACCACCACTGATGAGGACTGCAGGTAAACCAGGTGTCATCAGGTTAGTCCACCTGACTGTTCGTTCTGTGTGTTCAGGTTCTGGAGGAGAGAGAGAAGCTGAAGCAGGAGAGAGAGATCAGGATGAAGAAGAAAGAATATCTGATGAAGGAGCTGGAGAGGCTTAGGAAGCAACAAGGTGAGTTCATACAGAGGCTCCATGTTAGGGTCACCTGTGGGCCGTCGGGGTCACCGGTGGGCCGTTGACTCTGCCTTCATGTGAGTCGTTGGTGTCACATCAGGACAGAGCTGAGCTGATGAATATTGCAGCGTTTCTACTTGAGCGTGTTGGTTCAGATCATCGATGATGTTAAATCTCATCATGAAACGAAATCAATGCATAGACTGTATGAAACAGAGCCTGAAGACGACATGAACTCTCTTCATTGAAGCGACATGTTTCAGATGGTTCCTCAGCTGTACAGTTATCTCTGAACGTCCTTCAGGCTCCACAGACCAAAGTGTAGTTTTATGACATGTTTGTTGTTTTCAGGCGAGCTGCTGAGGAAGAAGCGCCGGGAGAAGGGAGGCCACAAAGACCCTCTGCTGCAGGAGATCAGCCACCTGCAGGAGGAGGTCATGACTCAGATCTCCAACCTGCGCAAAGAGCATGAGACCGCCGAGAAGAAACGCAACGAGATCGACAAGGTGGCGCTCATCCTCGGCCTGAGCCCATCAGACCGACCCCGCAGGACCAACAAGCCGGCCGAGGAACAGGAGGACGAACCGCCGCCGCCATCAGAGAAAAAGAAACGGGAGGCGGAGAGGAGTCCTGACGGCCGACAGGCAGCCGGCAGCTCCGTGATCAAGGTACAATCACCTGCAGAGGAGGTAAAACAGGAAATACTACATACAGGTCATCATAGCTAGGGCTCATTACATTTTCTATTTTATTAACAAAGCTCCTGAATTTCTCAGTAAAATGTACGTAGAATATTGTGACATGAATAAGTTAAAGTGATCGCAGGTATCAGGTCGGATTTCTGATGAAAACAGAGGCCAAATATTATGTGAGCTGATGATTGTCTTCATTTACTAACCTGTAATGATGCTTATTTCTGTTGTTAGCTGCTTTGACTTTGATCACATTTGACTTGTTAGTTTGCGGTTTTTGTCAGCTCAGGATCAGCTGAAACAGACGTCACTGTTCACCTGAACACTCAACACGAATGTAGCTTCAGCTCTTCCTGTCTGACAGGAAGGGGGTGTTTCACTTAATGTTTTCTTCAAAATAAGTTGCCAAAGTCAGACAGCGTGTGGAGGCTGCACAGCTAAAACTACAAGTCAGCAGCTGTGATTTCCGGAAATAAAGTAAACTCTGAAATAAACCAAATAAAGTCAGATGAAGGCCGGGGCTGTTATTACCTGTATCACCTGGTAAATTCACTATAACGTACTGTGTAAGGTTCCCACAACACTAACTCCATCAGTCCAACAACAATCATTAATTCAGTCACTTCTACTTTAGGAGAAGAGGGGAGAGTCACTGAAAGGCTTTTAATGTGAAACATCTGTACAGGAAGTAACGAGTTTTATTGACGGTAGCTTCACAGCGACTGAGAAAACCACTGTTAGAGACAGACGGGTCTCTGTTTTTTTTTGTCTTCTTCATTTAAATGTGAATGCCGTAACCTGATCTCACATTCAGTGATCATAAAGAGTTCAGCTTCCAGAGAAATGTTTTAATTATCATAAACTTTACTTGACACATTGTCTGATCGTGTCCTGTCAGCTTGAACTTGGACAGCTCTGTAATTAATTTTGTCTTTAGAGCTTCAGTGATAATGATAGAAAGTTTAGTGCATCTTTGTAAAGTTCTTAAACCGATGAATTTCACCTTTTTAAATATGAACCGTTTCATCTGAGCTTTTGAAAGACCAAATGTACGTTCATTTGTTTCTTTCTGATGGAAATTAAACGTTAAAGCGTTAGAAGTTACTCTCGGTAAAAAAGCGACTGCCGGATTCTCACAAATTGTTCGATTAATGTCTTCGAGGCTGGAATTCATTGAAGGTAAGAAACTTTTAAATCTTCAATCGAGTTTTAAAGATGAACTTGAATGTTTTCGTCTGAGTGAATCCTGTCCAATTCCACCGCCATGTTGACTCTCCTCCATCTTTGTTTCTTAGCAGACCTCAGAGGCCCCGCCGCCGTCGACAGCGTCTCTGGACAAGCCCTCCGCCAGCTCCCCGGCTCCGCCTCCGCCCCTGGAGCCGTTTGAATACTATGACGCAGGAAACCACTGGTGCAAAAACTGTAACGTCACCTCTGGTTCCATGTTTGATTTTTTCACGCACTTGCACAGCAAAACACATCGAAAGGTTTGTGACAGTTTTTAATTTTTTTTGTCATTTCCTGTCTGTCAGCTGTACAAGACCATGTCTTTGTTTGAGAAGGAGTTGGTTTGATATTCACACCTGTACAGTCCTTTACTTGTTTGTTCCTTTACATTTAATTTTTGGTTTCTCTTCACAGACTCTGGACCCGTACGACCGGCCCTGGGCTTCCACTCCCACCAAAACCTCCAAGAACGCTTCGTCAGAAGAGAAGCTGACCAAACCAGCCAAAGGTACTCGTACTGCACATTCATCATTTCTGAAAAGTCGTCATGACGCTGCTTCTTTGCCTAGTGTTGATCCTAGTATATAGATCCCTTGAATGATCCTAGTGTCTGAGTCCCTGAATTTTGTTAGGCGTCTTCTGCTTCCAGGTGGAGCTCAGTGTGGATCTCTGCCTCTTAATGAAAACATTGCTAACGAAGTGACAAAGACTCGTGGAACCACAGAGGAAACTCCTGTCCACACTCCTGATGTCAATTCATTTGTTTTTCATGAGTCATCTTCAAATGAAGGCTGCTGTGAATGTAACATACTCCAGTAACCTTTGGAAAAGTGCTTTAACTTCTCATCACAGGTGTGTCTGTCCTCATTTTACTACATTTCCTGTAGTAACCCTGGTATCACTGAGCAGTTTGCACTTTTCCATCGGTTACTGCTCTGAACAAAGACCACTGAACTATACATCATCTGTTTTTTAATATTTCCTCATAAGATGTTCCTCTCTAACCCTCTCCTGTCCAGACAGGTCCTGGAAATGGACACGTCCATCAGGTAAACATGATTGACAGTTTATTTTATCGCCACCTGTGGGATTAAAATGTATCACGTGTGTTTTGCTGCAGGTTCAGAGTTCTTGCTGCCCGTCAGAGGATTCTTCTGCCTGCTATGTAAAGAGTTTTATGGAGACGCCATTTGTGCAGAAGAGCACGTCACCACACATGCTCACAATGAGAAATACAAGGTATTTAAATGAGGGGGTGAACCGCTGAGTGAATGTCTGAGCTTTTCCTTTATAGCTTCATCATGTTGACTTCTTTTGGACTTTTTAGATGTTTGTACAAATGTAGTGTCAGCCCATCGCTGATGGCTGATGGTCATCACCACTGAGACCTCGACCATTGTAACATCATGATTTAAAAGAAGCATTATTCAAACTAGATGTCAAGTCAGTCCAATATGACCAGGTTCTAGTTGAAAGAACAAGTATTGTACATGTGAATGATCTGATTGGATCCAATGCAGTTCAGACCACAAACAGAACTTAGTCCAGTTATTTGAAATGTTTTGATGATCTGAAGTTTGAAGGTTGGTTGGTTTGTCAGGCAAAAGTTGTTGATGTATTTTCCTCAATCTCTTGTCTTTCTGTTTTCATGCCTCCTTCACCAGAAACAAATGTACGAGAACCCCATGTATGAACAGAGGAGGAACCTGGACCGGCAGGCAGGACTGGCTTCAGAGACAAGTGGAAAGAAACGCAAACATGAGGATGACGAGAAGGGAAACAAAGACAAGGAGGAAAAGTCCAAACACAAAAAGGAGAAAAAGGACAAGGAGAAAAATAAAGAAGAGGACGTCCAGAAAGAGGAGAGATCTAAATTTAAAAAGGAAGAGGAGGACAAGCTGAAGTCGATTAACAAAGAGGAGGATGTGAAAGACACCAAAAGTGTGAAAGAGGAGAAGCCTTCTTACAGCAAGAAAGATGAGGATGAAAAGTATGACTACAGCAAGAAGGATGAGAAATACCGGTACAGCAGAGAGGAAGAAGAAAGGGCTAAATATGGCAGAAGAGACGAGGACGACAGATACAAATATAGTAGAGAAGAAGAATACCGGTACCGCTATCACAGGGGTGAAGGCGACCGATATGACGACCGGTCCAAATACGGGCCGAGAGAAGACGAGGACAAGTATAAATACGGTAAATATTCAGATTTCAGATCCAAATATGACCGAGAGCGAGATGAAGGGAAACCTAAGGCTGAGAAGGAAGCTTTTAAAAAGACTGACACAGATAAACCAGCAGGGAAACCAGAGGTCAGCAAGCTTGAACCTCCGCCAAAGCCCTACGACACGCCCAAAATCCTCTGTGGACCCAGTCCCGCCATGAGGGCAAAGCTCCGCAAGCAGAGCCAGGAAGCCAGCAAAACACCACCTGTGACCGCTTCATTTGCAAAGTTCACGTGGAAAAAGAAGGAGAACGTTCTGGCAAAGGAGGCGGCAAAAGTGGCCGCAGAGTTCATCAAGGAGGATGAAGCGGCTGTGAAGCAGAATCCGGTCTCTGTGGAGGACTCTTTTGCTAAATCTCTGGCCGTTGCCAAGGAGATTGCCCAGAAGCTTGGGGGCCAGCAGAACGTGCCTCCTCCCTGGGGATCCAACAGCGCTAACCGGGGAAGGATCCGGCCCAACCTCCCTGCACCCGCTGCAGTCCTGAGGAAAGCAACCATGATGGGTAAACCTGCACCTCTGAATACCTTCCTCTCCATCAGACCTCAAAACACAACTGTACTTGAATCTCCTTCAAAAGATGCACCGATATTCCCTGATCCTCTCACAAAGGCTCTAAATGCTCAGAACACACTGCTGGAAGCTAAACCTCAGCCACCAACTGGTAGACCTGGGCCAGTTGAAGCTATGTCTGGACTTGTGGTTGCTAGAGTAGAGCCTTCTGAGGCTAAACCGCCACCACCAGTGTCTCAACCTGCACCACTGGAGGTCAAACCTGTGCCCAAAGTGTCTCAACATGCACCAATCGAGGCGAAGCCACCTGAGGCTAAACCTCTGCCGCCAATCTTGAGACCTGCACCATTTGAGGTGAAACCAGCACCACCAGTTTGTAAACCTGCTCCGTTTGAGGTGAAACCAGCACCACCAGTTTGTAAACCTGCTCCATCTGCGGCTAAACCTGCAATGATTAAGATAGTGTCTGACGTGGCAGCTCCTGGCGTCCCGGAAAGTGAGCAAACCCGTACGGTGTTCGTCAAGCCTCCACCTTTCACGACTATGGGTGACGGATCTCAGAAATCGGAGAAAGTTAAGAGTAACCTGGCTGCAGCCAAAGCCCAGCAATTATTTCACATCTTCTACAGCAGCGTTGGCCAATCGGGCGCCTCCTCCATCACCAAACCAACAACAGACGCCAAAGCTGATGGAAGTGCCACCAATAAAAGTCAACTTCCTACCCCGCAAGCACAAAAACCACATGCTCAGCGACAGCCTTTTACCCAGTCTCAACCTCCAGCTATGGTCTGTACGTCTCCACAACTAGAGTCAAATAAATCCCAGAGTCCCCAAACCAACCCAGAATCAGACATTCAGATCGCCTCTGTTTGGTCTTTGCAGTCTACCGCAGCTCCAACACCTGAGCTGTCGCTGACTCCATCCAAAACAACTTCACAAACAACACAACCAAAACTAAATCCACCATCCCAGTCTGAGCCTCAGAGGGTACCCCAAAACCAGTCCTCCACTCTGAAATCTGAGTCCCAACTCATCACACAATCCGAGCCTGTCGAGCTGGAACCAACATGTCAAACTGAGTCCCAGCCCAAACTGACTGCTCAAATCCAAACAGAGCCACAGTCTGAAACTGAACCAAAGCAGGACACTGAGCCCCTATCCTATCCACCATCCCAGTCCGAGGCTCAGAGTGCAGCCCAAAACCAGTCCATGACTTCTAAATCAGAGTCTCAATTCGCTCCACAATCTGAGCCTGCCGAGCTGGAACCAAATCATCAAATTCAGTCCCAGCCGAAACTGACTCCTCAAATCCAAACAGAACTCCAGTCTGAAACAGAACCCTCAGCCCATCCAGAGACACATTCTGACGCAGAACCTGAACCCAAACCGGGCCCCAAAACTAGAGGCAAGCCAACTCCGACAAAGAGAATCCCTCCTGCCCCCAGGCCTGTCCGACAAACCAGATCCCAAACCAGATATCAGACCCGGCAGCAGCAGCAAAGCCAGTCCGAGCCAGAACCTGAGCCGGCTTCAGGAGATTCTGACTCGGCAGCTTCAGAACCAAAGGGGTTGGACACGTCAGATCCTGGCTCTGGATCGCAGCCAGAGGACGGGGCACTCAGCGAGGGGGACCCTCAGTTGATGGAGATCACCTCTGAAACCCTGGGTCTCCCCTCCGACATGTCCTGTCTGGACTTTGAGTATGATTATAACTTTGAGTAGCAGCTCACAGGTTTCGTCAGAAACGCTCACAGATCCAGTATTTTCAGAAGCTAGTCTTTCATCAGTCATGGACTGGACTTGATGACAGCTGGAAGACTTGAGACTTTTAAAACACTGATCGTCTGTTTAAAGGTCCGGTTTGATGTTTAGTGAAGCTTGTTCTGTCTTAGAGTCTGAGGTTTCAGGTTCATTCCTGTGGATCAAGTACAGAGATGGTCTATGTCTCGCCCTGCATGGCACGCAATCTTTTACTGATCCACAAAAAAACAGAATGGACAAAAAAACAACAGTGAATCTGAAGGTGGACTGTTGTTGTGGACCTCCACTGTTGACCCGATGATATTTAGACACTTTTCCCGTCCACAAACTCGATACGTGTTTGTCAGATTCACTGTTGGTTTCAGTCTGCACATAGGATTTGATGAACAGTGGAGCTCTGCAGCACAGAGAGCTCTTATAACATACTTTATACTCCCAAAAAGATCTGGGTCTGTTTTTCAGGGTTTCATCACTAAAGTGGCTCCAAACTGGGTCCTCTGAGGGGTCAATGGTCATTTTAAAGGTTGTAAGACAATGAACAGAACAGGAAGGATGTGGTTTATTTTGTAGATGCTCCTCTGATGAATCTCTGGATGTTGTTTTTCTGTCTCTTAAATGACTCAATCATCATCTTTCTTTGTAACCCACAGACATACAAAATCATCGACTCTGTTTAAAGGTTCTCCAGTGAAATGTTGAACTGTGACAGCAAAGCTCTGCTGTCCACAGACTTTAGGTCATGTCGACACAGACGATCTTCGTTAGTCGGGTTCCCTGATCAGGTTTTCATCTCCATCTTCTCATCTGGCTCTGTGAAGACAGAAGAAGATGAAATGAGTGTCTTTGTCAGCTGTTCTAAGATCAGATGTGTCCTCGTTCTTTTCTTTGTCCTCCTGAAGTTCGGGTTCTCGACATCGTTGTTGTTTCCTTCGTTTTCTGTTCAGAAAAAAATCAAAGTCTCAGCACGGACCAAAACCAGCTCTGTCACTTTGAAAGTTAACTGCAGATCCAGGATCTGATTCCTATAAAAAATCAAAAAAGTTTCAGTTTTTCTCCCTGCTTTGTGTTGCGACACTGATCTGTGGTTAGTGTGTGTGAACACAAATAAACTGTTGATTTAAGAGGTTCTAATAAAAGTCATTGAACAGCAGCTCTGTGCGCTGTGATTCTTCAACACGGAAGTCACCTCAGTGTTTATGTATGACACCAACACGATGAAACGTGTTCATGACAAAAGTCAGATCAGAAGTCTAGAAATTAGACTTTACAACAAAATAAATCAGTTTAGTTCAAACACCATGTGAAAGTTAGCCAATCAGAATCAACCTGACAGGTGAGCACCGACTGCCACGCCAACGTTTTACCATCTAAGGAAAGTCTGCTTATCATGGCGGTGACGGTGACAGAGAGCTACGGCAAACCAAACAAAAAACAATTTAACAGCTGAAGACAGACGTGATCTCACCTGCTGCAGGTAAACCACTATCTTTACCTACTGCATGTATGTCATAGACCATATGTGTCATTTGACTTGACTTTTGATGAGTCAGCAAAAATTGACATGGGTTTTTTTTCTTAAATGTATATATGTATATGTGTGTGTGTGTGTGTGTGTGTGTGTGTGTGTATATATATATATATATATATATATATATATATATATATATATATATATATATATGTGTGTGTGTGTGTGTATTTTTTTCTGTGTTTTGTTAAAAAATTTTATTTGAACACATGAACAAGTTTTCTCTGCCTTCATCTAAAAGAACCGCTGTCTGAAAAAATACACAAGCAACCAGCTGGACCAGGATCAGAACCGGGTCTGCTAATTCTGGTCCAGGACTGTATAATCCTTCTGTAAACACTGTGACACCACCTGATCCTCTTTATTTTTTACAGTACGTTCATGTTTGTTGCCTGTTCATTTATTTCATGTTTGACGTACTACGGTAAGCGTATTCTGTCACTTCCGGTCATCGGTGTTACTGCCTCGGTGCTCTCTGTTCTGCTCACCTAAACAGATTTTCGTATATTTTTCACATCAGCAATTATCTACATATCTCTACACTATCCTTAGACTTGTTCTGTTTGTGTATGAACAGGTCTCTTAACTTTGGTAACACTTTAAATCTGATAGTTTTACTAGTTTCTGCTAACCACACTAACTAGCCTAGCTATAGCAATGGCTTCTCTCTGCTCTCCTCCTCTCTCCTGCCCGATATGCCACATGTTTAGCTACTCCTCGTCCTCCTTTAGGACGGTACTTGTAATAAATGTAGTTTATTTGTTGCCTTAGAGGCAAGGCTCAGTGATTTAGAGGCACGGTACCGCACCACCGAACAGTCAGTAGCTGCTATAATTACCCCCCAAGTCCCCTGTAGCCGGTGTGGTACCACCGAAGGTAGCTTCAGCTAGCTGTCCCCCGGCAGCCCCCGAGCAACCGGAAGGCTGGGTGACTGTCACAAACGAAGGCATAGCCCCAAACTGAAGCCCACGGTACACCACCAACTGCTCTATGTTTCTAACAGATTTTCCCCGCTCAGCAACGCACCGGCTGAGAGGCCAACTCTGGTCATTGGTAGCTCCATTTTACGAAACCTGAAGTTAGCGACACCGGGGGCCGTAGTTAAATGCATCCCGGGGGCCAGAACGGGCGACATGTTGGACTCCGTAGTTTTCTCTGGACCCCTGCCCAATGTGACCAGTGATGACATGTATAGCTGCATGTCGTCATTTCACCGCAGGCTGTTGAGGTGGTGTCCAGCAAACGATGTGGGCTTCATAGATAATTGGACACCTTTCTGGGAAAAAACCTGGTCTGATTAGGAGAGACGGCATCCATCCCACTTTGGATGGAGCAGCTCTCATATCTAGAAACATGGCCAAGTTTATTAGTCGTCCAAAACCGTGACAACCCAGAGTTGAGACCAGGAAGCAGAGTCGCAGTCTTACACGCTTCTCTACGCCTCCATTAGAGCAGCTGCCCACCCAATCCTTTAGTATAGAGACTGTGTCTGTTCCCCGTCCACCTACATTATTTAAAGATAAAATAAACAGAAGAGGAGTTCATCATAAAAACTTAATAAAAATTAAATTAGCACCTCCAACAGTCCAAAATAAGAGAATTAAATGCGGACTCTTGAATATCAGGTCCTTGTCCTCTAAAGCTGTTTTAGTCAATGAATTAATATCTGATTATGATATTGATTTATTTTGTCTTACTGAAACCTGGCTACAGGAGGATGAATATGTTAGCTTAAATGAATCCACTCCTCCCAGTCATTGTAATATCCATATTCCTTGAAGTACCGGTCGAGGTGGTGGAGTTGGAGCCATATTTGACTCAAGTCTATTAATAAATCCTAAACCTAAACTAAATTATAATTCAT
Source organism: Sciaenops ocellatus (assembly GCA_033000465.1). NCBI lineage: Eukaryota > Metazoa > Chordata > Actinopteri > Sciaenidae > Sciaenops > Sciaenops ocellatus. The sequence continues at coordinate 28,032,625 of CP136872.1, read as the reverse complement.
TTGAAAGTCTTGTTCTTAGCCTTACTCACCCAACCTGGAAAACATTACAGCCAATTCTATTTGTTATAGTATATCGTGCTCCTGGTCCTTACTCAGAATTTTTATCTGAATTTGCAGAATTTGCATCAGGCTTGATCCTTAAAACAGATAAAGTAATTATTGTAGGTGATTTTAATATTCATGTGGACAACCACAATGATAGTCTTAGTACTGCGTTTATCTCTTTGTTAGATTCAACTGGCTTCTGTCAGAGTGTAAATAAACCGACTCATTGTCTGAACCACACTCTTGATCTTGTTCTCTCATATGGCATTGAAATTGACCATCTAATAGTCTTTCCACAGAATCCTCTTCTATCTGACCATTTTTTAATAACCTTTGAGTTCATATTACTGGACTATAAGCCTTTTGGCAGAAACTCCTACAGCAGATGTTTATCTGATAGTGCTGTAGCCAAATTTAAGGAAGTGATTCCTTCAGTATTGAATTCAGTACCATGTCTCAATGTAGCAGAGGACTTGTCTGCTTCTTTTAGCCCCTCACAAATAGATCATCTTGTTGATAATACTACAGACTCATTACAAACAACTCTTGACTCTATTGCACCTCTGACAAAGAAGATAATTAAACAAAGGAGGTTAGCACTATGGTATAGCCAGCAGACTCGCAACTTAAAGCAAGAGGCACGAAAATCTGAACGCAAATGGCGTGCCACTAAACTGGAAGACTTTCATTTAGTCTGGCAAGATAATCTTAAAACATACAGGAAGGCTCTCCGTAGTGCCAGAGTAGTCTATTACTCTTCATTAATAGAGGAAAATAAGTATAACTCCAGGTTTCTGTTCAGCACTGTAGCCAGGCTAACAGAGAGCCACAGCTCAATTGAGCCATCTATTCCTTTAGGTCTAAGTAGTAATGACTTCATGAGCTTCTTTAATGATAAAATTATAACTATTAGAGACAAAATTCATCACCTCTTGCCCTCAACAGGCACTGATCTGCATTCTTACACAGCAAGTTTGGAAACAGCTGTAAAACCTGATAAATATTTAGACTGTTTTTCTCCTATCGACCTTCATCAAATTACTTCAGTAATTTCTTCATCTAAGCCGTCAACCTGTCTCTTAGACCCCATCCCAACCAGGCTGCTCAAGGACGTTTTACCTCTAGTTAGCCCTTCTTTATTGGATATGATTAATCTGTCTCTATTATCAGGATATGTACCACAGTCTTTTAAAGTAGCTGTAATTAAACCTCTTCTTAAAAAGCCCACTCTAGATCCAGAGGTTTTAGCCAATTACAGACCGATATCAAACCTTCCCTTTCTCTAAGATACTTGAGAAAGCTGTAGCCAATCAGCTGTGTGACTTTCTCCATGAGAACAGTTTATTTGAGGATTTTCAGTCAGGATTTAGAGTGCATCATAGCACAGAGACCGCACTAGTCAAAGTTACAAATGACCTCCTAATGGCATCAGACAAAGGACTCATCTCTGTACTTGTCCTGTTAGATCTTAGTGCCGCATTTGACACCATTGACCATCAGATTCTTTTACAGAGACTGGAACATCAAATTGGCATCAAAGGAACCGCCCTAAGCTGGTTTAAATCGTATTTTTAGATCGATCTCAGTTTGTTCATGTCAATGATGAATCCTCCATGCACACCAGAGTTTGTCATGGAGTTCCACAAGGTTCTGTGCTAGGACCACTTCTATTCAGTTTATATATGCTTCCTCTAGGGAACATTATTAGGAATCACTCCATTAATTTTCATTGTTATGCTGATGACACCTAATTATATTTATCGATCAAGCCTGATGAAACCAATCAGTTAACTAAACTCCAAGCATGCCTTAAGGATATAAAAAGTTGGATGACCTACAATTTTCTGATGTTAAATTCAGACAAAACTGAAGTTCTTGTAATTGGACCCAAGAACCTCAGAAACTCTCTTTCTAGAGAGTTAGTTACTTTAGATGGGATCACCCTGGCCTCCAGCTCCACCGTAAAGAATCTTAGAGTTGTTTTTGATCAGGATTTGTCCTTTAATGTCCACATAAAACAAATTTCAAGGACTGCTTTCTTCCACTTATGTAACATCGCCAAAATCAGACGCATCGTATCTCAAGCGGATGCAGAAAAACTAGTCCATGCATTTGTTACTTCTAGGCTGGACTATTGTAACTCTTTGTTATCAGGCTGCTCCACTAAGTCTCTGAGGACTTTGCAGCTAATTCAGAATGCTGCTGCACGTGTTCTGACAGGAACCAAGATCAGAGATCACATCTCTCCCATTTTGGCTTCTTTGCATTGGCTACCTGTTAAAGCTAGAATAGAATTTAAAATTCTTCTCCTTACATACAAAGCTCTACATGGTCAGGCACCATCATATCTTATTTCCCCTCTAGAACACTGCGCTCTCAGAATGCTGGGTTCCTTATGGTTCTTCAGGGTTCCTTGTGGTTCTTCTGGGTTCCTTGTGGTTCCTATAGTTTCCAAAAGTAGACTGGGAGCCAGAGCTTTCAGCTACCAAGCTCCTCTTCTGTGGAACAAACTACCATTTTGGGTTCTGGAGGCAGACACGGTCAACACTTTTAAGAGTAGACTTAAGACTTTCCTTTTTGATAGAGCTTATAGTTAGGGCTGGCTCAGGTCATCCCTTAGTTATGCTGCTATAGGACTAGACTGCCTCATCATTCTGTTGACTCTTCAACATGTGACAAAGAAAATCTTTTCATTCATTTTATATATTGTAATTTATTAACAGAGTTTAGAGTTTGTGTTGAAACAGACGAGTCGCTTGATGTTGATGTGATGAGACGTTAAAGATATTAATGGTCATTAAACAGCAGCATCAGATCATAAATCTGAGTTTTAAATGAAAGAATAATAAGTACTTTCTGGTTGTTAACAAATGTGACAAGTTTAAATGTGAATAAACACGGCAGATGACTGAAGACAGATTTTATGTTCAGAAAGTAAAAATGTTGTCATGTTGCAGTCTTCCTAATTCACACTGACATCTGAACTTTGAATTAATCTTCAGTCGTAGCTAACACCGTATGATGACAGCGTGCTGATATTCAGAACAACTGTTTCTCTTTTTGTTTAAACGGAGACACGTTGATGTGAAAAAAAGTCAGCGTTCCTCTGAGAGTCTGTCTGAAGTGGACGTGGAGTCTCCTGCAGGAAGGTAAGCTGAGCAGCTTCATGTGAACGTTACATATGTGTAGATTTACATCTGTGTTCAGTTTGACATGAAATGTTCAGGGACAGACGTGTTGTTCTGTTTCTGAATGTTTGGACTCCTGCAGCCGACCTGAAGGTCGGTGATCATGTGACTGAATAAATAAAACATGAGAAAAGTTTGAAATAAAGTAAAAATAAAGATTGAACTGAACGAGTGTTGTGAAGTTTCTGACTTTAAACCAGTTTCAGAGTGTCATGTGGTAAATATGTTCAGCTGTACTCGAGTATTTGCTCTGATTACATTACTTATGATCAAAAACTAGACCTCCTCTGAGACCAGAGTCCAGACCTGCTGCAGGCCCGTAGGCCCGACCCAAAGGTGAGGTGAAGGTCTCTAGACGGACGTCAGGCTCAGTTTGATGGGAAGATACATTTTTCTAACATTACAAAAGGTTGGACCCTAAACAAAACACAAGGGTTAAATATCTGTTCAGAGACACCAGGACCAGGTTTCTGGATCAGAACTTTGAGAGTATCTCCAACACTGCAGTACTTAGGTGGTGCAGGGTGGAGGTGTCATCGGGTTGGAGGTGATGGTGTCAGGGTGAAGGTATGTGGAGTTGATGGTGTCAGGGTGGAGGTGTCATCGGGGTGGAGGTGATGGTGTCAGGGTGGAGGTGTGTCGAGGTGATGGTGTCAGAATGGAGGTGTGTGGAGGCTTCATTGGGATAGAGGTGATGGTCCCTGTGTGGAGGTGATGGTGTCGGAGTGGAGGTGTGTGGAGGCATCATTGGGGTGGAAGTGATGGTGCCAGGGTGGAGGTGGGGTGAGATGTCATCGGGGTGGAGGTGATGGTGTCAGAGTGGAGGTGTGTGGAGGCTTCATTGGGGTGGAGGAGATGGTCCCAGGGTGGAGGTGTGTGGAGGTGATGGTGTCAGAGTGGAGGTGTGTGGAGGCATCATTGGGGTGGAGGAGATGGTCCCAGGGTGGAGGTGTGTGGAGGTGATGGTGCCAGGGTGGAGGTGGGGTGAGATGTCATCGGGGTGGAGGTGATGGTGTCAGAGTGGAGGTGTGTGGAGGCTTCATTGGGGTGGAGGAGATGGTCCCAGGGTGGAGGTGTGTGGAGGTGATGGTCCCAGGGTGGAGGTGTGTGGAGGTGATGGTGCCAGGGTGGAGGTGGGGTGAGATGTCATCGGGGTGGAGGTGATGGTGTCAGGGTGGAGTTGGGTGGAGGTGTTTTGTTGCTGGGGAAGACTCTCGTCCTTCCTCGCCTCCCTGCAGCCTCACCCTCATCCGCTGAACTCTCGCAGCCAATCAGAAAAATCCCTCCACGCGTCGCTAGGCAGGCGTGTGCGTCAGTAGCCAATCGCAGTGTCCGGGCCGGGAACGGGCGCAGGGAGCCGAGACAGACCGAGTGACAGCGTCTGAGTCCCGGGAAGAACATCACGGAGCTTCCGTGGAAAAGAACCCTGCAAAGACAGCCAAGATGCCGAACAAAACCAAGAAGGAGAAGGTGAGCCGGCGGCTGTGTGACCACAGCCCGGATCCTCTCACACTGATGTGTCACTGTGGCCTTGAAGCCGTTATCATACCTGATGGAGGCTGAAGAGGCTAGCTGAGCTAAGCTAACCACTCAGGCCTCGCTAACTGCTAGCTGTTAGCCTCGGTGTGAGCTGTGTTAGCGGGGCAGTCCGCTGCTTACAGCGGAAAAGAGACGTTAGCTGTCACGGAGCATCCTCACTAACTAGCCGGAGAAGTGAACGGGCTGCTGCCGGAGCCCCATGAAGGAACCACCGCCTGCACCTTCAATCATTCATGCCGGGGAAAGTAGCCTGAGCTCGGATAAAAAGCTGTACGGACTGCGGTGACTCAGCCTCATAAAACATATGTGACTGTTAGCATGTTAGCTGAACAAGTTTAATTAACAGATTAATGTCATTGATCCTGTTTATTGATTATTTTCATTGATTCTTATAAATAAACTAATCAGGTTTTTAAATGTTAACTGAGGCAGATCACACCTGATCAATTAACCAATCACCTCCACTCAGTGGCTCCTTACTGACTCTGTCTGGAGCTTTCAGTCTGTTGGTGGATGTTTGTTTAGTTGTCATGGAGACGGACATTAAAAGTCATGTGACAGCAAGTGGATGATGTCATGTTAAGTGAAGGTAAAGCTACATGCTGACTGATGATGTCATGATCGTTGAATTATCGATCAGCTGTTTTAAACTTTGATAATTTAATGTTGGTGTTAGAGCCGGGCTGAGCTAACGGCACCGCTAACTGAGCTAACAGCAGCTACACATAGTGACTAAAGTTAAGGATGTGTCATCATCGTCAGACTGATCCAGGTTCAGCTAAATCACTCACTACTGGCTAACGGAGCTAACTGAGCTAACGGATGCTCAGTTTAACATGAGCGGATGATGTTTTAATGTTTAACATGAACGGATGATGTCACTTCCTGTTTTCATTATCTTCTGTGTGGTCAATGATCATGTTCTAAGTTTGGGAACTACAGCTCCCACAATGCTTTGGGGCATGTAAACAAGAAGTGTAATGTTGCCAATAAGCAAAAAACAGTCTGCAGACTGATCCTAAAACCAGTCTTAAGACTAAAAGTTAGTTGCAGGACTGCTAACGTGTCAGCATGTTGTTTTGGTGATCAGTAATCAATAATTGATCTGTTGTATTTGTGGCAGAACGTTCTCTGAACATACTCTGACATGATCAGCAGCAGCTTCTTCTGAAACATTAAAAAAACTTTTATTAAACGTTGTTTGAACTCTTCTTGTGTCTCAACAGGAAACGACCAAATCTGCCAAAAGCAGCATGAAGAACAGTAACAGCGGAGGGAAAGACGTTGCCACGGAGAACGCTGACGAGGTGAGCCTGAAAACATCTGATTGGCCAGAGGCGCAGCGAGGCGTTCACTGTCACAGGACGGGGCTTAGCCTCTGGTCCTGGTCCTGACTGGACTGGGCTCAGCCTCTGGTCCTGATGTTGATCTAATTTTCCACTCAAACTGTTAATGAGGAGCAGGTGATCAGGTTCAGGTGTAGTTTACCTGCTGGCAGCTGAACACCTGAACCTGCAGGAGCAGGTTACAGAGTCCAGACAGGACGGGTCAGAGGTCAGACTGATCAGACTGATCAGTTTCACATCTGAAGGAAGTTTAAAAACAAGCTTGTTAGCAGCTACAAACCAAAGAACTACAGCTCCCAGCATGCCCAGCTGTCCTAACCTGTGTGTGTGTGTGTGTGCGTGTGTGTGTGTGTTCAGTCCCAGCAGCAGCAGAGTGGCAGTAAGCGTCCCAGTAACAGCACGCCTCCTCCCACTCAGCTCAATAAGATCAAATACTCTGGAGGTCCTCAGCTGGTGAAGAAGGAGCGCCGCCAGAGCTCGTCCCGCTTCAGCCTGACCAAGAACAGAGAGCTGCAGAAACTACCAGCGCTCAAAGGTAACCATGGCAACACCATAACCAACGGCAGCGCCATAAGCAACGGTAACGCCATCACCAACGGTCACTTCAGTAACATCTACACCGACATAACACTACACTAATCAGACACTAACTTGGCACAGACCATGTCAGCATATTTAGAGTGAACATTTGACCAAATATGGTCAATGATTATAAGATTTATTTATTAATTACAAACAGTTTGTATTATAAACTGTTGACAAAGAAAACAACAACGCAAAGCGATAATAACGATAAAATTGACTTTGACAACAACAGCGAAAATGACAATAAAAACGAAAACTACTACAACTATGCCAATAACAACATCAGCAATAACAACAACAGCATTAAAATGACAATAACGACAATACCAACATTAACAAAGACATTAACAACGACAGTAACTGCGGCGTTGATTAGCTCAGTTGGTAGAGCGTCCGCCCCATGCATGAAGGCTTGGTAGCGGCTCTGGCCCTTTGCTACATGTCATTCCCCATCTCTCTCTCCCACATTCCTGTCACTCTTCGACTGTCTCTATCCAATAAAAGCTTGAAAAAGGCCAAAAAAATATCTTTAAAAAAAAAAAAAAAAACGACAGTAACAACATTAACAACAACAAAACAATAACATTAACAGCGACAATAACAACATCAACAACAAAACAATAACAACATTAACAACAACAAAACATTAACAACGACAATAACTCACTGGCCTTGTGTGTTGCCAGGAAGTGCATCACCATCACGTGGAAGTCGGACTCCCAACTTTCTACAGGAAGATGGGTTTCAGAAATGAATAGCTGTGTTCCACTTGAAAAAAATACATATTCACTCAGGAAAGACTATAATACTTTTACAGAGATGTGGCAACCATATTTAGCATATATGGACACATTGTCGGCTTCTATGGTGGACGGGTTGTAGATTTGCAAGCTCTTTGCTGTCAGCGCTTACTGTTTGTCTACCTTGCCTCTCGACCGTTTTTATTCTTATTTCTTTATTATTGTTATTTCTTTATTACTATTATCCTTTTATTTTATTTTGTTTTATTTATGTATTCTTCTCTCTCCTCTCTTTCTCTGTTTGTTGGTGGGTGGGTTGGGGGAGGGGTTTGGAGTTGTGTGTTTGTGTTTTCATGTATATCTTGTTGATTTGAAAGTTGAAAATTAAAATATTCTAAAAAAAAAACAACGACAATAACATTAACAACAACAAAACATTAACAGCAGCAATAACATTAACAACATTAACAACAACAATAACAACATTAACAACAAAAATGACAATAACATTAACAATGACAATAACAACATTAACAATGACAACATTAACAACAACAATAACAACATTAACAAAGACATTAACGACAGTAACAACAATACCAACATTAACAACAACAAAACAATAACATTAACAGCGACAATAACATTAATAACAACAAAACAATAACATTAACAAAGACAATAACAACATTAACAACAACAACAAAACACTAACAACATTAACAGCAATAACATTAACAACAACAATGACAATAACAACATTAATACAACAATGACAACATTAACAACAACAAAGACAATAACAAAATTAACAACAACAATAACATTAAAAACAACAATGACAATAACATTAATAACAACAATGACAACATTAACAACAACAATGACAATAACAACATTAATAACAACAATGACAACATTAACAACAACAAAGACAATAACAGCATTAACAACAACAATAACAACATTAACAACAACAACAATAAAAACATTAACAACAATAATGACATTAACAACGACAACGGCAATAACATTAACAATGACAATAACAACAACAATGACAATACCAACATTAACAAAGACATTAACAATGACAGTAACAACAAAACCAACATTAACAAAGACATTAACAATGACAGTAACAACAAAACCAACATTAACAAAAACAAAACAATAACATTAACAGCGACAATAACATTAATAACAACAGAACAATAACATTAACAGCAACAATAACAACATTAACAACAACAAAACAACAACAACAATGACAATAACAACATTAATAACAACAATGACAACATTAACAACAACAAAGACAATAACAGCATTAACAACAACAATAACATTAACAACAACAAAGACAATAACATTAACAACAACAACAGTGACAATAACAACATTAACAACAACAACGATAATAACATTAACAATAAAAATAACAACATTAACGACAACGGCAATAACATTAACAACGACAATAACAACAATAATGACAATACCAACATTAATACCAACAGTAACAACAATGACAAAAACAACATTAACGACAATAACAACAATAACATTAACAACTGACAATAACAGCATTAACAACAATGACAGTAACATTAACAACAACATTAACTTCAATAACAACATTAACAACAACAACATTAACAACAACGATAATAACATTAACAAGAACAACAACAATAACATTAACAACAGTGACAATAACATTAACAACAACGACAATAACAACATTAACAACAATAACATTCACAACGACAACGGCAATAACATTAACAACAGCAATAACAACATTAACAACAACAATGACAACAACATTAACAACAATGACAATAACATTAACAACAATGACAATAACAACATTAACAACAACAATGACAAAAACAATAACAACAACAATAACAACATTAAGAACGACAATAACAACATTAACAACAATGACAAAAACAACATTAACAACAACATTAAGAACGACAATAGCAACATCAATAGCAACAGTGACAGTAACAACATTAACAACAGTGACAATACCAACATCAAGAACAACAATGACAAAAACATTAACAACGACAATAACAACATTAACAACAACATTAATAACGACAATAACAACATTAACAACGACAATAACTGTTCAGTTATTTATCGGTAACCCGAACCGCTCATGAACCACACAACTCTCATGTCTCGAGCAACCTTTTTAATATACCCCCTTGCAACACAATACAACAAAACATCAATTCCGACCTGGCTGGCTGGGACCTAACACTACATCCTCCCTTCTAAATATGCATGCTTCTTCCAAAATGCCGCATGACAGAATACAATTGTAGCCGTAATGAAACTCAGCTCCTGTATTACTTAACACTGTGCAAACAGCAGATCACAGAGACAATAAACTTAGAACCTCTGATAGTACTCTTAATGTAAACTCTGACTCTCACTCAGTCTATCAGCTCACCTTGAAAACACGAGATTGTAAACAATGATAAACATCTCAATCATCTTTTCAACTGTCCCAACACTCTATTCGATCTGTTTTCCTTCTATTTTTTTTTTTTTTACGAGTGTGGGGGTGTGAACGTTACTCAGAAAGCCATGTCACTTCACAAAGTCTTTCAGGTACCCTGGTGGTCGCCTCTCTCGAACAGGATAACGACTCATCTTGAACTTCCGGTGTGACAGGTGTAGACACAGCATCTGGAGCAGTGTTGTCCAGAGATGTGTCAGGTGTGTTATTGTGTGTCTCTGGTGCCACCGAGGTTGGAGAGAGGTGGAATCGGTTTCTCCGCAAAGTGCCTCTCGGCGTCTCGATGACATATGATCTTGGAGTGTCCACTGTAGACACTACTGTGCCTCTCTGAAGCATGTCTTTGATCCACACATGATCGCCGGGTTGCAGGTGTGGCATGTCATGTGCTCGGTGTCTCCTGTTATAGTTTTGTCATTGTCTGTGTCTGTAACTATGTTCTGTCTTTTTCAGTTTCTCTATGTCAGCACATGCTGGGTTAAGCCGTGATGGAATGACAGGTACAGTTGTCCGGATCCTCCTTCCCATCAGCAGCTCAGTAGGGCTGTATCCATTAGCCAGTGGAGCCGCACGGTAGGCCATGAGGGCCATATAAGGGTCGCTTGCTTTCTTGAGAAGACATTTGATTGTCCTTACTGCCCGCTCCGCCTCCCCATTGCTCTGCGGAAAGTGTGGGCTGGATGCCTTTGGAATGACTTGGACGCGAATTGTGGTCCGTTGTCAGTGCGGACGACTTCAGGTATCCCGTGACGAGCAAAGATAGACTTGAAGTGCTCAATCACACTTACTGATGATGTGGACGTTAGTTTTGCTATCTCAAAGAATCTTGAAAAGTAGTCCACAATGACTAGATAATGTCTGCTCTCTATTTGAAACAGATCTGCTCCAACATTAGACCACAGCCTCGGCGGAAACTCAGTAGGGGGCATAGTTTCTCTGAGATTTGTTCTATCGCGTCACAGATGTCACAGCTCTCTATCAGTTTTGCCAGTTCCTTGCTGAGGCCCGGCCACCATACTGATTGTTTGGCTCTCTCTCTGCATTTGGTTATGCCGAGGTGACCCTCGTGCAGCTTGGTCAGTATGTCTGCTCTGAGTGATACTGGGATTACAAGTCTGCAGCCATACAGTAACAGACCGTTTTGAACTGTGAACTCACCCGAGAATGGAAGATAGGGCTGGAACACTCGATCGATTGGGAACTTGCTAGGCCATCCTTCAGCACAGTACAGCTTCAGCTGTCGTGTTATTTCATCATTGTCCTGATGAGTTTGTATTTCTCTGAGCCTTTTCTCTGTTGCCGGCAGGCCCGCTATGACAGAGTCAGCATACAGGTCGGTTTCCTCCGTATGCGGACCCTCTGCAGTGCTGTGAACAGGTGCTCTGGACAGAACGTCTGCCGTCGCAATCTCTTTGCCTGCCACGTGCGATATGACATATGAGAATTCATCAGGCGCATGCAAAGACGTTGTATGCGCGGGGGAAGTTCATCTAGGTTCCTGGAGCCTAGCAGCGGGACGAGAGGTTTGTGGTCAGTCTCAATGTGGAAATCTTTTCCAATCAGGAGCTCCAAGAATCTCTCACAGGCCCACGTAGAGGCCAACGCCTCCTTTTCAATCTGGGTGTAACGCTGTTCAGTGGTGCTGAGAGATCTCGAAGCGTATGCCACCGGTTTCCACACTGCATCACCTCGTCGCTGGAGGAGAACGGCTCCCATGCCATATGACGATGAGTCAGCAGAGACTAGTGTTACAGCGTTCATACAGCGCCAGTCCTGGAGGAGTTGTTAGTTCTTGCTTTATGCAGTCGAAAGCTTGCTGCTGTTGAGGCCCCCAGGTCCACATGTCTTTCGCAGAAGATCTCTGAGTGGGCGGGTTTTTCTCAGCAAGGTGGGGCAGGAATTTTCCCAGATGATTTGTCATCCCTAGAAAGCGCCTCACCTCACTGACGTTGCAGGGCTCTTTCATGGCCCGGACTGCGCTCACTTTGTCAGGGTCTGCGCTGATCCCTGACACCTCAATGACTTGCCCCAGGAACTTAATCCTGCTCTTTGAAAACTCACATTTGGCGTTGAGTGTAACTCCGGCTTCTTGCAGCCGTGACAGAGCTTTCCACAGTCTCTCATCATGCTCGCTCTGTGTGGCTCCCCAGATGAGCACGTCATCCATCTGACAGAGAATTCCTTCCAGACCCTCCAGGGTCTGCTGCATGCGCTTCTGGAAGTGTTCAGGTGCGGATGAAAGCACAAAGGTCCCAAAGCACAGGCGGTTATAACAATACCGTCCGAACGGTGTTATGAATGTAGTTAAGAGAGATGACTGCTTGGTTAGAGGAATCTGCCAGAAACCAGCATTGGCATCCAGTTTTGAAAATACTTTGGCTCCAGCGAGCTGTCCTAAAGTGTTCTCTACTGACGGGAGTGGGTGTCTCTCTCTCAATACTGATTTTTTCAACTCTGTGAGATCGGAGCATATCCTTACCCCTCTGCCTGCTTTCTTCGGTACCACCACCATGGGTGCACACCACTCTGTAGGCTCCTCCACTTTCAAGATGACTCCCTGTCGCTCCATACGATTCAGTTCCTCTTTAATCTTTGGAAGGAGAGGGAGGGAGATACGCCTCGGCGCTGAGAGTGAGAAAGGTTTTGCTCTAGGTTTGAGTACGATGTACTCGCCCTCCATCTTGCCAAGCCCAGAGAAGAGTTTTGGAAACTCCCGCACAATGTTCTCTTTAGAGTCCAAGCCTACATTGTCCAGCCTGGCAACCAGCTGCAGGGCTGTGGCAGCCAGCCGGCTTAGCAGTGGTGTACACAGTCCTTCCACAACATAAATGTCCTCTATTGTGGTTTTATTTCTCTTTATGAGAGTGGCTGTGAACATGCCTTTTACCTTGAGGGGTGTTCTTCCTGGCCCCATCAGGGCCTTTTTTGCTCTCTCTAGCCTGCCGAACTGGCTCTGGGTGTACAGTGCTTCTGGGACTGCTGACGCATCTGCGCCGGTGTCTATTTTGAACACTATAGCTTGATTGACCACTTTAATCTCTGACATCCAAGGGCCATCCCCTGTATCAGCTGTCACAGAGCCCAGAAATGCAACCTCATAACCATCAGTGTCCTCAGTTACTGTTGCTACATTCACTTCGTGCACTGTTTTTGTTCTGCACACTCCCTTTTTCTTGCAGTGGTTGCATGTTGCATCCTTAGCTGGACATTGCTGCAAGTTATACCCCCTTGCAACACAATACAACAAAACATCAGTTCCCACCTGGCTGGCTGGGACCTAACACTACAATAACAACGACAGCATTAACAACAACGTCAATAACAACATTAACAACAACAACATTAACAACAACAGTGATTATAACATTGACAACAACAACAACGACAATAACAACATTATCAATGACAACGATAATAACAACATTACCGACAACGACAATAACATTAATAACAGCAATGGTAATAACAACATTAACAACAACGACAATAAGAACATTAACCCTTTGATGACCCATTTTTGTGTATTTGGCTTTTACTTTCTAGCATATTTTATCATTTTTTCATGCATATTGTTGATGATCTATGCAAGGTTGTGCATTTTTGAGTGTTCTCACATTTTTTAATGTATTTTTTATTTTTAGCCTATTGTAAACAACATGGACCAAAATAGACCTGTTGTTACTCCTTTGCACATAAATGTGCACATTGAAACCCGTTAAAAACACTATTTTTGATCCTGCTCAAATACAAAGTATAAAACATGTAAATTCAGGGTGTCGTTTAGCTCAGTCGGTAGAGCATCCGCCACATGTACAAAGGCTCAGCGGGTTCGAATCTGACCTATGGCTCTTTCCCGCATGTCATTCCCCATTTCTCTCTCCATTTCCTGTCACTCTTCAAGCTGTCTGTCAAATAAAGTTCAAAAAGGGCAAAAAATATCTTTAAAAAGGCCAACAAAGAGACAGAGGCCTGGGGCTTTTACGTGTAGATTAGTGAATATTTTATGAAATATAAAAAATATTTTTAAAAAAATGCATATAAATAAATATTGCTGCTAATCTTTCACATACACCAAGATGCAATAATCAAACCATAAATAATCCAGTTTGCATGAAGTATATTGAAAATAAATCTTTTTTTGTGTGTGCTTTTTAGACCATAAAATGGAGGTGCATCATGACAAAAACTTGGCAATTTAAGGGTTAAATTTTTTTTTTTAATCTTTAATATTTGATATGTATGATTAGGACTGATGCTGGTTTAAAAAAAAATTAATAATAAAAATGTATAAGATTTTTATAGCTAACCCTAACCCTAATGTTAGTATTTTAAATGGACATCAGAGGGTTAACAACAACAATAACAACATTAACAACAATGACAACATTAACAACAATGACAACATTAACAATGACAATAACAATGACAACATTAACAATGACAATAACAACATTAACAATGACAACGACAATAACAACATTAAGAACGACAACAACGACAACATTAACAGCAACAATGACAACGACAATAACATCAACAACAATAACAACAGCAACAACAACGTCGATGACAATGACTCTTCACATCTGAGTCTTAAATGAAGTAAAACTAAAGCACGTATCTATACGTGTTTATCAACAGTTTTTGTCTTTAGACTTAACTACCTCTTCCTCTTCCTTCTCCTCCTCCTCAGATGCCCCCCTGATTGAGCGTGAGGAGTTGTTTGTCCAGAAGCTCCGTCAGTGCTGCGTCCTGTTTGACTTTGTCAGCGATCCGCTCAGCGACCTGAAGTACAAAGAGGTGAAGAGAGCCGGACTCAACGAGATGGTCGAGTACATCACACACAACAGTGACGTGGTGACCGAGTCCATCTACCCCGAGGCCGTCCTCATGGTGAGGACACATACACACATTTATATAACGTGTTAACCCTGAAACAGGAATTAACAGGTGAGAACACACACACCTTTGTACGACTTGTTGGAAATTAAACCACATGTTGAGACACGTGTTGTGTGTTCAGTTTTCAGTGAACTTGTTCCGGACTCTTCCTCCATCCTCCAACCCGACCGGAGCTGAGTTTGATCCTGAGGAGGACGAACCAACACTGGAGGCTGCCTGGCCTCACCTGCAGGTACAGTCACACAACTTTATTTTTGTAGTTTATGACAGACAGAATGAAACATGTTGAGTTAATGATCATTTCCCAGCCCACATAGTTTGAAGAGAAAACCAAGGTGACCCATGTTATAAGAATTTTTTAGAATGACCCTTCAACAAGGAAGACTGGATTCGAAGCATCAAAGTCAAGTTGAATTTATTATTCTTGTACAAGAAGGAGCATTTAACAGTGCAACACACAACAAGGGGTTACAGAGAAAAAGCCTCCCAGTGGAGCTTTAACAATTGGTTTTTAAACACTTTTTAATGGGCTGTCCCAGACACCTCCCTATTGTTAACAGACACTTTCCCTAAATAGCACTGTTTCATGTTGCAGTATTCTCTTTTCATCTGTCAGCAGAAAGTCCCCTCATCTATCACCTCTTGACCTGTCTCTGATGCTCACACCTGAGCTAGACTTCCTGCTTTTGCACGCTAAGCAGAACTCTAACTCCCCCTGTCCGTTTAAGCAACAATACTAGGGAAAAGGAAGTGCCTCTCCAACAAAGAGAAAATAGAAATACATTGTATGATTATAATATAAAAACACATCTGGATCCTCATTTTTATAAAAGAACTCACGTACACATTGTAGGATTAAACACAGTATAAACCTAATTTTTATAACAACCCACAGGTGTAGTTAAAAAGTGTTGAAGGTGTGTTTAAAAGGTGTTCCACAAGGATCGATCCTTGGCCCGCTGTAATTAAAACCAGGTCCACTTTGAAGGATGCTCTGGTGGTTCACCTGTACAGGTGTTCTGTAGGACACTGTGACATCACACTGCAAAGCAGAAACACATCTGTTCACCTGTTCATGACGTGTTTGTCTCCACAGCTGGTCTACGAGTTCTTTCTTCGCTTCCTCGAGTCTCCAGACTTCCAACCAAATATCGCCAAAAAATACATCGACCAAAAGTTTGTAATGTCGGTAAGATAACATGTCTGTGGTGTGATCTAACGTGTCTGTGGCGTGTCCAAACATGTCTGTGATGTGTTCAAACGTGTCTGTGACATGTGCAAATGTGTTTGTGACGTGCAAATGTGTCTGCGACGTGCAAATGTGTCTGATGTGTTCAAACGTGTCTGTGACGTGTTCAAACGTGTCTGTGACGTGTTCAAATGTGTCTGCAATGTGTTCAAACACATCTGTGACGTGTTCAAACGTGTTGAACATATTGTGTGAGTATGTGTTGAAACATGTTTAAAATATGTTGAAAGGTGTTAAAGCATGTTGATGACTTCATGTCTCTTTGTTGAAGCGTGTTGAAGCGTGTTGATGACTTCATGTCTCTTTGTAAAGCGTGTTGTTGAAGCGTGTCAATGACTTCCTGTCTCTTTGTCGAAGCATGTTGATGAAGCGTGTCAGTGACTTCCTGTCTCTTTGTAAAGCGTGTTGTTGAAACGTGTTGCTGAAGCATGTTGTTGGAGCATGTTGGTGAAGCGTATTGACTTCCTGTCTCTTTGTTGAAGCGTGTTGTTAAAACATGTTGATGAAGCGTGTTGTTGGAGCATGTTGAAGAAGCGTGTTGTTGGAGCATGTTGATGAAGCATGTTATTGAAGCATGTTGTTAAAACATGTTGATGAAGCGTGTTGTTGAAGCGTGTTGAAGCATGTCGATGAAGGATGTTGTTAAAACATGTTGATGAAGCATGTTGTTGGAGCATGTTGATGAAGCGTATTGACTTCCTGTCTGTTCATTGAAGCATGTTGTTAAAACGTGTTGTTGGAGCATGTTGAAGAAGCGTGTTATTGAAGCAAGTTGTTGGAGCATGTTGATGAAGTGTGTTGTTGGAGCATGATGATGAAGCGTGTTGTTGAAGCGTATTGTTGAAGGGTGTTGACTTCCTGTCTGTTCGTTGAAGCGTGTTGTTAAAACATGTTGATGAAGGGTGCTGATGAAGCGTGTTGACTTCCTGTCTCTTTGTTGAAGCGTATTGTTAAAACATGTTGATGAAGCGTGCTGTTGAAGTGTGTTGTTGGAGAATGTTGAAGAAGCGTGTTGTTGAAGCGTGTTGTTGGAGCATGTTGATGAAGCGTGTTGTTAAAACATGTTGATGAAGCGTGTTGTTGAAGCGTGTTGACTTCCTGTCTCTTTGTTGAAGCGTGTTGTTAAAACATGTTGATGAAGCGTGTTCTCGGAGCATGTTGAAGAAGCGTGTTGTTGGAGCGTGTTGTTGAAGGGTGTTGACTTCCTGTCTGTTCGTTGAAGCGTGTTGTTAAAACATGTTGATGAAGCGTGTTGTTGGAGCATGTTGATGAAGCATGTTGATGAAGCGTGTTGACTTCCTGTCTCTTGAAGTTGCTTGAGCTGTTCGACAGCGAGGACCCGAGGGAACGAGACTTCCTAAAGACCATCCTGCACCGGATCTATGGAAAGTTCCTCGGCCTTCGCGCTTACATCCGCCGACAGATCAACAACATCTTCTACAGGTCAGAACGAGGACTCGTGATTGGTTTAAAGTCATCACATGACCTGCAGCACATTACACATAGATTAAACTCTGTGTCTTTTCTACAGATTCATCTACGAGACTGAACATCACAACGGCATCGCTGAGCTGCTGGAGATCCTGGGGAGGTAACACAAGTACCATCATTATGATTATTATCACCTGCTTTAGTGGTTCTGGTTTGTCTGGACCTGACAGGTTCTGGTTCTGTTCTGTCTCAGTATCATCAATGGCTTCGCTCTCCCTCTGAAAGAAGAACACAAAATGTTTCTGATCCGAGTTCTGCTGCCGCTTCACAAAGTCAAGAGTCTGAGTGTCTACCACCCCCAGGTACCTGTCTGTCTGTCTGTCTGTACCCGTCTGTCTGTCACTGTCTGTCTGTCTGTCACATGTCTCTCTCTCTCACCTGTCTGTCTCTCTCTCTCTCTCTTACCTGTCTGTCTCTCACCTGTCTGTCTGCAGCTGGCATACTGTGTGGTCCAGTTCTTGGAGAAAGACAGCAGTCTGACAGAACCGGTGAGTCAGCTGACATCCCTCCTGTTTCCATGGCAATGTTCAGAATGTGGTGCTCCTGTTGTGTTTCTGTGGTAACATACCTGTCTGTCTGACTTCCTGTTGACCCGGCAGGTCATCATGGGTCTGCTGAAGTTCTGGCCCAAGACTCACAGTCCGAAGGAGGTGATGTTCCTGAACGAGCTGGAGGAGATCCTGGACGTCATCGAGCCGTCAGAGTTCGTCAAAGTCCAGGAGCCGCTCTTCAGACAGCTCGCCAAGTGTGTGTCCAGCCCGCACTTCCAGGTACCAGAACCAGAACCCTGACCTTCAACCAAGATCTGAACCTCAGCCAGAAAGCCTTTACTGATCACACACTGTGTTCCAGATTATTCTGCATATAGTCTGTATGATGGCCAGTCAATATTTTTTATTATCTGGTAATCTGGATTTTATTAATTTCTCAATGATGATGAAAAATGCTCATTAACACAGGAGCACTTCTTTGATATCACCTCCACCTTTTGAGTCCACGTACTGTCTCTGCCTGTGTCTCGCCTTCCACAGCTGCTGTTTGAGGTAACCTGCCACCCTCCTTTAAAAGATGCTCCAAAGGTTCTCAGTCGGGTTGAGGTCGGAGCATGATGGTGGCCACACCATGATTTTATTCTGCCACAGCAGCAAAAACCTCATGAAAATGATTTGAAGGCACGGTTCTTCTTTTTATACCATGGCAGGAAATGTGCAGTTAGGACACAGTACGACGGTCTCGCTCAATTTTACGTGAAATATTCGGTTTTCATACATTTTGCAAGATACTGAACTATTTCACACTTTGCAGAAAGATCTTTCTTTTCCCCGTGCTGCATGAAACTTTTTTTAATAATGTGGAACAACCTCCTTAAAGTGACTGACCACTGTGATATAAAAGTCTCATTTGTAAGTAACAAAAATAAAAATATTGTTATTTTCAGGTGATTATATATGCATGAAAACACAGTTATGAATATTATTTTCCATGTCTGCTTCATCCTGATCTTACACACTGGACCTTTAAGTAGTTTCCCATTAATTAGGCTCACCTGACAAACTAATTACCAAACCTGAGATTGATGAACAGACAGGAAGCAGAACAATTGAAAACTTTTATTGAAAGACTAAAAATCTAATTTGCATAATAATTTGGAACACAAATCTGAAAACACACATCTGAACTAATCAGCTGATTGATTGAGTACATGACATCATGAGGGGGCGTGGTCTGTGATGATGATGATGATGATGATGGGGAGCAGAGCTTTCAGCCGCTCTGCTCCCCGGCTCTGGAACTCTTTACCACCTGACATCCGTAATACCGACTCTCTCCCTCTCTTCAAAACAAAACTCAAAACCCACCTGTTTAAAATTGCTTACCCACTCCACCACCCCTAACTCTAACACTCCCTCATTCTGCACAGTTTTATTCATTTGCTCTTATTATTTATTTATTTTTATGCTTGAATGTTGTTTATTTCATGTTACTGGTGTTTTGATGTTGTTTATTGATGATTTTAACTGATATTCTCTGTAAAGTGTCCTTGAGTGGCGTGAAAGGCGCTTCTAAATAAAATTTATTATTATTATTGTTATTATTATTATGATGATGGGGGCGTGATCTACTGCAGGTGGCTGAGCGCGCTCTGTATTACTGGAACAATGAGTACATCATGAGTCTCATCAGCGACAACGCGGCCAAGATTCTCCCCATCATGTTTCCCGCCCTGTACAAGAACTCCAAGAGCCACTGGAACAAGTAACACACTCACATCCTGTCCTTTCACATTAAAAGCATGCCTGTAACAGGAAACAGTGGTTCTGTGTGTGTCTTTGACCCAGTTCTGCTGGTCCTCAGGACGATCCACGGTCTGATTTACAACGCTCTGAAGCTTTTCATGGAGATGAACCAGAAGCTGTTCGATGACTGCACGCAGCAGTACAAGGCAGAGAAACAAAAGTAAGAGCCCAGACACTGACCCCAGAACCGACCCCAGAACTGACTCAAGGACTAACTGAGAACTGACAGAACTGACCTCAGGTCTGTGTGTCTGCAGAGAGAAGTACAAGCTGAAGGAGAGAGAGGAGGTTTGGCATAAGATAGAAGAGCTGGCCCGACAGAACCCACAGGTGAGTCTGACCCCTCCCCTCTACATATGACTCCTCCCCTCTGCGTATGACCCCACCCCCTCTGCATATGACTCCGCCCCCTGTGCGTCACTTGTGTCATTAAGTGAAAAGTAACATTTTTATTTTATTAACTCTGTGTGTGTGTGTGTGTGTGTGTGTGTGTGTGTGTGTGTGTGTGTGTGGGGGGGGGGGGCTTTCTGTCTCAGAGTAATAAGCTCCACCCCCTCCGCCCTGGACTCCACCCACAGGAAGAGGTTTGTATTTTATGTAAATTAGGCTCCTAAAGGGGGCGTGGCCTTTACAGAGATGCATTGTGGGTACAGGTACCTGACTGTGTACTGTGTGTGTGTGTGTGTACCTCTTGCAGTACATGTTGTACTCTGACAGCAGTACTGTGGCCGTGTACTCAATGGAGACGGAGACTCCGACAGCTGAAGACATTCAGCTGCTGAAGAAGACGGTGGAGAGCGAGGCCTCTCAGGTACGACACACTTGTCAATCAATCAGTTAACCAATCATTTGCTCGATGGATCAGCTGATCACCCCTCCCCCTCCCCCTCAGGGTCTGAAGGATCTGAAGAAGGACAAAGTCCTGATGAGAAGGAAGTCGGAGCTGCCGCAGGACGTCTACACCATCAAAGCTCTGGAGGCTCACAAGAGAGCCGAGGAGTACCTGACAGCCAATCAGGAGGCTCTCTGACCGGGGGGGGCGGTCCCTCCTGAGCTCTACTCCGCCCCCCTCCCGTCCATTGATCTGAGGTCAGGCTGGCACGATGACGCCACGTTCAACGCCCTCCTCCCCTCTGAGGTCAGAGGTCATGTGACGATGACATCATCAGCTTCATGTTGCACCTCCAACATTTCATCTGCTGTTTGTTCCCGACCGCGAGCAAAGGTCTCTGAACGCATCGCAGATAGATTTAAGGTCCCTGAACGCATCGTAGACAGATCGAAGGTCTCTGAACGCATCGCAGACAGATCGAAGATCCATGAACGCATCGCCGACAGACCTAAGGTCCCTGAATGCATCGCAAACAGATCGAAGGTCCCTGAACACATCGCAGACAGATCGAAGGTCCCTGAACGCATCGCCAACAGACCTAAGGTCCCTGAGCACATCACAGACAGATCAAAGGTCCCTGAACGCATCGCAGACAGATCAAAGGTCCCTGAACACATCGCTAACACGCTGCCTACACCACAGGAACTTCAACGTCTCACTCCCCACCTGGTGGCTTGCACCTGACCACCTTGTCAACGATGACATCACTCAGTCACCATGACGACAGGAAAAAATAACAAGGACCCTCCAGGTTCAAGTTCCAGGTTGTTGAGTTCTTGTCGTGGAAAATGCCGTCTATCCTGCGACACCTGAACGCAGCACAGACGAGCCCCACCCCCTCCACCTGACCAATCACCTGTCAGTATGGACCTGCGGCGGCATCAGACAGACTGACGACAAGGAGACACAGTGAATGTAGACGTCCAATCAGCATCCAGCGGTTTGTTAGTTTGAATGTTTGTCCATCATGATGTCATCGAGTTTTAACCAATGAGAGAAGCCGTCGGGTCAAAGGTCAAACATGAGACAGGAAGTGAGGCTTTTATTGTGAAAAACTACAGGGCATGACAGATCGAACCAACGAGACCAAACCACAGAAAGTCTCTCTGTTGACAGGAAATTAAATAAAAATAAAATCTATACAGCCAAAATAAAAGCGCGGTGTTTCTGACGTCCTCATCAGACTCCCATGATCCTCTGCTGCCTCGGTTCTGATGAAAACTTCCTGTCCAGATGAAATAAACGTGTCCTGACACGAAAACAGTGTTAATCGCAAACATTTAAAAAAAACAGTTTGAGGTGAACGTGTCGCCGTGTGAACGGTCTACAGGGGCCTGAGGTTCAGGTCTCAGGAGTTGGCGTGACACGCACCTGGAGGATTCAAACTTTAACAACTTCCTGTTTAGATCAACAATCTCGACATCACTGATCAGACTTTTATTTTTCAGACATTTGCACTTCCTGCATTTGTAGGACTCAAACACTCGATGGTCTGACGGACAGACGACTTCCTGTTTCCTGTTTGAACCAAACTTCATTTAACTTCCTGTGAATTTTACAAATTAAAATAAATCGGCAGCGGCGACTTGACATCAAACAAACATTCAGTGAGAGAAAAGATGGCGGACCCCGACACTGCTTCCTCTCCTCCTGTACTTGTTGAACTTTAATTAGTTTGAGCGTTAATGACATCATCGTCTGATTTTGTACAGATGTTCATGAATGTACAGAAACAAAGAAATAAAGAGACACATGTTTGACAATCAGAGAGTCTGTTTCCATGGATACATACAACACAGTGTAACACACACATGCACACACTAACACGACTCATTAATTAATAATCAGTAAATCAATAAAAGGCTTTAAGGTGGACTTTTACACTGAAATACAAACAGGAAGTTCTCTGACCGGCCATTTGATTAATCATTATTTAATAATGTTTAAATCAAACATTTGTTTCACCATCAGAAATCAAATGAAAAAGTGACGAAATGGTTCCAAGAAACTGAAGTACGGGATCATAGGAGGGTCAAACAGAGTTAGTCTGAGACTCGTCTTCATCATCTTCATCAGGTCACATTCAGGAAACGTTTTTACAAACTTTGAGCTAAAACAGAAAGTCTGAAGTTTTTTCTGCAGCAAATGACCCGGGTCACTGGTTCAGGACTCTGACCCGGGGTCGGGTCACTCTGGTGCGCGTGTTTAAGTCGACGCTCACGCTGTGATGACGATGCCTGCTGACTCATCAATCTGAAAATACTGTTCTCATGTCAGTTTAAAGATAAAAACTTTTCTCACCGTTGAACAACAGAAACATGCTAAGCTAACACTAACATATGATGAAATATTCTGCTCTGACAGACTGTACCCGAGCTGCAGCTCTGACAGAACCAGAACCTGGTTCCACTGGGTCCGATCAGAAACATGAAGGAGAAACTGAAACTCACAGAACTGAATTTAAATGTTTTTTTTGTTTTTAAAGTTGATTTAATGTTTGAGCAGCTCATTTAACTTTTTTTCATTTTTATAGTTTAATTGAATAAAACATTAAAGATTCAAAGAGTTCATCCTAACCCCTGAAGTGGTCGTAGTGCATTCAGGGCCCACTGACGTTCTCATCATGGTGCGTTCAGGGTCCGCTGATGTTCTTGTTGTGGTGCATTCAAGGTCTGTTGTCGTGATCATGGTGTGTTCAAGGTCAGTTCTTGTGGTGAGTTCAGGGTCCGTTGATGTTCTATTTATGGTCATGGTGCATTCAAGGTCCGTTGTCATGGTCATGGTGTGTTCAGGGTCTGTTGTGTCGTGGTGTGTTCAGGGTCATTTGATGTGGTCGTGGTGTGTTCAGGGTCCACTGAGGTTGCCTCGGCGAACCAGCCTCAAGGCAGCAGCACTCTGCCGGCTCTGCAGTGTGTTCTGGACCATGTCCTTCCATTGGTCGTCGGAGATCTCTCGAGCCCATGACGGCACGCTGAGAGACGGCAATGCCACGGCGGCCATCGTCCTCTTCACCAGCTCCACGTGGTCTGCAAGGGGACACGGGAAGTGATGTCAAACGATGAGGTCACTTCCTGTCTGACACTAACATTAATAACATAGCATCTCACCTGCGTCCATCGGGATGGAGGCGCGGCTCCTCTGAGCTGCTGCTCCCTCAGGGTCCTCCTCTTCATCACTGTCAGGGGGCGGAGCTTCAGGGAGGTGGAGCCCCATCACCTGCAGGAGAGACATACAGGTGAGATGTGTGATGAACGTCCTATTGTTATGGAAACCATCATTAACTTGTAACAGGAAGTGTCAAAATGAGGTAACCTGTTGCCGGGCAGACTCACCTCTATCCTGTGCTGTACCTGCTGCAGCTGCTCTGTGTGGGAGGGGGCATCCTCCCCCCCGTCAGGCTCCTGGTTCAGAGGTTGGTAGTAGTACTCTCCATTGTTCACTTCCTCCTCTTCCTCCCCTTCCTCCCCCTCCTCCTCCTCTCCATCCAGCTCCATCTCTCCTCCCCCCTCCACCTCCTCCTCTCCCTCCTCACCCCCTCCCTCCCCTCCGCTCCACACCGGCAGCAGTGCTCCATCAGCCGGCCTCTCGTCCTCCCCCAGCTCATCCTCTGAGTTCGGTAAGACTCTCTCGGGTCCCATTGCCGAGCTCCACACTTCCATCCACAGACACCTGACAGATGAGGGGGACACAGGTGAGACACACAGGTGGGGTGTGGAGAAGAAACATGAAATGAATATTTTGATTATTTGCAGATTTAAACAGTCAAAGTGAACTTTGATTTCACTGGATTTAAAAAATGACACCAGTAAAACTGTAGTTTAAAAACCAGTTAACTAAAGCCAGTGAACTAAAACCAGTGAACTAAAACCAGTGAACTAACATCAGTGAACTAAAGCCAGTGAACTAAAGTCAGTGAACTAAAACCAGTGAACTAAAACCAGTGAACTAACATCAGTGAACTAAAGCCAGTGAACTAAAAGCAGTGAACTAAAACCAGTTAACTAAGCCAGTGAACTAAAACCAGTGAACTAAAGCCAGTGAGCTAAAGCAGTGAACTAAAGCCAGTGAACTAAAACCAGTTGACTAAACCAGTTAACTAAAACCAGTGAACTAAAACCAGTGAACTAAAACCAGTGAACTAAAACCAGTTGACTAAAACCAGATGACTAAACCAGTGAACTAAAGCCAGTGAACTAAAACCAGTTGACTAAACCAGTTAACTAAAACCAGTGAACTAAAGCCAGTGAACTAAAACCAGTTAACTAAAGCAGTTAACTAAGCCAGTGAACTAAAACCAGTTGACTAAAGCCAGTTAACTAAGCCAGTGAACTAAAGCCAGTGAACTAAAGCCAGTGAATTAAAACCAGTTGACTAAAACCAGTTGACTAAACCAGTTGACTAAAACCAGCTGACTAAAACCAGATGACTAAACCAGTGAACTAAAGCCAGTGAACTAAAACCAGTTGACTAAACCAGTGAACTAAAGCCAGTGAACTAAAACCAGTTAACTAAAACCAGTTAACTAAAACCAGTTGACTAAACCAGTGAACTAAAGCCAGTGAGCTAAAACCAGTTGACTAAACCAGTTAACTAAAACCAGTTGACTAAAACCAGTTGACTAAGCCAGTGAACTAAAACCAGTGAACTAAAACCAGTAAACTAAAACCAGTTGACTAAAACCAGTGAACTAAAGCCAGTGAACTAAAGTCAGTGAACTAAAACCAGTTGACTAAACCAGTGAACTAAAGCCAGTGAACTAAAACCAGTTGACTAAACCAGTGAACTAAAACCAGTGAACTAAAACCAGTTGACTAAACCAGTGAACTAAAGCCAGTGAACTAAAGCCAGTGAATTAAAGCCAGTTGACTAAAACCAGTTGACTAAAACCAGTTGACTACACCAGTTAACTGAAACCAGTGAACTAAAACCAGTTGACTAAAACCAGTGAACTAAAGCCAGTGAACTAAAACCAGTGAACTAAAACCAGTTGACTAAACCAGTGAACTAAAGCCAGTGAACTAAAACCAGTGAACTAAAACCAGTGAACTAAAACCAGTGAACTAAAGCCAGTGAACTAAAACCAGTGAACTAAAACCAGTGAACTAAAGCCAGTGAACTAAAGCCAGTGAACTAAAAACAGTTGACTAAACCAGTGAACTAAAGCCAGTGAACTAAAACCAGTTGACTAAAAGCAGTTGACTAAACCAGTGAACTAAAGCCAGTGAACTAAAACCAGTTGACTAAAACCAGTGAACTAAAGCCAGTGAACTAAAGCCAGTGAACTAAAACCAGTGAACTAAAGCCAGTGAACTAAAACCAGTTGACTAAAACCAGTTGACTAAACCAGTGAACTAAAGCCAGTGAACTAAAGTCAGTGAACTAAAACCAGTTGACTAAAACCAGTTGACTAAACCAGTGAACTAAAACCAGTGAACTAAAACCAGTTGACTAAAGCCAGTGAACTAAAGCCAGTGAACTAAAGCCAGTGAACTAAAACCAGTGAACTAAAACCAGTTGACTAAAACCAGTTGACTAAACCAGTGAACTAAAGCCAGTGAACTAAAACCAGTGAACTAAAACCAGTTGACTAAAACCAGTTGACTAAAACCAGTTGACTAAACCAGTGAACTAAAACCAGTGAACTAAAGCCAGTGAACTAAAACCAGTGAACTACAGCCAGTGAACTAAAACCAGTGAACTAAAGCCAGTGAACTAAAACCAGTTGACTAAACCAGTTAACTAAAACCAGTGAACTAAAACCAGTGAACTAAAACCAGTTGACTAAAACCAGATGACTAAAGCCAGTGAACTAAAGCCAGTGAACTAAAGCCAGTGAACTAAAACCAGTTGACTAAACCAGTGAACTAAAACCAGTGAACTAAAGCCAGTGAACTAAAACCAGTTAACTAAAGCAGTTAACTAAGCCAGTGAACTAAAACCAGTTGACTAAAGCCAGTTAACTAAGCCAGTGAACTAAGCCAGTGAACTAAAGCCAGTGAACTAAAACCAGTTGACTAAAACCAGTGAACTAAAGCCAGTGAACTAAAGTCAGTGAACTAAAACCAGTTGACTAAACCAGTGAACTAAAGCCAGTGAACTAAAACCAGTTGACTAAACCAGTGAACTAAAACCAGTGACCTAAAACCAGTTGACTAAACCAGTGAACTAAAGCCAGTGAACTAAAGCCAGTGAATTAAAGCCAGTTGACTAAACCAGTTGACTACACCAGTTAACTGAAACCAGTGAACTAAAACCAGTGAACTAAAACCAGTTGACTAAAACCAGTGAACTAAAGCCAGTGAATTAAAGCCAGTTGACTAAAACCAGTTGACTACACCAGTTAACTGAAACCAGTGAACTAAAACCAGTGAACTAAAACCAGTTGACTAAACCAGTGAACTAAAACCAGTGAACTAAAACCAGTTGACTAAAACCAGTTGACTAAACCAGTGAACTAAAGCCAGTGAACTAAAACCAGTGAACTAAAACCAGTTGACTAAAACCAGTTGACTAAAACCAGTTGACTAAACCAGTGAACTAAAACCAGTGAACTAAAACCAGTGAACTAAAACCAGATGACTAAACCAGTGAACTAAAGCCAGTGAACTAAAGCCAGTGAACTAAAACCAGTTGACTAAACCAGTGAACTAAAGCCAGTGAACTAAAGCCAGTGAACTAAAACCAGTTAACTAAAGCAGTTAACTAAGCCAGTGAACTAAAACCAGTTGACTAAAGCCAGTTAACTAAGCCAGTGAACTAAAGCCAGTGAACTAAGCCAGTGAACTAAGCAAGTGAACTAAAGCCAGTGAACTAAAACCAGTTGACTAAAACCAGTGAACTAAAGCCAGTGAACTAAAGTCAGTGAACTAAAACCAGTTGACTAAACCAGTGAACTAAAGCCAGTGAACTAAAACCAGTTGACTAAACCAGTGAACTAAAACCAGTGAACTAAAACCAGTTGACTAAACCAGTGAACTAAAGCCAGTGAACTAAAGCCAGTGAATTAAAGCCAGTTGACTAAAACCAGTTGACTAAACCAATTGACTACACCAGTTAACTGAAACCAGTGAACTAAAACCAGTGAACTAAAACCAGTTGACTAAAACCAGTGAACTAAAGCCAGTGAATTAAAGCCAGTTGACTAAAACCAGTTGACTAAAACCAGTTGACTAAACCAGTTGACTAAACCAGTTGACTACACCAGTTAACTGAAACCAGTGAACTAAAACCAGTTAAATAAACCAGTTAACTAAAACCAGTGAACTAAAGCCAGTGAACTAAAACCAGTTAACTAAAGCAGTTAACTAAGCCAGTGAACTAAAACCAGTTGACTAAAGCCAGTTAACTAAGCCAGTGAACTAAAGCCAGTGAACTAAAGCCAGTGAACTAAACCAGTGAACTAAAGCCAGTGAATTAAAACCAGTTGACTAAAACCAGTTGACTAAACCAGTTGACTACACCAGTTAACTAAAACCAGTGAACTAAAACCAGTTGACTAAAACCAGATGACTAAACCAGTGAACTAAAGCCAGTGAACTAAAACCAGTTGACTAAACCAGTGAACTAAAGCCAGTGAACTAAAACCAGTGAACTAAAACCAGTTAACTAAAACCAGTTGACTAAACCAGTGAACTAAAGCCAGTGAGCTAAAACCAGTTGACTAAAACCAGTTGACTAAACCAGTGAACTAAAACCAGTTGACTAAAACCAGTTGACTAAGCCAGTGAACTAAAACCAGTGAACTAAAACCAGTTGACTAAACCAGTGAACTAAAGCCAGTGAACTAAAACCAGTTGACTAAGCCAGTGAACTAAAACCAGTGAACTAAAACCAGTTGACTAAACCAGTGAACTAAAGCCAGTGAACTAAAACCAGTTGACTAAACCAGTGAACTAAAACCAGTGAACTAAAACCAGTTGACTAAACCAGTGAACTAAAACCAGTGAACTAAAGCCAGTGAATTAAAGCCAGTTAACTAAGCCAGTGAACTAAGCCAGTGAACTAAAGCCAGTGAACTAAAACCAGTTGACTAAAACCAGTGAACTAAAGCCAGTGAACTAAAGTCAGTGAACTAAAACCAGTTGACTAAACCAGTGAACTAAAGCCAGTGAACTAAAACCAGTTGACTAAACCAGTGAACTAAAACCAGTGACCTAAAACCAGTTGACTAAACCAGTGAACTAAAGCCAGTGAACTAAAGCCAGTGAATTAAAGCCAGTTGACTAAACCAGTTGACTACACCAGTTAACTGAAACCAGTGAACTAAAACCAGTGAACTAAAACCAGTTGACTAAAACCAGTGAACTAAAGCCAGTGAATTAAAGCCAGTTGACTAAAACCAGTTGACTACACCAGTTAACTGAAACCAGTGAACTAAAACCAGTGAACTAAAACCAGTTGACTAAACCAGTGAACTAAAACCAGTGAACTAAAACCAGTTGACTAAAACCAGTTGACTAAACCAGTGAACTAAAGCCAGTGAACTAAAACCAGTGAACTAAAACCAGTTGACTAAAACCAGTTGACTAAAACCAGTTGACTAAACCAGTGAACTAAAACCAGTGAACTAAAACCAGTGAACTAAAACCAGATGACTAAAACCAGATGACTAAACCAGTGAACTAAAGCCAGTGAACTAAAGCCAGTGAACTAAAACCAGTTGACTAAACCAGTGAACTAAAGCCAGTGAACTAAAGCCAGTGAACTAAAACCAGTTAACTAAAGCAGTTAACTAAGCCAGTGAACTAAAACCAGTTGACTAAAGCCAGTTAACTAAGCCAGTGAACTAAAGCCAGTGAACTAAGCCAGTGAACTAAGCAAGTGAACTAAAGCCAGTGAACTAAAACCAGTTGACTAAAACCAGTGAACTAAAGCCAGTGAACTAAAGTCAGTGAACTAAAACCAGTTGACTAAACCAGTGAACTAAAGCCAGTGAACTAAAACCAGTTGACTAAACCAGTGAACTAAAACCAGTGAACTAAAACCAGTTGACTAAACCAGTGAACTAAAGCCAGTGAACTAAAGCCAGTGAATTAAAGCCAGTTGACTAAAACCAGTTGACTAAACCAATTGACTACACCAGTTAACTGAAACCAGTGAACTAAAACCAGTGAACTAAAACCAGTTGACTAAAACCAGTGAACTAAAGCCAGTGAATTAAAGCCAGTTGACTAAAACCAGTTGACTAAAACCAGTTGACTAAACCAGTTGACTAAACCAGTTGACTACACCAGTTAACTGAAACCAGTGAACTAAAACCAGTTAAATAAACCAGTTAACTAAAACCAGTGAACTAAAGCCAGTGAACTAAAACCAGTTAACTAAAGCAGTTAACTAAGCCAGTGAACTAAAACCAGTTGACTAAAGCCAGTTAACTAAGCCAGTGAACTAAAGCCAGTGAACTAAAGCCAGTGAACTAAACCAGTGAACTAAAGCCAGTGAATTAAAACCAGTTGACTAAAACCAGTTGACTAAACCAGTTGACTACACCAGTTAACTAAAACCAGTGAACTAAAACCAGTTGACTAAAACCAGATGACTAAACCAGTGAACTAAAGCCAGTGAACTAAAACCAGTTGACTAAACCAGTGAACTAAAGCCAGTGAACTAAAACCAGTGAACTAAAACCAGTTAACTAAAACCAGTTGACTAAACCAGTGAACTAAAGCCAGTGAGCTAAAACCAGTTGACTAAAACCAGTTGACTAAACCAGTGAACTAAAACCAGTTGACTAAAACCAGTTGACTAAGCCAGTGAACTAAAACCAGTGAACTAAAACCAGTTGACTAAACCAGTGAACTAAAGCCAGTGAACTAAAACCAGTTGACTAAGCCAGTGAACTAAAACCAGTGAACTAAAACCAGTTGACTAAACCAGTGAACTAAAGCCAGTGAACTAAAACCAGTTGACTAAACCAGTGAACTAAAACCAGTGAACTAAAACCAGTTGACTAAACCAGTGAACTAAAACCAGTGAACTAAAGCCAGTGAATTAAAGCCAGTTGACTAAAACCAGTTGACTAAAACCAGTTGACTACACCAGTTAACTGAAACCAGTGAACTAAAACCAGTGAACTAAAACCAGTGAACTAAAACCAGTGAACTAAAGCCAGTGAACTGAAGCCAGTGAACTAAAACCAGTGAACTAAAACCAGTTGACTAAACCAGTGAACTAAAGCCAGTGAACTAAAACCAGTGAACTAAAACCAGTGAACTAAAGCCAGTGAACTAAAGCCAGTGAACTAAAAACAGTTGACTAAACCAGTGAACTAAAGCCAGTGAACTAAAACCAGTTGACTAAAACCAGTTGACTAAACCAGTGAACTAAAGCCAGTGAACTAAAACCAGTTGACTAAACCAGTGAACTAAAGCCAGTGAACTAAAGCCAGTGAACTAAAACCAGTGAACTAAAGCCAGTGAACTAAAACCAGTTGACTAAAACCAGTTGACTAAACCAGTGAACTAAAGCCAGTGAACTAAAGTCAGTGAACTAAAACCAGTTGACTAAAACCAGTTGACTAAACCAGTGAACTAAAACCAGTGAACTAAAACCAGTTGACTAAACCAGTGAACTAAAGCCAGTGAACTAAAACCAGTGAACTAAAACCAGTTGACTAAAACCAGTGAACTAAAGCCAGTGAACTTAAGCCAGTGAACTAAAACCAGTTGACTAAACCAGTGAACTAAAACCAGTGAACTAAAACCAGTTGACTAAAACCAGTTGACTAAACCAGTGAACTAAAGCCAGTGAACTAAAACCAGTGAACTAAAACCAGTTGACTAAAACCAGTTGACTAAAACCAGTTGACTAAACCAGTGAACTAAAACCAGTGAACTAAAGCCAGTGAACTAAAACCAGTGAACTACAGCCAGTGAACTAAAACCAGTGAACTAAAGCCAGTGAACTAAAACCAGTTGACTAAACCAGTTAACTAAAACCAGTTAACTAAAACCAGTGAACTAAAACCAGTGAACTAAAACCAGTTGACTAAAACCAGATGACTAAACCAGTGAACTAAAGCCAGTGAACTAAAGCCAGTGAACTAAAACCAGTTGACTAAACCAGTGAACTAAAGCCAGTGAACTAAAGCCAGTGAACTAAAGCCAGTGAACTAAAGCCAGTGAACTAAAACCAGTTGACTAAAACCAGTGAACTAAAGCCAGTGAACTAAAGTCAGTGAACTAAAACCAGTTGACTAAACCAGTGAACTAAAGCCAGTGAACTAAAACCAGTTGACTAAACCAGTGAACTAAAACCAGTGAACTAAAACCAGTTGACTAAACCAGTGAACTAAAGCCAGTGAACTAAAGCCAGTGAATTAAAGCCAGTTGACTAAAACCAGTTGACTAAACCAGTTGACTACACCAGTTGACTACACCAGTTAACTGAAACCAGTGAACTAAAACCAGTGAACTAAAACCAGTTGACTAAAACCAGTGAACTAAAGCCAGTGAATTAAAGCCAGTTGACTAAAACCAGTTGACTAAAACCAGTTGACTAAACCAGTTGACTACACCAGTTAACTGAAACCAGTGAACTAAAACCAGTGAACTAAAGCCAGTGAATTAAAACCAGTGAACTAAAGCCAGTGAACTAAAACCAGTGAACTAAAACCAGTGAACTAAAACCAGTTGACTAAAACCAGTTGACTAAAGCCAGTGAACTAAAACCAGTGAACTAACATCAGTGAACTAAAGCCAGTGAACTAAAACCAGTGAACTAAAACCAGTTGACTAATCCAGTGAACTAAAGCCAGTGAACTAAAACCAGTGAACTAAAACCAGTTGACTAAAACCAGTTGACTAAACCAGTGAACTAAAGCCAGTGAACTAAAACCAGTTGACTAAACCAGTGAACTAAAGCCAGTGAACTAAAGCCAGTGAACTAAAACCAGTGAACTAAAACCAGTGAACTAAAACCAGTTGACTAAAACCAGTGAACTAAAGTCAGTGGACTAAAACCAGTTGACTAAAACCAGTTGACTAAACCAGTGAACTAAAACCAGTGAACTAAAACCAGTGAACTAAAACCAGTTGACTAAACCAGTGAACTAAAGCCAGTGAACTAAAACCAGTGAACTAAAACCAGTTGACTAAAACCAGTTGACTAAACCAGTGAACTAAAGCCAGTGAACTAAAACCAGTGAACTAAAACCAGTTGACTAAACCAGTGAACTAAAGCCAGTGAACTAAAACCAGTGAACTAAAGCCAGTGAACTAAAACCAGTGAACTAAAGCCAGTGAACTAAAACCAGTGAACTAAACCAGTTAACTAAACTGAGAAGCTAATTGGTACCAGAATCTCAGACCTGGTCCAGTCCACCAACCAGAGTCTAGAGGTCCGGGTCCTGTCCCCTCCTCAAATGTCTGACCCAGTTCACTGCAGTCCTCCTCAGACTCAGACTCAGAGTCCAGACGAACTCACTTCAGTTCAAACATTCAACAAAGATCCGAACCAGCACCGACTGGACCTGGACCAGCCCCAAAGCATGCTGGGATGTGAACGTGTGTTGAGGTAGCTGATGAGAAACACCTGGAGGCTAACAGCTGATGAAGCTAATGAAGCTAACTGTTTGTTTCTGTCGTTCTTCGTCCGGATGTTCAACTCTTCTTCTTCTGCTCTGAGTTCATATGACCGGAAGAAAAACAACAACGAGGTGTAGTGTCTTACCTGTCTGTCCGTCTATCTGTCTCTCTGCCTGCCTGTCTGTCTGTCTGCTCAGAGCTGTTAGCCGCTGCTAGCTGCTGATCAAACACTTCCGCCTACGTCACGACGCCGCAACTCAGCTGACGTTTTTTTTTTTAATTTTATTAAAACTTTATTAACCAAAAAGAAAATAAATAAATGAAACGTTAATAAATAATAATAAATATAATAAAGTAATATTTATTTATTTATTTATTTATTTGTTTGTTTGTTTGTTTGTTTGTTCTATGATCTGTATACATGTCAGCTTTGTTCAGTGTCTCTAAAAACATTAAAAATATAAATATAAATCTACTGTGCGCTCTCAGCTGGTCTGCGGTGTTTCTTTGCGTGTTTCTTTGCGGTGTCTGTCTGCGGGCTCATAGTGAGCCCTCCTCCTCGCGCTCCTCTCTCTGGTTCTCATAGTAACGGTCACCTGCAGAAACACACCGGGACTCACGGAGCTCTCACCGACCGACATACCGACCCTCTGCCCGGCTGCAGGACACCGACCCCCGGCTCCGCCGCTCTGCCTCCTCAGCTGGTCGAACCCAATCAATCGGTACCGGATCGATCCGCTCTGATATCTGCCGCCGTGGATCAGAACCGGCGCGTGGCCTGCGGGGGGATCAGAGGCACCGGAGCAGAGAATGATGACATCAGCGCGTGAACGTCCCGATCCTCCGCGCGTGAGCTGATCGATCATTTATCAGGTCAGTTCATCAATCAGCTGATCGGCTCATCAGCTGACTTGATCCTCACAGACTCATCGATTATTGATCAGGTGTTTTTAATGAATCAGCTGATCACCAATAACCAATCACAGCTGATCAATACAGTCACCTGTTAGCATGCTAATGTTAGCATGTTAGCTTTTAAAGAACATCTGAGGCTGCTGGTCAGGACGTTAGCTTAGCTTAGCATAAAGACTGGAAACAAAGGGAAACAGTTAGCATACTCTGGTTGACATGTGATCTAAACAGGAAGTGAGGGGGTGATGTTTAATCTTCAGAAGCAAAGCTTCATGGGAACTGTAGTTTTTAATTGTTGGTGGAACAGAGGTTTGACAGGAAGTGATGTCATGGTGACTTCACAGCCAATAGCAGAGGTCTGTCTGTCCTCCAGGTGTTCCCGCACTCCCCGTCCTGTCCGCCATGCTGCCGGCCTCGATCCAGATCACGGGCGAGCTGCTGTCAGCGGCCGAGGTACAGGACATCTGTGAGAGTCTGAAGGAGGACAGCGTGCGGCTGCTGTCTGTCCGCGGCTGTCAGCTCGCCGACCGAGAATTCGGACGTGTCTGTCGCAGCGTTGCAGAGTCGCGTTCACTTGCTCAGCTCAACCTGAACCTGGGCGTGGTCTCCAGCATCAGCCGGACCCGACACCTGGCTGATGCCCTGAAGACCAACCGTTCCCTGCAGACGCTGTTGTAAGTCCTCGTCTGACTGGCTGTTGACTGACTGGTCCAGGTGACCGAAACGCCACAATGTGATTGGTTTGTGTGACTCTGTTCCCACTCCCTCCAGTCTCCATGGCAACCCTCTGTTGGACGCCGGCCTAGTGACGCTGAACTCGGCCCTGTCGACCCACCCGGCGCTGGTCTGCCTGGACCTGGGAGACTGCATGCTGGGAGACGAGGCGCTGGGTCTGATCTGTGGGATGCTGCCGCCCGACGGAGCCAAGTCAGGTAACCTAGCAACCAGTTTACACAATCCAGCAACCACCTGGCCCTAGCAACAGCCTTTAACACTACAATGACCCGACAACTTGTGGACCGGATCAGAACTGTGATGTCACCAATGTGTCACGTGATGTTTAGTCTGAGGTCCAGACCAGGTTCAGGTGTAACATCTAAGAACTGCTCAGCTGTCGGGTCATTTCCTGACCTGATTTAATAAGAAACGTTTGATGAGACACAGCTGAAGACGTGAACAGTCTGCAATGAGGACGTTCGGTCTCGCTGGGTTTTATTTCAGGCTCAGATCTGAATTCATCCAATTAGCTGTCAGCGCACTGCAAAGGATTCTTCAACACGACGACCACGTGACTGTGAAACATTTGACTACATCTGAGGTCCAGTCTCAGTCATGTCTCAGTCTCAGTCTTAGTCATGCCTCTCTGGTTCCTCTGCAGGTCTGAGGGAGCTCACACTGAGCGCCAACCCAGGAATCAGCTCCAAAGGCTGGGCTCGACTCGCCATCGCTGTGGCTCACAGCTCCCAGCTCCGAGTGCTGAACCTGGACTACAACCCGCTGGGTAACACCACGACTACACTGTACTACACAGTACTATACTGTACTACACTGTACTACGCAGTACTACACTATACTATACTGTACTACGCAGTACTACACAGTACTACACTATACTATACTGTACTACGCAGTACTACACTGTACTGCATTATACTGCACTGTACTACACAGTACTACACTATACTCCACTGTACTACATAGTACTACACTATACTGCACTGTACTACACCGCACTACACAGTACTGCACTGTACTACACTGTATTGTGCTGTAAATGGAATGGTAAATGGTAAATGGACTTGTACTTATATAGCGCCTTTCTAGTCTTCCGACCACTCAAAGCGCTTTTACATCGAATGTATCTCATTCACCCATTCACACACATTCATACACTGATGGCATTGGCTGCCATGCAAGGTGCCAACTGCTCATCAGTTTGAGGAGCTAACCGTTCATACACATTCACACACCGATGGCGCAGCCTTCGGGAGCAATTTGGGGTTCAGTATCTTGCCCAAGGACACTTCGACATGCAGACTGGAGGGGATCGAACCGGGGATCGAACCGCCAATCTTCTGATTAGTGGACGACCCGCTCTACCTCCGAGCCACAGCCGCCCCCTGCTGTACTGCACTGTACTACACTGTACTGCGCTGTACTGCGCTGTACTACACAGTAGTACTGTCTGGTTCTGTTTCCAGGTGATCAGATTGCTGGCATGCTGGCGGTTGCCGTGGCGTCCAGCAGAACTCTGGAGGTGTTGGACCTGGAAGGAACCGGACTGACCAACCAATCAGCACAGGTCGACCAATCACACTGCTCTGTCCTCCTCCTCCTCCTCCTCTTCTTCTTCTGTTCATCAGTTTATCGATGATATCTGATCAGTGAACCTGTCAGATAAATAAATCAATCTCTCTTTCCGGGTCCAGGTCTTTTTGGACATGGTGGAGAACTACCCAACCAGTCTGCGGGTTCTGGTTCTGGCAGAGAACGACATCAGTCCAGAGCTGCAGCAGCAGATCTGTGACCTGCTGTCTGAAGGGGAGGAAGATGACGACAGAGAGGCCCCGCTCCTCCACCCGGGCCCCGCCTCCAGCAGTGCCCTGCTGCCAGTCAGAGACAAGTACCAGCCAATCAGAGACAAGTACCAGCCCCCTGCCTGGCTCCCCCACAGCAGTAAGGGCTGAACTCCTCCCCAATGTCCTCACCTCTCCGTCCCACCAGACTGTCCCCCTTTACCCCCGGGCTGGTCCACAAAGACCAGTACAGACTGCACAAAACCAGCACAGAACAAGTACACTGGGTTTACTGGTTCTACTGGTACTGTTTGTCATACTGACTCCACTGTACAAGAGCCAATACTGGTTCTACTGGTTCTGTGGATCCATGCTGGTTCTACTGGTGTAGCTTACCATAGTGGTTTTACTGGCGTGAGATCACCTGCTGGTACTGGATTTCAGATTGGTTCCACCGGTTCCAGTTGAGACTAGTACCAGCCTGGCCTGTCTTAGTTGAGCCCAGTATTGACCCGGTTCTGTGTCGGTGTCCTTGGTGACGGTCGGAGGTTTTTTGTTCTGTAGAGGTCTCAGTGTGGTTCTGTTTTTTATCTAACCCAGTTAATCTTCAGATCAGTGTATTTATTTAAGATCTGCTCTTCTTCTGTGGTTCCTCTGTGAGTCCATGTAGCAGTGGGGCTCTGGTTCTGGTCCTGGGTACAGTCACACCGGCATTTAAAACTGAAATCAGTTCACCGTGATCATTTGGATCATGGTGCTGATGGTTCCTTCCATTTTGTTTCTTCTTTTGTAGCTAAGCTTAGCTTCATTAGCTCAGTCAGGACACGGTGGCTTCTGATAAACTGTTAGCAATCAAACTAACCAACATGCTAACTGTTAGCCCCGCCCCC
Organism: Sciaenops ocellatus; assembly: GCA_033000465.1. NCBI lineage: Eukaryota > Metazoa > Chordata > Actinopteri > Sciaenidae > Sciaenops > Sciaenops ocellatus. The sequence goes on along the minus strand of CP136872.1, from coordinate 27,994,967 downwards.
ACAAACAAAACAAACCCACCTGGCTAATGTGTTAGCGATTAGCACTAACTTCTGACGTTACAGTATTTGGTTCTTGTTGAGTTCTAACTCATGTAGCCCAAGAGCTAACCACTAAAACCATGTTTCTACCAAGCAGTCCAGTTCAGTCCGGTTCAGTTCGTAAAGGTTATTTTTGTGTTTCTTTTGGTAAAAGTTGTGGCTGGTACCAACAGAACTGCTCTGTTCTGTCCCATTTATTCAGTACCCCTGAAGTACCGAGCACACTGACCTGGGACGTGAATGACGCTGCAGTCAACTAAAGACTCGATAACACGCTTAACCTTTAACCCCACAAAGACGAGGGGAACGGTCAAATAGTCCAAAAAAAAATACCCCTCCTTTCCTAACCACTTTTCCTAACCACTTTTCCTTGACCTCGATGGAAAACGTCACAAGGTCATAAGGAAAGATGTGAAGGAGAGGTGATAAGGAGTTAGGAGAAGTCGACTGCTCTTACACTAGACTACGTCATGATGTGACGGTGAATGTTATTGACGTGATCTGTGGTAAAACTACAAAGTCCAGAAGATGGACTACAAAACGCTCATCTGAGATACTTCCTAGATCCTCCCCGTGCGCTCTGACCGTGTTGTTTCATGCAGGAAATATAAACGTGGACAACCCGGTGAAAAATGTGACGTCATCATCAACGTCAGAATTCAAATAATAAATGAATATTGTCCACCTGTCACAGAAGTCACATGACGTGTTTGTTACGCTGGTATGGTCGCTCACCCTCCTGTCCACTCATATAGAAACATATCAGCAAGTTATGGCAAAGATATATGATTAATCAGCAACGGTAACTTCATGATGATCTGCAGGACGCTGGATGTCACAGTTACAAACAGTTTTTACTAGGGATGCACCAGTATGAAAATTTTGGCCGATACCGATATCCGATATTAATATTGCTGTTATGGCCAATAACCGATATTTACCGATATCGATATATGTTAAAAAATAAAGTTTCTGAGATGATAAAATTTTGTACAGACTTAAAATCATGCAAACTGAATTTTTGAATGTCTTCCTTTATTTTCAAAACGTGTTTTACTTCCAAAAACAAGGTTACATGGCTACCATAAAACACAAGTAACCAACAGTGTTACTGTTTATGTTGTTCGTTATTGACCTGGCTTTTCCGCTTTCCTTGGCAAATTTCTTGGTTTGGTCGAGTACTTGCTGTATTGGGCTCCCAACCGCGGCTGCTGCTGCTTTCGTTTTTGCTTGCTGGATAACGTTAGCAGCATTAGCTTCCTGCCATTGTTTGTGTACTTCTGGGCGGCGGTTTTTCGAATGACATATCAAATTTGTGGTGCTGAATGACTTGACGCTGCATCCCCCTCGCCTTACCTCGACTTTGCAAGTATTGCATACTGCTTTTCAAGTATCTTCTTTCGACACTGTGAACTGCGCACTGTCACGTGCCCAAACAAATACCACATGGCCAAATCCCCCTCCCCCTCTCCCGACACACATACGCAAACAGCAACTAGACGGATGTAAACATCGGTTGTTAATATCGGCCCAGTTTTACTCACTGGACCGATGACGATATGTGAAAAAATGACGAACATCAGCCGATAAAGATATTAATGCCGATATATCATGCATCCCTAGTTTTAACGGGACAGAATCACCTCCTTTCCTTTCCTAAAGGATGCTCCGTGTATCCTATGCTAAAGGAGATAATAAAGGAAGCATTGAAGCTCCTTTCCTTCACAGTTAGAGGATTCAAACAGCTCTTATCATGACGGACACGTTAACACTTCAGTGAGGAACCTTCATGAGACAAACTGAATATTTGACCACAGCCATAGATCTCTAACAGTCCCATCGTCAACGTCTTTTCTACAAAGAAGGAAGAACACGTCCTCCATTTTCTTTCTTTAGCGCATATTCAGACAGGATCAGGGAAACCGGCAACCAGTGGTGGGGGAGTGCGGTAGTGGGGGGCTGAAGGGTGCTGAGGTGGGTTGCTGTGGGCGTGTCTATACCCGCTGAATGTAGCCGCTGTGAAACAATCAGGAAATAGCTTTTTATTATTATTAATAACAGCTTTATCGAGGCCGGCGCTCGCTCTCTGTTATTGTTACTCTATGTCTCTCTACCAAAGCGCACTCTCGCTCTCTCTCTCTCTCTCTCTCTCTCTCTCTCTCTCTCTCTTTAATCATCAGACACAAATCAAATTAAACTTCTTTTTGTCATTATATTTTGTGGCGTAAATTGCGAGTCGGACTCAGATTTAGAAGCTGGTACATGAAATAAACAAAGTCAGAACACACACAGAGGTAGATTATCAGAGTTTAGTCCGTGAATCCACCTGGATAGTCTCTGCTTCAGAGACATTTCAGGCTGTCTGTGGAGGTTTGACCGATCTGAGTATCTGATTGGCTTGCGGAGCGTGACATGGGGCTGCGGTTTCCCAAAAGTTGAATTTGGCTCAATTTCTTTTCCCGGACAGAAACGCACGACTACGCGTGCTTACCACGACGTGTCAGATATGTCACACTTCAGGGTTGACGCAGCTTAGCTCAGCAGGTAGCTGACATTAAACCCTTCAAGTGAAGATGCAGAGCAGAATTTAGAGCTTTTATTCAGGATCTGTCCTTTGTGCAGACAGCTTATCCTTATTCTTGCTGCCATTTTGTTTTTAATGAATGATTTAATTCAATAAAGTTTATTCTTCAATAAATGAAGCTAACAAACCTGCTAATGGTCAGCTAGCACAATTAGCTTGATGGCTAATGGAGCAATAAGTCTACACAGTGTGTAAAGATGTCAGATGTCCTCCGTCTCTGCTGTCTCTGTCCAGCAGCTACAACAGCATCCACCATCTGAAGACTGTTTGTTTTTTAGATGTCGGTGTGACTGTGTAAACCTTAAATAAAGTTTCTTCTGAAAGAATCAGAGGAACCACAGAAGCTTCTGGATATTTAGTCGATGTTTAGAAATCATGAAAATCTCTAAAATCACTTTTTACGTCGATCTTCATCTGACAGCTGAGAGAGCGACATAAAAACTGATCCAAGGCTGTGAAGATAAAGGTCCTGTAGTTCTTGAAGGTCCTGAATGCCTTGAAGGTCTTGAAGGTATTGAAGGCCCTGAAGGTCTTGAAGGTCCTGAATGCCTTGAAGGTCTTGAAGGTATTGAAGGTCCTGAAGGTCTTAAAGGTCCTGAATGTCTTGAAGGTCTTGAAGGTCCTGAATGCCTTGAAGGTCTTGAAGGTCCTGAAGGTCCTGAAGTTCTTGAAGTTCTTGAAGGTCCTGAAGGTCTTGAAGGTTTTAACGTGTGATTCTTTGACCCCACAGACTCCAGCACCCAGATGGTCTTGCTGACATCAGGTCTAGGTGAGAGCCTATTGGCTGAGACTGAGATGTGACCCCTCCCACAGACACACCCACTTCCTGTTTGACCTTGTTTGGTTTGTTTTTCTGCACTGCACTTCTCTGGGTTGTCAGATCACCTGATCACTAGCCAATCACATGCTCTGCATGGTCTGATGTAGCACCTGTACGTAGATGGGGCGGAGCGTGAACGGCACAAACCTTTGGACAGGTGTAGCTCAACAGGTGTACTGTGTGTTCATGAATGTTTGTTCTGCTGCTCTGATGTCACAATAAAACTGTTTACAGCTTCATACGAACAACGACTCTGATTGGTCCTTAAGTCAGTGAGCTAGCATCGCTAATGTTAGCTCAAGACAACATGGAGGCGTTTACAGCAGCCAAGAGCAGCTAGCGCTATAGGCTAATGTCAGCATCTATCTTCCAGTGAACACGGTCGGACCTGGGATGGAATACACCAGGAGCCAAACCGGGTTTGCCGGGTTTGGCTCCTGGTCAGTTCAGTTAGCTACACAGCTGACCAAGCTAACCACAGTTAGTGCTTCACTACTTATCAATGTTTCCATCATAAAGTCTGTAAATTACCTCGGTACTGTAACGTTATTCCCTGTTGGTCTCAGAGGCTGTGCTCGATACTGGTCCGGTCCGGCTGCTGAGCCCGGTTCTGTTAGCATGCTAACGGCAGATTCAGTTAGCAGCAGTTATTTAGCAGTTAGTTACTTTAGCTAGTGGTTAGGCTAAAGCTATCTGTCGAGACTGAAGGTTGAAGCTTGGTTTGAAATGATCACATGACAGGTCAGTGGTTCTGATCAGTGGTTCTGGACGTGTTGGCATGGTGCTCTGATGGTCGACTCTCCAGCTGTCAGTCATGTGTTCAGTCTGAATGAGGAAGCAGCTCCGTGATCAGATTCCCGTCTGCTGCCCGTAAACCTGACAGAGGATCCTGATGTGGTTTCAGGTTATTCTGGGCGCTGTGGCTTCCTGTAGGGATCTGGTGTCTGGTGGGTCGGGATGAGGCAGTTTGACCCAGAGGACAAGGATGTAATGATGTGAAAGCACATCTTCAAAATGAGTCAAAATAAAATGTATTGATCTTCACTAACAAGTTTCATGTTGTGCTTTGATTTAAAGGTCCAGTGTGTAGAATTTAGTTGCATTTAGTGGTCCAATCACTGCATTGTAATCTCCTCACATCACCCTCACCTTCCTAATGTAAAGGAGAAACAACACTTTAAGGACCCTGTTTAGAGTCAGTATTTAGTTTGTCTGTTCTGGTGCTCTCTGCTCTGCTCACCTAAACAGATTTTCGTATATTTCTCACATCAGCGATTATCTACACTGTCCTTAGACTTGTTCTGCTTGTGCACGAACGGGTCTCTTAACTTTAGTAACACATCAAATCCGACAGTTTTACCAGTCTCTGCTTACCTCACTAACTAGCCTAGCTCTAGCAATGGCTTCGCTCTCCTCTCCTCTCTCCTCTCCTGCTCTCTCCTGCCCTGTGTGCCACATGTTTAGCTACTCCTCGTCCTCCTTTAGTGATAACGGTACTTGTAATAAATGTAGTTTATTTGTTGCTTTGGAGGCGAGGCTCAGTGAGTTAGAGGCATGGTACCGCACCACCGAACAGTCAGTAGCTGCTATAGTTAGCAAGTCCCCTGTAGCCGGTGCGGTACCACCGAAGGTAGTTTCAGCTAGCCGTCCCCCGGCAACCCCCGAGCAGCCGGGAGGCTGGGTGACTGTCCGAAGGAGGCATTGCCCCAAACTGAAGCCCACGGTACACCACCAACCGCTCCACGTTTCTAACAAGTTTTCCCCGCTCAGCGACACACCCGCCGAGAGGCCAACTCTGGTCACTGGCAGCTCCATTTTACTAAACGTGAAGTTAGCGACACCAGGGGCCATAGTTAAATGCATCCCGGGGGCCAGAGCGGGCGACATTGAATCTAATTTAAAACTGCTGGCTAAGGATAAACGTAGATACAGTAAGACTGTTATTCACGTCGGCAGTAATGACACCCGGTTCCACCAATCGGAGGTCACTAAAATTAATGTTTCATCGGTGTGTGCATACGCCAAAACGATGTCGGACTCCATAGTTTTCTCTGGACCCCTACCCAATGTGACCAGTGATGACATGTATAGCTGCATGTCGTCATTTCACCGCTGGCTGTCGAGGTGGTGTCCAGCAAACGATGTGGGCTTCAAAGATAATTGGACACCTTTCTGGGGAAAATCTGGTCTGATTAGGAGAGATGGCATCCATCCCACTTTGGATGGAGCAGCTCTCATATCTAGAAACATGGCCAAGTTTATTTGTCGTCCAAAACCGTGACAACCCAGAGTTGAGACCAGGAAGCAGAGTCGCAGTCTTACACGCTTCTCTGCGCCTCCATTAGAGCAGCTGCCCACCCAATCCTTTAGTATAGAGACTGTGTCTGCTCCCCGTCCACCTACATTATTTAAAGATAAAATAAACAGAAGAGGAGTTCATCATAAAAACTTAATAAAAATTAAATTAGCACCTCCAACAGTCCAAAATAAGAGAATTAAATGTGGACTCTTGAATATCAGGTCCTTGTCCTCTAAAGCTGTTTTAGTCAATGAATTAATATCTGATTATGATATTGATTTATTTTGTCTTACTGAAACCTGGCTGCGGGAGGATGAATATGTTAGCTTAAATGAATCCACTCCTCCCAGTCATTGTAATATCCATATTCCTCGAAGTACCGGTCGAGGTGGTGGAGTTGGGGCCATATTTGACTCAAGTCTATTAATAAATCCTAAACCTAAACTAAATTATAATTCATTTGAAAGTCTTGTTCTTAGCCTTACTCACCCAACCTGGAAAACATTACAGCCAATTCTATTTGTTATAGTATATCGTGCTCCTGGTCCTTACTCAGAATTTTTATCTGAATTTGCAGAATTTGCATCAGGCTTGAGCCTTAAAACAGATAAAGTAATTATTGTAGGTGATTTTAATATTCATGTGGACAACCACAATGATAGTCTTAGTACTGCGTTTATATCTTTGTTAGATTCAACTTGGCTTCTGTCTGAGTGTAAATAAACCGACTCATTGTCTGAACCACACTCTTGATCTTGTTCTCTCATATGGCATTGAAATTGACCATCTAATAGTCTTTCCACAGAATCCTCTTCTGTCTGACCATTTTTTAATAACCTTTGAGTTCATATTACTGGACTATAAGCCTTTTGGCAGAAACTCCTACAGCAGATGTTTATCTGACAGTGCTGTAGCCAAATTTAAGGAAGTAATTCCTTCAGTATTGAATTCAATGCCATGTCTCAATGTAGCAGAGGACTTGTCTGCTTCCTTTAGCCCCTCACAAATAGATCATCTTGTTGATAATACTACAGACTCATTACAAACAACTCTCGACTCTACTGCACCTCTGACAAAGAAGATAATTAAACAAAGGAGGTTAGCACCATGGTATAGCCAGCAGACTCGCAAATTAAAGCAAGAGGCACGAAAATCTGATCACAAATGGGGTGCCACTAAACTGGAAGACTTTCATTTAGTCTGGCAAGATAGTCTTAAAACATACAGGAAGGCTCTCCGTGGTGCCAGAGCAGTCTATTACTCTTCACTAATCGAGGAAAATAAGAATAACCCAAGGTTTCTGTTCAGCACTGTAGCCAGGCTAACAGAGAGCCACAGCTTAATTGAGCCATCTATTCCTTTAGGTCTAAGTAGTAATGACTTCATGAGCTTCTTTAATGATAAAATTACAACTATTAGAGACAAAATTCATCACCTCTTGCCCTCAACAGGCACTGATCTGCCTTCTTACACAGCAAGTTTGGAAACAGCTGTAAAACCTGATATATATTTAGACTGTTTTTCTCCCATCGACCTTCATCAAATTACTTCAGTAATTTCTTCATCTAAGCCGTCAACCTGTCTCTTAGACCCCATCCCAACCAGGCTGCTCAAGGACGTTTTACCTCTAGTTAGCCCTTCTTTATTGGATATGATTAATCTGTCTCTATTATCAGGATATGTACCACAGTCTTTTAAAGTAGCTGTAATTAAACCTCTTCTTAAAAAGCCCACTCTAGATCCAGAGGTTTTAGCCAATTACAGACCGATATCAAACCTTCCCTTTCTCTCTAAGATACTTGAGAAAGCTGTAGCCAATCAGCTGTGTGACTTTCTCCATGAGAACAGTTTATTTGAGGATTTTCAGTCAGGATTTAGAGTGCATCATAGCACAGAGACCGCACTAGTCAAAGTTACAAATGACCTCCTAATGGCATCAGACAAATGACTCATCTCTGTACTTGTCCTGTTAGATCTTAGTGCCGCATTTGACACCATTGACCATCAAATTCTTTTACAGAGACTGGAACATCAAATTGGCATCAAAGGAACCGCCCTAAGCTGGTTTAAATCGTATTTTTTAGATCGATCTCAGTTTGTTCATGTCAATGATGAATCCTCCATGCACACCAGAGTTTGTCATGGAGTTCCACAAGGTTCTGTGCTAGGACCACTTCTATTCAGTTTATATATGCTTCCTCTAGGGAACATTATTAGGAATCACTCCATTAATTTTCATTGTTATGCTGATGACACCCAATTATATTTATCGATCAAGCCTGATGAAACCAATCAGTTAACTAAACTCCAAGCATGCCTTAAGGATATAAAAAGTTGGATGACCTACAATTTTCTGATGCTAAATTCAGACAAAACTGAAGTTCTTGTAATTGGACCCAAGAACCTCAGAAACTCTCTTTCTAGAGACTTAGTTACTTTAGATGGGATCACCTTGGCCTCCAGCTCCACCGTAAAGAATCTTGGAGTTGTTTTTGATCAGGATTTGTCCTTTAATGTCCACATAAAACAAATTTCGAGGACTGCCATCTTCCACTTACGTAACATCGCCAAAATCAGACGCATCGTATCTCAAGCGGATGCAGAAAAACTAGTCCATGCATTTGTTACTTCTAGGCTGGACTATTGTAACTCTTTGTTATCAGGCTGCTCCAGTAAGTCTCTGAGGACTTTGCAGCTAATTCAGAATGCTGCTGCACGTGTTCTGACAGGAACCAAGATCAGAGATCACATCTCTCCCATTTTGGCTTCTTTGCATTGGCTACCTGTTAAAGCTAGAATAGAATTTAAAATTCTTCTCCTTACATACAAAGCTCTACATGGTCAGGCACCATCCTATCTAAAAGAGCTCATAGTACCTTACTACCCCTCTAGAACGCTGCACTCTCAGAATGCTGGGTTTCTTGTGGTTCCTATAGTTTCCAAAAGTAGACTGGGAGCCAGAGCTTTCAGCTACCAAGCTCCTCTTCTGTGGAACAAACTACCATTTTGGGTTCTGGAGGCAGACACGGTCAACACTTTTAAGAGTAGACTTAAGACTTTCCTTTTTGATAGAGCTTATAGTTAGGGCTGGCTCAGGTCATCCCTTAGTTATGCTGCTATAGGACTAGACTGCCGGGGGACTCCCTCTCCCTCCTTCTCTCTCTGTCTCTCTCTCTAAGGGTTATGCCTAGCCAGGCACGGTACTGGTTGAAGATGTAGTCACATCTCCCTTTACTGAAAACTCTACTCAAATCTCTCTCTCTCTCTCTCTCTCTCTCTCCATCACCATCACCATCTGTAAACATGCATGTCTCATTAATGCATGTTAATGCATGTTACTAACTAAACTTCTTCCCCGGAGTTTCTGTGCTCTCTCGTCCAGCAGGTTCTCATGGATCGTGGCTGCTGCTGTGGTCCTGCACGACGTCCACTACTTATATTATTACTGTCATTATTGTACCATATCTCTGTGTACTCTGTATACTGTAATCATTTTATCATTCATTGTAATCGTACAATATGTCTCTGTTGATTTGTTCTGTACATGTGACATCTATTGCATGTCTGTCCGTCCTGGGAGAGAGATCCCTCCTCTGTGGCTCTTCCTGAGGTTTCTTCCACCTTTTTTCCTGTTAAAAGGGTTTTTTTGTGGGCAAGTTTTTCCTCACTCGAACCGAGGGTCTAAGGACAGAGGGTCTAAGGACAGAGGGTCTAAGGACAGAGGGTCTAAGGACAGAGGGTGTAAGGACAGAGGGTCTAAGGACAGAGGGTGTCACTCCCTGTACAGATTGTGAAGCCCTCTGAGGCAAAATGTGTTTTGTGAATTTGGGCTATACAAATAAAATTTGATTTGATTTGATTTGATATAAAAGGATATTTTTTAAGTAACAAACATAAAAAGATTCTTATTTTCAGGTGATTATACATGCATCAAAACATAGTTATGAATATTATATTCCATGTTTGCCTTATTCTGAGAATAGAGGCCCCAAATCTTACACATTGTACCTTTAAGTACAGAAGTAAAGTCACAAACTGGATCAAACTGGATCATATTTTATGGAGAAAATGTTTGCTGGGACTCCCGGAGAACATGGAGGGAAAAGATGCTAGAGTCTTTATGGCCAAGCTGTTCGCTGATCTGCTGGGGGACCTGCTCTCTGGACCGCCTGAGCTGGACCGCGCACACCGCAGCCTGCAGCCAAAACCCTGACCGGATGATCCTCCACGTCCTGTTATTGTCAGGTTGGTCATTACACTATAGTTTCTGGTATTCTTTATCAAACACCTGTTGTGTTAGTCAGCGTGTATGCACCTAACTGGGACAGCCCAGATTTTATGTCCACGTTATTTTCCCATCTGCCAAATTTAGATACTCATTATCTTATAGGAGGAGATTTCAACTGTGTTGTCGATCCAAGCCTTGATCGTTCATAGTCCAGATCGACCACACCAACAGCAATGTCCAAGACTTTATTAACACTTATGGATCGGGTGGGGTGTGTTGACCCTTGGCGTTTTTTTCACCCTAATGCTAAAGACTTTTCTTATTTCTCTACTGTTCATCAAGTCTACTCCCGCATAGATTTTTTCTTTATTGATAAGGCCCTTTTACCTTTCGTCAGATCTACAGATTACACTGCCATAGTAACTTCGGACCATGCTCCTCACATACTTGAGCTATGTCTCTCCTCGGGTTCACATAGGCACCAAGGAGGCTGGAAGTTGAACACGGGTTTACTGGCCGATGCAGAGTTCTGTAATTATGTATCTTCAGACATTGATTTCTTTTTAGAGACCAATAGGTTTGATCACATTTCCCCATCGCTTCTATGGGAAACACTGAAAGCCTTTTTACGTGGGCATATCATCTCTTTCAGTGCGCATTTGTCCAAAACCAGAAGGATGAGGCAGCGACAACTTATGGACTCTATCTTAGACATTGATAGACAACATGCCTCTTCACCAAATCCTGCTTTGGCAACTAAACGTCTGCAGCTGCAAACTGAATTTGACCTCCTATCAACAAGTAAAGCGGAACACCTATTACAACGGACGAGAGCAACTTATTATGAGCACGGGGACAGAGCCAGTTGCCTTTTAGCCTCGCAGCTGAGGCATCAGCATGCCTCTCACTTTATTTCACAAATATATGACTTTTCCCAGAAACTGACAGCAGATCCAGCAAACATAAATTCTGAGTTCTCTTCGTTTTATTCTAACCTAACAAATCAGAACCTCCCCCTGATACCTCGGTCATGGAATCACTTCTTAATAATTTAGATATACCAACTGTAAGTAGAGAATCAGCAGAAAATTTAGATAAACCATTAAGTCTACAAGAAATCACTTATTGCATTTCTCTGATGCAGAATAATAAAAGCCCTGGCCCAGACGGTTTCTCAACTGAGTTTTTTAAAAAGTTTGCTGTACAGCTTGCCCCTTTATTATTAGATGTTTCAATGATTCGTTAGAACGGGGTGTTTTGCCACCAACAAGGCGCTGATATCTCTTATACTTAAAAAAGATAAGGACCCAAATTTATGTAGTAGCTATAGACCAATTAGCTTGCTTAACAATGATGTCAAGTTGCTGGCAAAGATACTGGCATGTCAACTTGAGACATGCCTCCCTGACATTATATCAGAGGACCAAACAGGCTTTATTTTGGGCCGTCAACTGTCATCTAGTGTACGTAGACTTCTAAATGTGATCTTGACTCCCTCTGCTTCTCCAAATCCTGAGATGGTTATTTTGCTTGATGCGGAGAAGGCATTTGATCGGGTGGAATGGCAATATCTGTTTACAATCCTCCAGAAATTTGGATTTGGCCCTAAGTTAATCTCATGGATTGGCCTTCTCTACTCTGCTCCATTGGCAAGAGTTAAAACAAATTCAGAAATTTCGCCCCCTTTTCCTCTTTCACATGGCACACGCCAAGGATGCCCCCTTTCACCACTGCTTTTTGCACTCGCTATAGAGCCTCTGTCTATTGCCCTGAAAGCTTCCACATTGTTCTCAGGTATAATCAGAGGAGGGATTGAACACAGAGTAGCACTATATGCTGGCGATTTATTATTATATGTTCAAGACCCAGTAAATTGTGTTGATGGAATAGTAAATCTGTTAGAGGCCTTCGGAATATTTTCTGGTTATAAGCTGAATATCACAAAGAGTGTATGTTTTCCTGTTAACCAGTTAGCAAAATTGATATCTCACCTGACGTGCTGCCCTTCCATTTATCTCCTAGTGGCTTCAAATACTTAGGTGTAAACATCTCACATTCCTTTAGCTCACTTTATAAGAATAGGATTCAAATATCTATTCTCCAGAGGCCCAAACAAGATGGGGGCCTTGCACTTCCCAATATGCAGTTGTATTATTGCGCCGCTAACCTCCAAAAGCTTAAAACATGGTATCATTCCCCTGACACTAACTGGTGTGTTATAGAAGCTAGCTCTTGCACTTCATCCTCTCTACCCGCATTGCTTTTTGCTCCACTCACAACGCATCCCTCTCAGTATACTAATAACCCTGTTGTACTTTCCTCGCTAAAAATCTGGAAACAGTTCATGCAGCATTTTGGATTAAAATCTTCCTCTGTCCTTTCCCCTATTTGCAATAACCACCTTTTTCTACCTTCTTTTGCTAGACCCAGCTTTTAAATTATGGAAAAAGAAAGGCCTGGTTTCTTTCTGTGATCTTTTTCTAGATGAAACATTTGGTAGTTTGGAAAACCTTGTCACTAAATTTGGCCTGTCAATTCATGGTCGATATAGATATTTCCAACTTCGTAGTTCTGTAAGAATTCATTTTACATCTTTTCCTAAACTGCCTGAGAAGACTCTTTTAGAAAATATAATGTCTTCATCATCAACATCACAAAACAGCATTGGATCAATTTATAACCTTTTACTCTCTTCACAAGTATCTTCCCTTTCATGGCTAAGGGATACATGGGAAAAAGAGCTTGGGCTGGAGCTGGACGAGGACTGGTGGAGAGAGTCACTGCTTAGGATCAGCTCCACTTGCACTTGTGCTCGTATGAGCCTTATTCAGTTTAAAGTGGTTCACAGGATCCACTATACTAAGGCCAGGCTAAAGAGATTATTTCCTGACACGGACGATTCTTGTATCAGATGCTCTCTCCCCCGAGCAGACCACACACACACGTTTTTCTCCTGCCCTAAGCTCAACTCCTTCTGGTCGTCTTTCTTCAACTCCCTCTCTGTAACTCTGGGCATCCCCTTGACCCCATGTCCCTTAACTGTGTCTCCTGTGGGCAGGTTTAATAAATATCAAGCTGACCTTGTTGCGTTTGCTGCCCTCATAGCCAAGTGACACATATTGCTACATTGGAAGAGTCCTAATCCCCCTGGCACAACCTCTTGGTTAAAAGATTTAATGTCTTTTCTTCATTTAGAAAAAATCAAACACACAGTCAGAAGATCTGTGATAAGATATCACAGAATATGGGACCCCTTTCTCTCCTATGTCAACTCTTTAACTTTGATAGACTCTTAAATTTGACCAAAATTTCTCTCCCTTTTTTGTTTTTGTTACTGTGAGTTTCATTATTATTATTATTATTATTATTATTTATTTATTTATTTATTTATTTATTTATTGTTATTATTATTATTATTATTATTATTGCTATTCTATTCTATTTTTTATTTTTATTTTTTTCCTTTTATTTACCACATGAAGTAAACATTGTACACACTAAGACTAGGCTGGGTGGGTGGGTGAATCGGGGCTGTCGGTTATATGGTATTTTGTCTTTATGTTCTTTTACAACAAGATTTACCTCTAGGGAAAAGAAAACAAGAAAATGTCAGACTTCCTACTTACAGCTAATTTGTGTTTTGTCTGTAATATGCTTGGAAGTTTCCACAATAAACATAAAAAAAAAAAAAGAAAATGTTTTCTGGTTTTCCCTCTGATGTCCTCCGGCTGCTCCGCCTCAACTCTCTGTGATTTACAGAGTTTATGATGGACAGTGAAGTAAACTGCTGACAGCTGTAGCTGCTGTTAGCTGCTGTAAGCTCAGTTTGTTAACTGGGCTGCCTGGGCTGTGAGCTCAGAGCACCAGGGGAGTGTTAGTGTTTGTACCACAGGTGTTTTGGACTACCAGGAAGAAGAAGAAGAAGAAGAAGAAGAAGAAGAAGAGGTTTTCAGGCCCAGCAGTCAGCAGCTTCTATGGACATAATGGCAGAGGAGAAGAGAGTGAAGAGGACGCTGACGGAGGAAGCTAAGAAGAGAAAAGGAGAGAGTGAGCTTGTCATTCTTCGTTCACAGCTTTATTGAACAGTTTGATATCAGCGTACACTCTGATGATAAATTACATAAATTATGTTTTAAAGCTGCAGCACACAGAGGAACACAGTTACAATACAAAAACAACATTTATACAACGTTTCATCTGTACAAAGAAAATACAAAGTCAAATATTGATTTTAAATTGACATGTTTTAGTTGGTCATGAAACAGTGTGACAAACATGATGATCAATGTTTAACTTCCTGCAGATTTTCACATTATGTTCAACAGAAGCCCGCCACAATAAGAGTCCACAGCAGCTTCAGTTAAAGTCTCCATGAAGTGTTTCTGTCCCAGCTGTCCTCCAGTGTCTGTCCAACACTGACAGGAAGTCATGTTTGAGGTATTTCAGTGTTTTCAGGTATTCTTCATGGTATTTTAGAGTTTGTCTTTTCCTGATAAACCATAAAAAGTTGTTGATGATGTCATCCTGCACTCGGGGCGTGTCCTAATTTAACATCCAATGAAACACGTTCTTGCTTCTGACACCACCGGAGCGGAGTGCTTCCTGTTTCCTGAAACAGTCACAACACATCAGAACATGAAACTACAGCCAGTTAGCTTAGCATAAAGACTGGAAACAGGGGGAAACAGCTAGCCTGGCTCTGTCCAAAGGCTGACTGATGAAAAGGATCATGGGAGATTTGACTGACCTCTGAATAAACTTTGACACAGTTTGTTGAAATGAAATGTGCAAAATGTTCTGTACATCTCCTCCTGTGTTTATGATACGTCACTTTTCCAGGTGTTTCCAGGTGCTTTATAGTGGTATAAATTCTCCACCTGAGCTCTTTGAACACCTGAATCTCACATAACTGTCTGTGGTGCATCGTGGGTAATGTAGGCAGATGTTGTTGATGTTTTAACCTGTCCAACACGTGTTCCAGGGGTCACATGATGATGTCACAGTTCAGGTGCATACTGGGAGACGTGGTCTGACCTCTGACCTCTAGATGACCTCAGTGTTCAGTTTCTTCTTCTCTGGTTCTACATTCAGAAAGCTGATCTGACACTCGTGCTCGTCCGCCCGCCCTCGCCTCCCGCTCTTCTGTCGCTGTGATGATGATGATGTCAGTGGCCAGCAGGAGGTGTGGCCACAGTCCCTGCAGTGACCCTGCAGCACGAGGGCAGCAGTCAGCACGACCACGCCGAGCGTCATCCCCGCCAGCACAAGCAGAACGATGAGCTGGACGTCTGACAGGCCGGCGGTGCTGCGCTCGCTCACAGTCACCTTAAACAGCCTGTCGCCATGCCGACTGCTGTTACTGCCGGTGGTGCTCCTCTGGTTCTTACCATCGGTGGTCAGGTGAGGTGTGACCCCACCTCCTCCCCCCTCCCACCCCGTTGTGGTCCTGCTGAGCTCGCGTGCCCTCAGTGCCGTCTCGCAGGTGGCTCCGGTGAAGCCGGGCCGGCAGATGCAGGTGAAGCCTCCGGCGCGATCAAGACAGCGGCCGGTGTTAAGGCAGGGCCGACTGGCGCAGTCGTCCAGGTTGACGGTGCAGAAGCGTCCGGTGAAGCCGGTGGGGCAGACACACGAGAAGCGGTTGACACTGTCCAGGCAGGTGGCGCCGTTAGCACACGGCCTCATCAGACAGTCATCCACGTCTGTCTCACAGCGCTGACCCGTAAAGCCGGCGAGGCAGCGACACGTCAACTCTGCCGCAAAGCCATCAGCGTCCTCACACAGACCGCCATTTTTACACGGAGACCTGGAGCCAAAACAGGAAGTAAAAGAAGAGACCGTCAAAATAAAATAAGATTAACGTGATCCAACTGAATCCTAAAATCCGGGACCTGGACAGACCTCCTCTGGTGGCAGGGTCCGGTCTTCAGCTGACAGTTCCTCCCATGGAAGCCTTCAGGACACACACAGGTGTATTCACCGCTGTCCTCCATTACACAGGTGGCGCCGTTCTGACACGGCCGCTGGGCCGAGCACACAAACAGGTCTGAAATACCCAAAGAGACCTGGACATGAAACCTGAGTCCAGCAAGGAGCTAACAGAGCTAACCAAGGAGCCAACAGAACTAACTATGGAGCTAACAGAGCTAACCATCACCACCGGGACACCTGTGGGTCGTTAGGGTCACCTACATGTCACTGAGGTCACCTGTGTGTCACTGAGGTTACCTGTGGCACATTGAGGTCACCTGTGTGTCATTAAGGTCACCTGTGGGTCATTGAGGTCACCTGTGGGTCATTAAGGTCACCTGTGGGTCACTGAGGTCACCTGTGGCTCGTTATATGTTGACCTATCACTGCACTAACCTTTGTCACAGAAGCGCCCCCCCCAGCCCGTCTCACAGCTGCACTGCCACGGCTGCTGACAGGAACCGTGCAGGCAGCCCGGCATCGGCACGCAGCGGTCACAACGCTCACCGTCCCACCCGGGGTCACACCTGAAACACACACAGTCATGTGACCAATCATAACACACCTGGAACCTAATGCAGTCTCTGTTAACAAAAGAGACGGTTCACCTGCAGACTCCAGACTCGTCACAGCGACTGTTGGTGGTGTTACAGCTGCAGTCACTTCCTGCACAGAAGAACAAGACAGGTGAGAGACAGGAAGGACACACTGAGTTTATGAGTCTTCAGTATGTTCAAGTTGTTTATCAGAGAATATGAATTATGATTTATTGACCTGAACCTGAAGGCACCATAACCTCAGAACCACACAGTGAACTAGGAGCCCGTGGACCCCCTTCAGGACCCTGCCTGCCTGTCTGCCTGTCTGCCTGCCTGCCTGCCTGCCTGTCTTTCTGCCTGCCTGCCTGTCTGTCTGCCTGCCTGCCTGTCTGCCTGTCTGTCTGCCTGCCTGTCTGTCTGCCTGCCTGCCTGTCTGTCTGCCTGCCTGCCTGCCTGCCTGCCTGCCTGCCTGCCTGCCTGTCTGTCTGCCTGCCTGCCTGCCTGCCTGCCTGCCTGTCTGCCTGCCTGCCTGCCTGCCTGTCTGTCTGCCTGCCTGCCTGCCTGCCTGCCTGCCTGTCTGCCTGCCTGCCTGCCTGCCTGTCTGTCTGCCTCTCTGCCTGCCTGCCTGCCTGTCTGTCTGTCTGTCTGCCTGCCTGCCTGCCTGCCTGTCTGTCTGTCTGCCTGTCTGCCTGTCTGCCTGCCTGCCTGTCTGAAGCAGCAGCTCGTTTCTGTTTGTCTAGCTGTCTCTGACAGACGGACTCTAACAGGCAGCACGTGGCATGGTGGCCATCAGAGGTCAGAGGTCAAACTGTGTGCTGCTAATGTTTCACCAGAGACCTCCTGACAGCTGACGCACACATTGTTTGGGGTGTTGGTTTAAATCCCAGCAGGATCAACAGTTTTTATCTGAACTTGGATCAGTACGTCAAGGTTTGAAGACACTGAAATGTTATAAAACCTCCATCGTGTTTCTGCAGCGCCACCTACAGACTAACAGACCACACCCCCAGAAAGTCAGCAGCCAGTCACTGGAGGGACTGTGTCCTTTTAACATGTTAGCATGACTGTAGCCTCTCAGGCTGGTTTCAGGAGATTTTCCAGCTCAGCGTGTTTCCAGGCGTTTCCATGTTTTCCAAGATTTTTCCAGGTGTTTCCAGGTGTTCACTGCACATGTGGAACATGTTGTATAAAGTCTTCGTATCTGAACATTTGTCCTTCAACTCATCGCATGCTGTGTGAACATCTCGTCATGTATCTGATCTTTTATCGATCGTGGAGTTTTTGATTTGAGCAGCAGGCATCTCTTTTCTTTCCCAGCAGCACTTGAACACATCAGAGCTCACCTGTGACTTCCTGTGTGCAGGTATTTCTTTGTTTTCAAGTTTATTTCCTGTCCGGAGCATCAGAACAGTCTGTGCTCCGTGTATAGATGAATGGCCGTGACCTCTGACCTCTCTGAGGTGGGTCGTGTGTCGGCTGGAATGTGGGAGGATTGTTTTCAAAGGAAGTCCTGACACAGAGACAACAGGGTCGTCCTCAGAGCTCAGGCAGCCCCACGATGGAGCTCCACGGTGGGGCTGCCAGTAACGCCGGCCGAGTCTGGCATGCCTGGAACAACAGCTGAGAGATGCTAAGTGTTATCTGAGAAGAGTCAGACAACGACAAGCACGGGGTTAATCTGACAGCTGGGGGAGCGAGGATTAACGGAGAACAATACGCTGAGCGCCTCTGAGCACGCTCAGTGAGGTCCAAAAGCAAGATTTACAACCTGTTTACAGTGAACCACTGTGTGTCCGACTGAACCAGTCTGAGGTACAGAACCAGTCCAACAGAGTCCAACAGGGACCATCAGAGTCCAACAGAGACCAACAGAGTCCAACAGAGACCATCAGAGTCCAACAGAGTCCAACAGAGACCATCAGAGACCAACAGAGACCAACAGGGACCAGCAGAGACCAACAGAGACCATCAGTGTCCAGAGACCATCAGAGTCCAACAGAGACCAACAGAGTCCAACAGAGACCATCAGAGTCCAACAGAGTCCAACAGAGACCATCAGAGACCAACAGAGACCAACAGGGACCAGCAGAGACCAACAGAGACCATCAGTGTCCAGAGTCCAACAGGGACCAACAGAGACCAACAGAGACTATCAGAGTCCAACAGAGACCAACAGGGACCAACAGAGATCAACAGAGACTATCAGAGTCCAACAGAGACCAACAGGGACCAACAGAGACCAACAGAGCCCATCAGAGTCCAACAGAGACCAACAGAGACCAACAGGGACCAGCAGAGACCAGCAGAGACCAACAGAGACTATCAGAGTCCAACAGAGACCAACAGAGATTAACAGGGACCAACAGAGTCTAACAGAGACCATCAGAGTCCAACTGAGACCATCAGAGTCCAACAGAGACCAGCTGACCATCAGAGACCAACAGAGACCAACAGGGTCCAACAGACACCAACAGAGACCAGTCGAGACCAACAGAGACTATCAGAGCCCAACAGAGTCCAACAGAGACCAGCAGGGACCATAACATTTCAAACCTGGACTTGTCAGTCCACTTCACCTCAGTCCACCTTAAATGGTCTTTCCAGGTTTTCCAGGTTTTCCAGGACATGTGTGCAGATAATCAGACTGAACCTGACACTGTGTGTTTATGTGTGTCCTCTTCCTAACCTGTCTAGCTGGACTTTGGTGTCTCTGGATAATTTTAGCTCATGCTGCAGCTTTAAACTTGATGAACGCTTGTTGATTGAAGTTGCCTCCCTGGCTGCCTCTGCTGCTCTCTGATTGGCTGTGTCAGGGGCAGCACCTGTTCCCCTCATTAACCGTCTGATCAGAGCCACTTACGGAGGCGCGTCTGTGTTTGTAACAAAGGTTATTGTTGTCGAGGTGCTTGGTGTGTTTCCATGGTTACAAGCAGAAACACAAGCCGGTGTGAAGAAACACGAAGCTGACGGACGAGTTGCAGCGATGACTGCAGCCACACGCCACACCACATATATGTCCTATATATGTATGTATGTATAACCTAATGTATAAGCACATTTATGCTCCAGTCAAACCTACTTTACACGACACCTACATCAAACTGACCTCCTCCCTATGAAAGAGAAACTTATGATTGATGACCAGCTGACCTTCTCTGATCCTGTCGCCTCACTTACCTGGTCAGGCCTCACCCGACTCAACATGCTGTCCAGCTCCCTGCTGTCCTGTACTGTCCTCATGATGGGCCTCCCAGCCTGCACAGTGAAACCCTTCAGATGATCCAGAACATGGCGGCCACCTGCTCTTCAACATGTCACCCCGCTGCTCATCGAGCTCCACTGTCTACCTGTAGCAGCCCACATTAAACTCAAATCTCTAACACTGACTACAAAGTAGTCTCCGGTTCTTGAACGTCCTCATACAGACATATGTTACCTCCTCCGATGAACGACGCCTGGCTCTGCCACCCGTACGCTCAGGACAATCCAAACTTTTCTCGTCTGTTGTTCCCCGTTGGTGGAACGTCCTACCAGTTCCTACCAGATCAGGGGCGTCCCTCTCTACCTTCACAAACCTCCTGAAGACCTCCAGCTCTTCAGAGAGGACCTCCTCTACAACACTACCAACAACTGGACATGACACATCTGTCTCCTCTACAAGTGTCACAGCACTTACTGCTGCACGAACACTTTATCACTCTGACTGTAAGGAGTCAGATTGCCTGAATGTAAACATGCAACCTCTCATATATCTCTGATAGATACAGTGATTACTATTGTCCTCTGGGAGGAGGTGTCACCTGTAGCTGGAGGAGTCTGAACTGAACCATCAGTGAAGATCAGCAGCCATAACCCTGAGTCTACCTCACCACGTCCTCACCATCTCCTCACCATCTCCTTACCCCTTCTCACCACCTCCTCCCCCTCCTGGACAGCGGTCCCGCTGATCCTCGCCCGGCGCTCCGTCACCTGTCTGTCCTTGACACCCTGAACTCTGACTAATCACATTCAGCTGACTCCTCTGGAGGGGGGTCACAATGTGAGGCAAGGGGGAGGTAATGTTCCCCAGGGGTTTACACTGTGATGGAGGAAAGGGGGGGGAGGGAGGAGGAGGGAGGAGGGGGAGGCTACATTTCCGTGACAGAGGGGCCGTTCACCTGATCACAGTCAGTGCATCAACATGATTTAACACCTGCAAACTCTTTCTATGTGCAAACCTGCCAGGTCTAAACCAGGTCCTGGTCCTGGTGCTGGTTCTGGTTCTGAACCAGCAGACTGTAAATGGCACTGTCTGTGTGCAGGTTAAAACAGCAGTCTGTTGAACAAGCTTTGGTTACTACTGAGCAGACATGTGATCATGTGACCTTACCTTGACCTGTGCAGGGCGGGATGACGAGCATGGCGAGTACGCAGCAGCTGAGCGGCAGCAGGACGGCAGCGGCTCTGACTGAAGACATGTCTGTGAGGACGAGGATGACCTGAAACAGAAGAAAGAGACGCTGGTTTCTGACCTGGAGTCAGTTCGTCAGCTGTAGATAAACACATGGCGGCTCCTGAAAGGTGAGACACAGCCTGTGGCTCGCATGGCGTCGTCTTCAGCAGAGCGTCTCGAGCTGTCATCGTCCTCATCAAACGTCTGAACCAGGTGTGAGAGACGTAAATCTGAGCTGCTCCAGGATCAGCTGTTAGCACAGCGGCTGTGTTCACACCGCACACTTAAATACAACACTTCCTGCTTTTTACTCCTGCAGACAACAAAACCTAATGCTGATGATGCTAATGGAATCTGCCGTTAGCATGCTAACAGAACCGGGCTCAGCAGCTGGACCGGACTGGGTTGGAGCACAGCCTCTGAGACCAACAGGGAATAACGTTACAGTACCGAGGTGATTTACAGACTTTATGATGTAAAGATTGATCAGTAGTGAAGCTAACTGTGGTTAGCTCGGTCAGCCGTGTAGCTAACTGAACTGACTCAGCCTGGGATGCCAGGAGCCAAACCCGGCAAGAAAACCACCTCGGTAGGCTGCTGTATTCACTGTTAGACTGGACACTGCTGGTTCAGAGGTTCTGTTGCTGTATTCACTGTTAGACTGGACACTGCTGGTTCAGAGGTTCTGTTGCTGTATTCACTGTTAGACTGGACACTGCTGGTTCAGAGGTTCTGTTACTGTATTCACTGTTAGACTGGACACTGCTGGTTCAGAGGTTCTGTTACTGTATTCACTGTTAGACTGGACACTGCTGGTTCAGAGGTTCTGTTACTGTATTCACTGTTAGACTGGACACTGCTGGTTCAGAGGTTCTGTTACTGTATTCACTGTTAGACTGGACACTGCTGGTTCAGAGGTTCTGTTACTGTATTCACTGTTAGACTGGACACTAGGGCTGGGCGATATGGACCAAAAGTCATATCTCGATATTTTTTAGCTGAATGGCGATACTCAATATATATCGATATTTTTTCCGTGGTCAGATAATTTCATACGTGTATTATTAATGGCCCGCCGGTAAATCGCACTCCCACCACTCATACTACAAATCCCACAATGCACTGCAACAGCTGACACACAGGTCAAGGCCTGTGCATCACCTCTAACCCCGCTGCTTCAGTTGTTTATTGACACACTAATCAGTGGTCCAGTGTTGACAACTTAGCAACTTTTCAGACCCTCTAGCGATTTGTTTTTTCCCAAAAAGTGACTAGCGACAAATCTAGTGACTTTTTCTGGAGTTATTGGAGACTCTGACGTGACAACGTCAACAAGCAGCGGGAGACCTGGACAGAGGGAGAGGAGAAATAAAAGGGAACTGGCGGCTCAAGGGAAGAAATGTATAGTCATTTTAACGCAAAATAAACTATATCAATATAAACGATATGGTCTCGTGCTATATCGCGTTTGAAAATATATTGATATAGATTAAAATATCGATATATCGCCCAGCCCTACTGGAAACTGTTGGATTCAGAGGTTCTGTTCGGTCCGGCCGTGTTCACTGGAAGGTAAACGCTGATACTAGCTCATAGCACTAGCTTAGCATAGTGGTGTTGGCTACTGTAAACACCAATCAACATCCACAACAAGTCCCTCCTTATCCTCAGACAGACGTTCACCAGATAAACCCTGTTTACACATCCTGATGGTCTGATCTGTCCTGCCGCTCTGTGAACAGACCTGAGATCAGATCTTTGTGACATCAAAGCGTTTTAAAGGTGTCTCTTCGCTCGGTGAACTGGAGCTTGTCCTCGGCACATCAAACACGTCTGAAACTCAATCAGCTGACACTCTGAGAATCTTTGATGTGGGACATTTCTGACACGTCCGCACCGCTGCATCACGACGGCTAACTCCAACACACAGGACGTCATCAGAACCACATCGGGTCCTCTGAGACCTGATCCAGGAAGTCCAGTTTGAGTCTCACAGTTTATGAACACGTTACACGTCATGATGCCATAATACTTAAGTAAAGCTAAATGTTCTCTCTGTAACGTCTCTGTAGTTGTAGTTGTTCAGTGAACTGCAGCCATCTTCAGCAACAAACAGACTGAATGCTGGAAGATAAATTACGATCATATTTAGAATAACGTTACCATAACGTTAACATAACGTTACTATAATGTTCCTGGATTTTATCTGGTTAGGGTTAGTTAGCATGTTAGCTCCTTTGCTTTGTATGTTACATCATTTATTGTCGGCTAAAATCAACCCGTTAGCATCATGGATCACGTTAGCTAAAAGCTAAAATAACACACACACTTAAAGGGTTTCGTTAGCGATAACATTAGCGACCATCAAGCTATCGTTAACCAGTGATGCTGCATGTATCCGACCGTCTTACAATGTCATCATCAGCTTTCGTTATCCACACAACATGTTATGTGACATGCTCTGCAGTGATAGCAGAGATAGTAATAGTGATAGTTAGCTTTGACTTTGACTGTGTTGTAGTGGTGCAGACTCCATTGCTAAGCTAACATTAGCTTAGCTTAGCTTGTTGAAGACACTCGGCGCACAAACATCATGAAGAGTTGTTTTAGCTAGTTAGTCACATTAGTCACCGGCTGTTAGAGTTCAGAGTGTTTTCAGCCTGCAGACAGCAGCGTGTTGGAATTGAACTGGCGACATG
The DNA here is from genome assembly GCA_033000465.1 of Sciaenops ocellatus. Lineage (NCBI taxonomy): Eukaryota > Metazoa > Chordata > Actinopteri > Sciaenidae > Sciaenops > Sciaenops ocellatus. Next base: position 27,971,360 of record CP136872.1, on the reverse strand, counting down.
TAAAGGTATCATCATCAGTGTAACCTGCTGTGAATCATCAACCGTCTGATTGGTGTGTCAATATTAACAGCAGTGATGTGTCACTCACAGTACAGTCATTGATACAAACAAACAGTATGAGAACAGATGTACGAATGACAGAGACACCGTTCACCTGATCACAGGTCAGTGTAGCATCGACACAAGTTAAACTGTGTTAGTTTATGAGGAACAACATGTTGTTTAAAGGTTAGTGGACAGTTGTGGTCTGTTGGTCAGAAACAGGAAGTGAACGGCGGTCTGTGGTCTCCTCGGTGGACGGGTCTGGACCTCACAGACAGACAACAACATACCAACAGAATCACACAGCTGCTCCAAGTGTTTGTGCTAAGCTAAGCTAAAGTCTGTGACTTTAATCATGTGATCTCAGCTTCCTGTTCCTACCTGCTGCTTCCTGTTTTTCAATCCTCCGTCGTCTGCTGATTCGATCTGTTCACATCTCCTCCTGTCAGACCTTCTTCTGCTCCTTCTTCTTCTTCTCCTCCTCTTCTTCTCCTTCTTCTCCTACTCCTTCTCCTTCTCCTTCTTCTTCTTCTTCTTCTTCTCCTTCTTCTCCTACTCCTTCTCCTTCTCCTTCTCCTTCTTCTCCTTCTTCTTCTCCTTCTTCGTCTTCGTCTTCGTCTTCTTCTTCTTCTGTTCTCTCTGTTCAGCCTGTTGCTGTAGTGACAGACCTTCAGGTCTCTCTGCCCACACACTCGACTGGCAGGCAGCGGGAAATAACGAGCAGGATCATTTTTCCAGAGATTACAGCGACAAACACAACCTCCGCAAAGACAGACAGGAACTGACATGCCTGGATTACTGACACACTGTGTGTGTGTGTGTGTGTGTGCTGTGGTATGTGTGTGACGACACACACACATCTTTTCTTTCAGTGTGTTTGTTCAAGAAAGAAAAAAATGAGGCGAGTGTGCGTGTGTGTGTTTGAATGGATAGCAACAGGTGGTCAATTTAATGCTTCAACATGTACACACAGACACACACACACACACACACATTCTTGTACAGCACCAGATATATGAGTGCTGCAGAGTAGTCGAGTACATTTACTCGAGTATTTGAGGTATTTGTACTTCATGCAGCTTTAGTTATTTCCTGTGCAGTGAGAACCTCGTATCTCCAGAAGAATTTTAAAGCTCAGCTAACTTACGTGTTTTTGTGTCTCGGTGACTGAGACAATTCTCAGTGGTTAGCACTGTCGCCTCACAGGTTCAAACTCGGCGGATTCTTTCTTTGCAAGTTCTCTCTGGGTTCCTCCTGATCACAGGTCAGTGTAGCATCGACAAGTTCTGTTAGTTTATGAGGAACAACATGTTGTTTAAAGGTTAGTGGACATGTCTGTTGGTCAGAAGCAGGAAGTGAACGGTCTGTGGTCTCCTTGGTGACCTGACCACAGCATGATGGGTCACCTGACCACGACATGATGGGTCACCTGACCACAGCATGATGGGTCACCTGACCATGACATGATGGGTCGCCGTGGACGCAAGGATGTGGATCAAGAGTTGCAGCTGTGAGAGAATTTCATCAGAGTGAAAGTGAAATGTCCTTCAGGCTCAAACGCATAAATGTTTCATCATGGAGTGCCGCACATTATTAAAGTCCAGTAGGGTCAAAGTTCATCGCTCACCTTCAAGGTGAAAATGAAATCCATAATTAGAGATCTGACCTGGACCGAGACCGAGGCAGCATGAAACTGAGGATGAAATAAAGCAGAGTCCTTCTGTGTCTGTCACTGAGCTTTTACTTTGAAGGGCTGGTATTTATGGAGTGATTTTACAGACTGAAGCTGAACAAACGTGTTTGATCCCGACAGAGCGAGCTCTGCTGGACTGGACTTCCACAGAAGCTCTGTACTCTTCAGACCACCTTTACACCACACATCGTTCATTCATTCATTCATTCATTCAGTCATTCACTGACAGCAGAGGAGGTAATCAATCACATGCCTTTAAGACATCACTCAGGGTTTAGTACTTGATATGCAGACTTGATCTGATCAGAGGACAACCTCCTGAACCAACACCATGTTCACTGACTTCAACAGCAACACTGACATGAAGTATCAACAGTAAAAGTACTTATAGTAATCAGAGTACTTCTGTCTGCTTTAAGTCGATCTAACGAGTGAGAACAGAACGAGTTCTTACCTTCATCTGACGTCTCCTTCTTCTGTTGCTGCTTTGAAGTCACAACCGTCTGAAATGTTCAGTCGCTCTGTCCTTCAACACACACCAACAGACAAACACACACACTCAGGTTATTTTAGAGTTTGTGTTTGAAGCTGAGTAGACCTCATTTAACACACTCCTCTCTGCAGGTTTAACCCGACACACACACACACACACATAGGATGTTTGTGGTGTTAAATGAACATAACAGTGACACACACTGTGTGTGTGTGTTAGTGTGTATTCAGTGTGTGTTTGTTGGAGCCTCGTCTGCTCGCTCAGGTGTTAATAAGTGCTAATTGGACTCATAAACACCAACACTTTTAACATGTCATAATGTGAACAGCTGAGCCTGTCCACTTCCTGTTCATCGAGAAAACAGGACATACACGAGTCTGAACAGGTGAGTTTACAGTCTGAACAGGTGAGTTTACAATCTGATAGGTGAGTTTACAGTCTGAACAGGTGAGTTTACAGTCTGAACAGGTGAGTTTACAATCTGAACAGGTGAGTTTACTGTCTGAACAGGTGAGTTTACAATCTAAACAGGTGAGTTTACTGTCTGACAGGTGAGTTTACAATCTGATATGTGAGTTTACAGTCTGAACAGGTGAGTTTACAATCTGAACAGGTGAGTTTACAGTCTGAACAGGTGAGTTTACAATCTAAACAGGTGAGTTTACTGTCTGACAGGTGAGTTTACAATCTGATAGGTGAGTTTACAGTCTGAACAGGTGAGTTTACAATCTGAACAGGTGAGTTTACAATGTGAACAGGTGAGTTTACAGTCTGAACAGGTGAGTTTACAATCTGATAGGTGAGTTTACAGTCTGAACAGGTGAGTTTACAGTCTGAACAGGTGAGTTTACAATCTGAACAGGTGAGTTTACAATCTGATAGGTGAGTTTACAATCTGAACAGGTGAGTTTACTGTCTGACGGGTGAGTTTACAGTCTGATAGGTGAGTTTACTGTCTGACAGGTGAGTTTACAGTCTGATAGGTGAGTTTACAGTCTGAACAGGTGAGTTTACTGTCTGAACAGGTGAGTTTACAATCTGATAGGTGAGTTTACAGTCTGAACAGGTGAGTTTACAGTCTGAACAGGTGAGTTTACAATCTGAACAGGTGAGTTTACAATCTGATAGGTGAGTTTACAATCTGATAGGTGAGTTTACAATCTGAACAGGTGAGTTTACAGTCTGAACAGGTGAGTTTACAATCTGATAGGTGAGTTTACAATCTAATAGGTGAGTTTACAGCCTGAACAGGTGAGTTTACTGTCTGACAGGTGAGTTTACAGTCTGATAGGTGAGTTTACAGTCTGAACAGGTGAGTTTACAGTCTGAACAGGTGAGTTTACTGTCTGACAGGTAAGTTTACAGTCTGATAGGTGAGTTTACAGTCTGAACAGGTGAGTTTACTGTCTGACAGCTGAGTTTACAATCTGAATAGGTGAGTTTACAGTCTGACAGGTTAGTTTACTGTCTGATAGGTGAGTTTACTGTCTGAACAGGTGAGTTTACAATCTGAACAGGTGAGTTTACAATCTAAACAGGTGAGTTTACTGTCTGACAGGTGAGTTTACAGTCTGATAGGTGAGTTTACAGTCTGAACAGGTGAGTTTACTGTCTGACAGCTGAGTTTACAATCTGAATAGGTGAGTTTACAGTCTGACAGGTGAGTTTACTGTCTGACAGGTGAGTTTACAATCTGAACAGGTGAGTTTACTGTCTGACAGCTGAGTTTACAATCTGAATAGGTGAGTTTACAGTCTGACAGGTGAGTTTACTGTCTGACAGGTGAGTTTACAATCTGAACAGGTGAGTTTACAATCTAAACAGGTGAGTTTACTGTCTGACAGGTGAGTTTACAGTCTGATAGGTGAGTTTACAGTCTGAACAGGTGAGTTTACTGTCTGACAGCTGAGTTTACAGTCTGAATAGGTGAGTTTACAGTCTGACAGGTGAGTTTACAATCTGAACAGGTGAGTTTACAATCTAAACAGGTGAGTTTACTGTCTGATAGGTGAGTTTACTGTCTGACAGGTGAGTTTACAATCTGAACAGGTGAGTTTACAATCTGAACAGGTGAGTTTACAGTATGACAGGTGAATTTACAGTCTGACAGGTGAGTTTATAATAGAATATATAGTTGTCTGTATATGAACCTTCCTGTCTGTTTTCGCCTGCAGGAGGTTTTCGGTCCTCCAGGACTTTCTTCTTCTTCTTCTTCTCTGCCTCCTTTGTTGACATCCTTGCTCCTGTTTTCCCAGAATGCTTTGCTCTATCTGACACACAGATCTGTCTGAGCCCCGTCTGCATATCAGCTCCCAGAATGCCAAGCGTGTCGGCACCAGGCGGTGTCGCCTTCCTGTCTGCTTGTGTTTTTGCATGTTCTGACTCCAGATCAGTCGACGCCTCTCGGCCTGCAGGCTCAGACTCGTCCTCGACGGAGCGTCGTGCTGCTGTTTGGATGTTTTCAAGCAGAGAGCATGCTGGGAAACGAGGTGGACTCTGCAGAGAGCGACTCAAAGTGTTTATGTCTGCATGCTCGTTGACGTCCTGTGAAAAGTTACATGAAGATTACGAGGAGCAGAACATTTCATCAGAACCATTTTAAAAACCTGATTCTGAAGAAAACTTTTGACCAAAGTCGCTCTGTGTTCTGATGATGTCCACGAACAGAACCTCGTTTATGACCAACTTACTGTTGGATGTATAGAACCTCTTCTCTAAACAACACCAGATCCTTAAAGGTCCCTAAATGGACCTCCGGAACCACCTACAGATCCTAAAACCTCCTCAGTGACCCGTCATCTCATATAAATCAGTGTTTGTTTGTTGACCCTAGTTCATGTCAGACAGGAGGTTTGTGTTATTTTCACAACGTTTAAACAACCTCAGAACCTCCTGAAGGACTCAGATGTCCTGATGATCCACTCCAACCTCTTCATCAACATGAAGAACCTCCAAAGAACCTCCAAAGAACCTCCACCGTCCTGTCAGCAGCGTCCCTCCATCTAATTATTGATGACGTATTGACATGTTTGTCTGACAGATGAAATGTTTCAATGTGAACGATGTCCTGATCATAGCTCAGATACTGTCACCACCATGTCTTTGATCCAGAGCCAAATACAACACCTCCATCACCCCCATCATCACCTCCATCACCTCCACCCGTCTGCTTCCTCCAGAGTTGGAAGTGTCACAGTGTGGAGCAGAGCATCATGGGACATTAAACTGAAACCATCATGTTAATTAAAAACATAAATCACACTTGGCCTGCTCATCAGACTTCACTGAAATATGTTTAGTTTATGTTTATGTAACGTTTTTAACATTTGTCTCTGAAGAGAAATTAAGATCTGAGAAATAATTTAACCTCACGTCGAGACGACGGAGAAAACAGAAGAAAAGAGTTGCTGCTCAGACACTGGTGGGTGGTTGTAGAGGGTTATGGGTGGTGTTGAGGGGTTGATGAGGGTCTAACCTGCTGCGTGAAGTGCAGTAGGAGCAGCTGTCAGATTCCTTTGAGCTCTAAACTGACGAATCACCTGCTGCACAATGACTGTTTATGCAGGCGGAGGCAGCCTTGACTGACCACTCAAAGCTCTCCACCTACACCAGTGACATGTTCTCCATCACTCTCATAGCTCCCATAGCTGTGGTGTCAGAGGACAGAGGGAGGATCTGCATTGTTCTGAACAGCTGGCGTTGTCTTCATTTACTATGTATGTGTGTGTGTGTGTGTGTGTGTGAACACACTGATGGACGTGGTCTGATATGATCGTCTGTTATTTGATAACAGAACTGATGTTCGAACCATGGATGGATCGAACCACCGGTCAGCTGATCAGTGGACGACCCACTGAACCTCCTGAGGTCTGATCACTGTGTGTGTGTGTGTGTGTGTGTGTGTGTGATGACCTTCAAACACTCATCATGTATATATATATATTATGAACTCTCCTTGATGTTTGCTCATGTCGTCTTTAGCAGAGCAGCAGACAACAGCTCACGTGTGTTCAGGTGTGTTCAGGTGTGTTGACATGTAAACCTCAGAGTATCAGTGTGTGTGTTTTACTGTAAACACAGACAGTCCACGCTGACACACACACACCGCCTGCAGACAGAACTCAGATTAAATCAGAGTTTGGGTCAGAATCATCAGTCTGAACCGACCAATCACAGCCATCTGAGAACACACACACACACACACACACACACACTGCTGCCATCTGCTGACGAGTCACTGAAGTAAAATACACCAAATAGAAGTACTCAGAGTGCAGTAGTTAGAGTAAAAGTACTTTATTGTAATATAAAGAATAATAGATATATATAGCCCTGAACTCCACCTGTACATCCAGATGAAGGTATGTGACGTCAGCACGCAGGACGGGGGGGGGGGGTCGGGATTCCTGAGGATTACCCGTCATGCCCCGCGGGTAAAGATGGCGACAGCTGAGCAGAGCAGCAGATCAACTTTCTCCGAGCGGCTCTGAGTGGATTTCCATCCGCCTGTCGGAGCCTCTCAGTCGGCTGCGTGTCCTACCGCCGCCCGCTGAAGCTGCCGCCTCCTCTCCGGCTTCGGTTCCCCTCCTCAGCCGGAACTCGGCGCTCCTCCCCGGCCTCGGATCGTTTCGGAGCCCTCCTCCCTCACTCCTCCCTCCTCGCCCCACCGGAGGAGCAGAACGGAGCTGCGGCTAAAGTTTCCTCTTATCTCCGCTCTCCGGGACTTGTTTGTGGGAGAAACCCAGACCAAGCCGCGCTAAGCGGCCTCACAGGTGAGCCCTGATCCGGGTTAGCTGTAGTTCTGGTTCGGTGTGTGTCGGTGGACGGCTCGGTGAATCGGTGTGTGATAGTTGGGTGCAGCTTGTTGTCGGTGAACTGGGCCACGGTCAGACCCGCAGCCGGTCTGAGCGGGTTTGTGTCGGTGTAACGGGCTGCTGGAGGGCGGTGTCGGCGCGTGTCCAGGCCCGGTTCGAGCGAACCGAGCTCGAACTGGGCAGCGCCTGCTGTGTTTGTCGTGTGCCCCCCCCCCGCGTGCGCTACTGTAACTCACCTGGTCCACTTCATCCACCTGCAGCCAATCACAGAGCGCCATTACAGAATGGACTAAATACCCCCCCCCCACCTGTTTTAATGGACGTGATGATGTCACCTGTCACTGTTGTGGACCGGTTCAGACCGTCACAGAGGATTCTGGGTAAACTGGACACAAACACTTGGCTAATGAGCTATGATGGCGTCCTCCATTTTGGACTGTGCGTCCAATCAGAGCCAAGTTCTGTCAGGGTGGCTTCTTATTGGTTTACAGGGAGGATTCATGTGAACCAGCTCATGAACCAGGTCATTAATGTGGATCCAGGTCTTCAGCAGACTCTGGAGTTTGTTTATATTTACATCAAACAACAAACCAAAGTGCATTCTGGGAGGTGTAGTTCAGTGACGGGAGAGTCATGTGATACCTTTAAAACAGTTTAATGCCGGGTCATGGTTCTGAAATATTCTGGTCCATCATTAAAGGACCCCATTAGGTGTCCCAGGAGGTGGGGTGGAGGTGTGAATCGGACCTGAAGGTGTGAATTGGACTGTTTATAGTCTGAACACATCACAGCCTGACTGGAGTCCACAAGGGCTCAGCTTAGTCCAGATCCTGGAGGTTTGGTTCAGTGTGTGGAGCTCTGAGGCAGTTCTCAGTCCGACCCTTGAAACCGAGTTTGAGATGTGCTCATAATAATCTGGTTCATCGATTCATTCATGACACTGACCCCTCTGCACAGACTGCACTGTTGCTAGGAAACAGACTGAGTCGGTTTTCTTCATCCTGTCAGCAAACACTGACAGGAAGTCAGCTGATGTTCTTCATCAGCTGTTTGGTGTGGACTGGACAGGTTCTTCTGGTCCAGAATCTGCTGGTCTGTCCTGTGCTGGTCCAGAATCTGCTGGTCCGAGCTCTGACATGTGTTTGGAGGGTTAATAAAGGAGTCCTGCTGAGTTCACGTGCTCAGGTGTGAGTTTCAGTTTCAGGTGAATTCACCTTCATCATGTGATCAGTTCCACGCTCTGCATGTAAAGTCCGCGCTCTGCATGTAAAGTTGCACGTTAAGTCCGCGCTCTGTACATAAAGTCGCATGTTAAGTCCGCGCTCTGCCCGTAAAGTCCGCGCTCTGCACGTAAAGTCCGCGCTCTGTACATAAAGTCGCATGTTAAGTCCGCACTCTGCACGTAAAGTCTGCGCTCTGCACGTAAAGTCTGTGCGTAAAGTCCGCGCTCTGCATGTAAAGTCGAACGTTAAGTCCGCGCTCTGTACGTTAAGTCCGCGCTCTGCATGTAAAGTCGCACGTAAAGTCCGCGCTCAGCACGTTAAGTCCGCGCTCTGCACGTTAAGTCCGCACTCTGCACGTAAAGTCCGCGCTCAGCACGTTAAGTCGCGCTCTGCATGTAAAGTCGCACGTAAAGTCTGCGCTCTGCACGTAAAGTCTGCACTCTGCACGTAAAGTCCGCGCTCTGTACGTAAAGTCCGTGCTCTGTACGTAAAGTCCTCGCTCTGTACGTAAACTCTGTGCTCTGCACGTAATGTCCGTGCTCTGCACGTAAAGTCCGTGCTCTGTACGTAAAGTCCGCACTCTGTACGTAAACTCTGTGCTCTGTACGTAAACTCTGTGCTCTGCACGTAAAGTCCGCGCTCTGTACGTAAAGTCCGTGCTCTGTACGTAAAGTCCTCGCTCTGTACGTAAACTCTGTGCTCTGCACGTAAAGTCCGCGCTCTGTACGTAAAGTCCGTGCTCTGTACGTAAAGTCCGCGCTCTGTACGTAAACTCTGTGCTCTGTACGTAAACTCTGTGCTCTGCATGTAAAGTCCGTGCTCTGTATGTAAAGTCTGCGCTCTGTACGTAAACTCTGTGCTCTGCATGTAAAGTCCGCGCTCTGCATGTAAAGTTGCACGTTAAGTCCGCGCTCTGCATGTAAAGTTGCACATTAAGTCCGCGCTCTGTACATAAAGTCGCATGTTAAGTCCGCGCTCTGCACGTAAAGTCTGCGCTCTGCATGTAAAGTTGCACGTTAAGTCCGCGCTCTGCCCATAAAGTCCGCGCTCTGTACATAAAGTCGCATGTTAAGTCCGCACTCTGCACGTAAAGTCTGTGCGTAAAGTCCGCGCTCTGTACGTTAAGTCCGCGCTCTGCACGTAAAGTCGCACGTTAAGTCCGCGCTCTGTACGTTAAGTCCGCGCTCTGCATGTAAAGTCGCACGTAAAGTCCACGCTCAGCACGTTAAGTCCGCGCTCTGCATGTAAAGTCCGCGCTCTGCACGTAAAGTCCGCGTTCTATCCGTAACTCTGTGCTCTGTACGTAAAGTCCGCGATCTGTACGTAAACTCTGCGCTCTGCACGTAAACTCTGCGCTCCGCATGTAAACTCTGTGCTCTGTACGTAAAGTCCGCGTTCTATCCGTAACTCTGCGCTCTGTACGTAAACTCTGCGCTCTGCACGTAAACTCTGTGCTCCGCACGTAAAATCTGTGCTCTGTACGTAAAGTCTGCGTACTATCCGTAAAGTCCGCACAAAGTAGTTGCTCATAATAGTTGCCACAGAAGGAATCAGCTTGAGGTGTGAAGGCAGTCCGGGGGTGCGGTCGAATAGTCAAATTTGCTTAGGAATCTTCCTAACTGAGTGAAATGACCCGGAAGTATTTACGTAGCTGTCATGATAAGAGCTGTTCGAATCCTCTAACTGTGAAGGAAAGGAGCTTCAATGCTTCCTTTATTATCTCCTTTAGGATACACGGAGCATCCTTTAGGAAAGGAAAGGAGGTGATGCCTCCCACAGTTCCTTAAAATGGACGCAGTGTTCAGTCATTAAACCATCAGTGTGTTTAAACAGTGTGATGCAGCCTGCAGCAGAGAGAGCGTGTGAATATGAACATACGTGTTTGATCATGAAGTGTGTTGTGTTGTTGACTGTGGAGCTGCGTTCACACACAGAGTAAAAACTGTTTGTAACTGTGACATCCAGCGTCCTGCAGATCATCATGAAGTTACCGTTGCTGATTAATCATATATCTTTGCCATAACTTGCTGATATGTTTCTATATGAGTGGACAGGAGGGTGAGCGACCATACCAGCGTAACAAACACGTCATGTGACTTCTGTGACAGGTGGACAATATTCATTTATTATTTGAATTCTGACGTTGATGATGACGTCACATTTTTCACCGGGTTGTCCACGTTTATATTTCCTGCATGAAACAACACGGTCAGAGCGCACGGGGAGGATCTAGGAAGTATCTCAGATGAGCGTTTTGTAGTCCATCTTCTGGACTTTGTAGTTTTACCACAGATCACGTCAATAACATTCACCGTCACATCATGACGTAGTCTAGTGTAAGAGCAGTCGACTTCTCCTAACTCCTTATGACCTCTCCTTCACATGTTTCCTTATGACCTTGTGATGTTTTCCATCGAGGTCAAGGAAAAGTGGTTAGGAAAAGTGGTTAGGAAAAGTGGTTAGGAGAGGACTTAGGAGCTAATTTTTTTGACTATTCAACCGTACCCAGAGGTGAATCTGAGTCTGATGAAGATGATGACATCACTGATCTGCTGCAGGCTCCGCCCACCACAATATGAACACTGAGGTCGTTCAAACAAAACTTTAATAATACGCTTACAGAAACATTCTTACACGACGAGCTGAGCGGGAAACATGCCAACAGACAGTGTGTTCAACAGCAATGAAACTGAACAACAGAAACACTGTGTGTGTGTGTGTGTGTGTGTGTGTGTGTGTGTCTGTGTGTCTGTGTCTGTGTCTGTGTGTGTGTGTGTGTGTGTGTGTGTGTGTTAGTGTGTGTGTGGGGGGGGGGATTACCCGCACGGTGTTTATCTCTGCTCAGAGAGGATTATGGGTAGGGATGCTGGGGTCAGTGTGGTGCCGTTCCTGTCGTCTGATTGGTCGATATCAGTCTGTCTTTAAAACTGATGCTGTGAGCTTCAGACGAACAGCTGATGATATTTTATCAAATAATAAACATAATAAAAGATAACATATAAAATGTAAAATATGGAACGTAAAATATAAAAGGGAACATACACATAAAACATATAAAACAACATATATAAAACATAACATATAACAACATATAAAACAACATATAAAACATATATTAATAATAATAATAATAATAATAATAATCAGTGTTCCCTTGGTGTCGACCTTTTCTCAGAATAAATCATAACCTGTTCGTCTTTAAAATCATGACAGACGTTTAAAAATGAAACAATAATATTTTTTTTGTCTGTTCACTTCCTGTTATCACGTTAATTATCCAGTGCCTCTGAAATCATCTCCGGTGCTTTTTGCTTTGTGTGTGTGGTTCCCTCTCTGGACACAACTGTTCACGTTCATTGAGCTCATCCACGGTTCATCTTTCCACTTTGAGTCCGTCTCTGATTGGTCGCAGCACAGTTTCAGTCTGTGAGGTCACGGTGTTTTGACAGGTGAGGAGGCGGGGCTTCTCACCTGACTCCTGCAGGTCTGACATCAGTGACAGCATCTCTCTCTGACGATGCTAACGAGTAGCTGTGCTCTAATTAGGCTAAGGGAAAATAGTGATTTTCAAAGGGTCATTACACCTGAATAATAAAATCTACATTAATTAATCAAGTCATTAATTATTTCTAAAAGTCAAATGATTCAAAACGTTTGATCAATCTGTTTACATTTAGTTTATTTTAGCAATTTTATGTTACATATTTATTATCTTTGAGCTGTTAGCTTGCCTATGATTAGCTGTTAACTTGTCGTTAGCCTATGTTTATAGCTGTTAACTTGTGGTTAGCCTGTGTTTATAGCTGTTAGCTTGTGGTTAGCCTGTGTTTATAGCTGTTAACTTGTCATTAGCCTGTGTTTATAGCTGTTAGCTTGTGGTTAGCCTGTGTTTATAGCTGTTAACTTGTCATTAGCCTGTGTTTATAGCTGTTAACTTGTCGTTAGCCTGTGTTTATAGCTGTTAGCTTGTTGTTAGCCTATGTTTATAGCTGTTAGCTTGTGGTTAGCCTGTGTTTATAGCTGTTAGCTTGTGGTTAGCCTGTGTTTATAGCTGTTAGCTTGTGGTTAGCCTGTGTTTATAGCTGTTAACTTGTCATTAGCCTGTGTTTATAGCTGTTAGCTTGTGGTTAGCCTGTGTTTATAGCTGTTAACTTGTCATTAGCCTGTGTTTATAGCTGTTAACTTGTCGTTAGCCTGTGTTTATAGCTGTTAGCTTGTTGTTAGCCTATGTTTATAGCTGTTAGCTTGTGGTTAGCCTATGTTTATAGCTGTTAGCTTGTGGTTAGCCTATCTTTATAGCTGTTAACTTGTCGTTAGCCTATCTTTATAGCTGTTAGCTTGTGGTTAGCCTGTGTTTATAGCTGTTAGCTTGTGGTTAGCCTGTGTTTATAGCTGTTAACTTGTCGTTAGCCTGTGTTTATAGCTGTTAGCTTGTGGTTAGCCTGTGTTTATAGCTGTTAACTTGTGGTTAGCCTGTGTTTATAGCTGTTAGCTTGTGGTTAGCCTATCTTTATAGCTGTTAACTTGTCGTTAGCCTGTGTTTATAGCTGTTAGCTTGTGGTTAGCCTGTGTTTATAGCTGTTAACTTGTCGTTAGCCTGTGTTTATAGCTGTTAACTTGTCGTTAGCCTGTGTTTATAGCTGTTAGCTTGTCGTTAGCCTGTGTTTATAGCTGTTAACTTGTTGTTAGCCTGTGTTTATAGCTGTTAACTTGTTGTTAGCCTGTGTTTATAGCTGTTAGCTTGTCGTTAGCCTGTGTTTATAGCTGTTAACTTGTTGTTAGCCTGTGTTTATAGCTGTTAGCTTGTGGTTAGCCTGTGTTTATAGCTGTTAACTTGTCGTTAGCCTGTGTTTATAGCTGTTAGCTTGTCGTTAGCCTGTGTTTATAGCTGTTAGCTTGTTGTTAGCCTGTGTTTATAGCTGTTAATTTGTCGTTAGCCTGTGTTTATAGCTGTTAGCTTGTGGTTAGCCTATCTTTATAGCTGTTAACTTGTCGTTAGCCTGTGTTTATAGCTGTTAGCTTGTGGTTAGCCTATCTTTATAGCTGTTAACTTGTCGTTAGCCTGTGTTTATAGCTGTTAGCTTGTGGTTAGCCTGTGTTTATAGCTGTTAACTTGTCGTTAGCCTGTGTTTATAGCTGTTAACTTGTCGTTAGCCTGTGTTTATAGCTGTTAGCTTGTCGTTAGCCTGTGTTTATAGCTGTTAACTTGTTGTTAGCCTGTGTTTATAGCTGTTAGCTTGTGGTTAGCCTGTGTTTATAGCTGTTAACTTGTCGTTAGCCTGTGTTTATAGCTGTTAGCTTGTTGTTAGCCTGTGTTTATAGCTGTTAGCTTGTTGTCAGCCTGTGTTCTAGCCCTATCTCTCGTGCCCTCTGTGTTGTCTTGCAGGCAGGCTGACAGCAGGTACTGACTGGTGTTTTTCCATCCGGCCGTCTTGTGTTTCAGGCTGTCAGAGGCTCACATGTCCAGAGGAGGAAGACGAGGACAAAGACTGAGAGAGCGAGGACGGACGGACAGACGCAGCAGAAGAAGACGAGGATGATGAAGAGGTTTCAGTGCTGATGTACAAGGTGAGGGCACACACACACACACACACACTAACACACACACACACACACTAACACACACAAACACACACACACACACTAACACACACACACACATACACACACACTCTTGTAAAGTTTCTTTGTCGTGTTGTTAAACTTGTGATGACGTCATCGTTTCTTTGTGACAGTAATGATAAAAGTTGCTGACTCATGCTCAAACTCACTTTAATGTTCAACAGTTTGTGCTGCATGTTTATGACCTCATGAATATTAATGTTGTGAAGATGATCCTGTAACGTAAACCCTGACAGATCAGCTGATCAGTAACTGAGCTCATGAGCCTGTAAGACGGCACAGAGGGGCATAGGCAACACTGCCTGACCCAAACAACACTGTGTCGATGCTAACATGCTAACATTAATATGCTAACACTGACATGCTAACATTAGCATATTGTGACCTCACTGTAACCACGGCAAATGATTAAAGTGTGAGCTGCATGACGTGTGTGTGTGTGTGTGTGTGTGTGTGTGTGATCTCTGTGTGTGATCTCTGTGTGTGTGTGTGTGACTGTGTGTGTGACTGTGTGTGTGTGTGTGTGTGTGTGTGTGTGTGTGTGACTGTGTGTGTGTGTGTGTGTGTGTGTGTGACTGTGTGACTGTGTGTGTGTGTGTGTGTGTGTGTGTGTGTGTGACTGTGTGTGTGTGTGTGTGTGTGTGTGTGTGTGTGTGATCTCTGTGTGTGATCTCTGTGTGTGTGTGTGTGTGTGTGTGTGTGTGTGTGTGTGACTGTGTGTGTGTGTGTGTGTGTGTGTGTGTGTGTGTGTGTGTGTGTGATCTGTGTGTGATCTCTGTGTGTGTGTGATCTGTGTGTGATCTCTGTGTGTGTGTGTGTGTGTGTGTGTGACTGTGTGTGTGTGTGTGTGACTGTGTGTGTGTGTGTGTGTGTGTGTGTGTGTGTGTTTCAGGTGTGTTTTTGTGGATGACGAGTGGAGCAGCTCACACTTCAGGTACAAACACACCTGACACTGATGACATCACACCACCTTGAAATGCCTGGAAGACTGCCTGGAAGACTGCCTGGAAGACTGCCTGACACATAAAAACAATAATGTGCTGTAGCTCATCAAGTTAATGAAGTTAAATATAAACACGTTGTTCGTAATGTTATTGATGTCACAGCGTGATGATGTCACAGCGTGATGTCACAGCATGCTGTCGTCTGTTAGCACGTTAGCTGACATGCTAACTGTGGCCTCGTTCAGGTCGATGAGCTTCACTTCCTGTTCTGGAAAAAAAACACAGATCAATGACGCCCGAGGCTCTCACACACACACACACACACACACACAGCATGTGTGTTTATATACTTGTGAGGACCTTCAGAGTGAGACAGTTTGACAGTAAACATCCTCACAAAGAAGAGTTTGACTTTTAAACACCACAGTGAGCTGAGATCTGGACCTCACAAACATAGAAGAACTCACACACACACTTTTAATGCGCTCACCTGTCTGTTTATTTGTGAGGACAGTGTGTGTGGGCGTGTTTGATGCTGATGAGGGGCGATCGAGCATTGATCTGCACAGAGAGAGAGAGTGTGAGCACGGTCACAGGACAGTCGTGGTCGGTGGCTGACTGTTGGCGGGCGGTGTTTGGCGGCGTTAGGCGGTGTTTGGCGGCGTTAGGCGGTGTTTGGCGAGCGTCTGTGCCGTTTCCTTCCTCATGAACTCTTCTTCTCGTGGCAGGACTGACAGACCGACAGGAAGTGACATACGAAGGAATCGGCGTGCAGGATGACGAGTGCCGCCCCGGCCAGGAAGCCGTACCGTAAGGCTCCGCCGCAGCACCGCGAGACACGCCACGGACTGGCCGTCGCTCCGCCCCCGCCTGCACCGCAGCATGACATCGCTCAGGTAAACCGACACACCTTAACCACACCTCCATCCCCCCCGCAGCACCGCACTCACCTCCCAGCTGCTGCCAATAAATGGCCACAGAGCGCCAGGTTGCGCTGCAGCGCCTCGACCTCGCCACTGTCAGACAGCGAGCTGGACGTCTCCAGTCTGTCCAGCCTGGAGATCCTGCCGCCGCCGCCGCTCTTCAGTAGCCACACCCATCGGCCCAAAACCAGCGCCGTGGGCGTGACGACGAGTCCTCACTTCGTTGGCGAGGGTTTTCCTGCACATCGAGGTATGGTGGTGACGAAACAGTCCCCCGCCAGCAGCCGGATTCTGACTGCCGCCGCCCCGCCAAAAGGGATCCTGAAGCAGTCCGCCTCGCTCGGCATGGAGCGCGCCTGTGACATCATCCGGAAGTCAAAGTCAGTGGAGCTGCTGGACGACAGCAGGGGGCGGGGTGGCGCTCCTCATCCGCCCACTCGTTCTCTGGACCGGGCGGATCAGCGGGTGCCGGCCCTGCGTCGCTCGTCGGACCCGCCGTCCCCCGTCAGGTCCGACTGGAACTGGAAGATGCAGGTGCTGGAGGAGAAGGTCCGCTTCTCCAACTTCCTGGATGAGATCACCTGTCGGGTCATGAGCCCCGCCCACCTCACGCTGCTCGGCAGGACGCCGTCGAGAGAACAGGGAAGCCCCACCCCCCAGCGTCGCCACCGCTCCGCCCACAGGAAGCAGCAGGCGTCTGCAGACCGGACTCGACGCTGGGACGACTGGGTGGCGTCGATGCAGCGGCCCGGCAGCTGGTACCAGCCCCTGTATGGGGAGGGGGCGGGGCGGGAGACCCCACGTCAAGGGCATGACATCACAGAGGGGGCGGGGCCTCAAACTGAAATATTAGGGGTGAATAGAGGCGTGTCTCCACGGAGACACAAGCGCAGACTTCCTGTTCCTAATCAGTCCAATGTCAAGGTAGGTCAGAGGGGACGTCCTGACCCTGGCCCTGATCCTGGTCCCGACCCCGATCCTGGTCCTGACCCCGATGCCAGTCCTGGTCCTGATCCTGGTCTTGACCCTGATCCTGGTCCTGACCCCGATCCCGGTCCTGACCCTGATACCAATCCTGACCCAGGTCCCGGTCCTGGTCCTGACCCTGGTCCTGATCTTCCTCCTCTTTCCGCCCTGTGGTGGTACAAACTGTTCCCATGATGCATTGAGTGTGATGACCTGTGTTCAATGAAGTTTCTTTGTTTTATGTCTGTTTGTCTTTGTTCATTTGTCAACATGAATACTGTAGAAACATTAATATAACATTACTGTAACATTAATGTAACATTAATATAACAGTAATATAACATTAATATAACATAACATATCCAGTAGCTCTCACTGAGAGAAAAGTTTGAGGAGCATCATGAAGGTCCGATCATGTTCTCCTGATCTGGACTTCAGAACCTGCAGGTCTCCACTCAGGGACTGTTAACCCTTTTGTGTCCGGACTGAATCCAGCTTCATGTTCTGGTTCTGGCTTTGATGACCTCCAAAGGTTTAATAATAATTAATGTAATTATTGACACTGAGGAGTCATAAATTATATTTTTACAGTGTAGAAGACGTAAACTTTAGAATTAAATCAAACTCTTTGAATGTTTTTAACAAATATTAATCACTGATGACAGATTAAATTAAATTATTTTAAATTAAATGTAATTAAATTTAAATCCTACACACTGTAGGATTTAGTGACACCTAGCAGTGAAGTGGCAGATTGCAACTAAATGAATACAACGTCAGAAAATGTCCATTAAGTTAGTTTGTCTGCTCAGGACCGGCTGTCTCTGTAGAACAAAGGTTCAGGTGTGGTCAGGTGTGTTCAGGTGTGGTCAGGTGATTATACATTGATGGAAACAGAGTCATGAATATTATATTAGATTCCTGCTAACAGATCATAAATCTGACGTTTGAAAAACAGGAAACACGTTACGCTTTTTAATTAACTCTCCGTTAGGTTCATTAATGAAGTTTAACGATGGCTCAGCTGACTGTCGGTTCATCCCTGAATTACCCAGTATGCATCAGTACAAAGGTCAGGTGATGACGTGTGAGCTGCCTCAGGGCTTCATATGGATTATTGATAACGCCTGTTGACGAAACTGATAACGGATCATCATCAGCACAGCGGAGCGATCTGATTGGCCCACAGCAGCACCATCATTGACCTCACGGCTCATAGCTGATCATATAAAACCCTGCTGCATGCTGGGAGTGGACACGTTTCCATACGTCGCCGTGTTTCCATACATCGATGACACGGACGACAAAGACCGACAGGAAACATGCGTGATCGACGTTTACTGACCTGACTTCATGTCACATGGTGGGTCATGTGATCACGTGATGCAGAGCAGCTGATCTGATCAATAATCAAATCAAACCATCGTTCCACTCACAAGTGAACCACGACACGGTTCACTACGAAGATGTGCTGTCTGTTCTGTCTGTAGCTCTAATGTCCTGTCTGTCCTGTCTGTAGCTCTAATGTCCTGTCTGTCCTGTCTGTGGCTCTAATGTCCTGTCTGTTCTGTCTGTAGCTCTAATGTCCTGTCTGTAGCTCTAATGTCCTGTCTGTCCTGTCTGTGGCTCTAATGTCCTGTCTGTTCTGTCTGTGGCTCTAATGTCCTGTCTGTTCTGTCTGTAGCTCTAATGTTCTGTCTGTAGCTCTAATGTCCTGTCTGTCCTGTCTGTAGCTCTAATGTCCTGTCTGTCCTGTCTGTGGCTCTAATGTCCTGTCTGTTCTGTCTGTAGCTCTAATGTCCTGTCTGTAGCTCTAATGTCCTGTCTGTTCTGTCTGTAGCTCTAATGTCCTGTCTGTCCTGTCTGTCCTGTCTGTAGCTCTAATGTCCTGTCTGTCCTGTCTGTAGCTCTAATGTCCTGTCTGTCCTGTCTGTCCTGTCTGTAGCTCTAATGTCCTGTCTGTCCTGTCTGTAGCTCTAATGTCCTGTCTGTTCTGTCTGTAGCTCTAATATTCTGTCTGTAGCTCTAATGTCCTGTCTGTCCTGTCTGTGGCTCTAATGTCCTGTCTGTCCTGTCTGTAGCTCTAATGTCCTGTCTGTCCTGTCTGTGGCTCTAATGTCCTGTCTGTAGCTCTAATGTCCTGTCTGTCCTGTCTGTAGCTCTAATGTCCTGTCTGTCCTGTCTGTAGCTCTAATGTCCTGTCTGTAGCTCTAATGTCCTGTCTGTCCTGTCTGTAGCTCTAATGTCCTGTCTGTAGCTCTAATGTCCTGTCTGTTCTGTCTGTGGCTCTAATGTCCTGTCTGTCCTGTCTGTAGCTCTAATGTCCTGTCTGTTCTGTCTGTAGCTCTAATGTCCTGTCTGTTCTGTCTGTGGCTCTAATGTCCTGTCTGTCCTGTCTGTAGCTCTAATGTCCTGTCTGTTCTGTCTGTGGCTCTAATGTCCTGTCTGTTCTGTCTGTAGCTCTAATGTCCTGTCTGTAGCTCTAATGTCCTGTCTGTCCTGTCTGTAGCTCTAATGTCCTGTCTGTCCTGTCTGTAGCTCTAATGTCCTGTCTGTAGCTCTAATGTCCTGTCTGTCCTGTCTGTAGCTCTAATGTCCTGTCTGTCCTGTCTGTAGCTCTAATGTCCTGTCTGTTCTGTCTGTGTTTCAGGAGGTCTTATCAGACTCTGACCGGATCAGGTGAGTCTCTCAGACAACCTTCAGACTCAGCTGTTGACGAGTGTTTTTGTACCATTGACTTGTTGTTAATTCGGTCTTGTCTCGTTACCCAGAATCCTCCAGCAGCAGAACGAGGACCTGCAGCGCCGGCTCTCTCTCTCCACGCACAAGATGGACGCCATGGAGGCGGAGTTTGACGGCAACCGCCACTACATGGAGGCGGAGCTCAGCCGGACCAGAGACGACCTCGACAAGATGAGGGACAAGTTCCGCAGGTGAGGACACGATGATCTGAACCGGATCCACTTGTGGGGGCGGGCGGGTTCTGATCCGATCCAGGTTCAGGAGAATCAGACGGTTCTGGCTGACAGACTAACAAAGCAATGATGTGTAGAAACATGTGAAGAAGGCTGTTGATTGGCTGTTGAGGTGATGATGTCAGACGTTTGATGACTCTGGTCTGAGGTCGATGATGGAGCGTGCTCAGTAACACTTCCTGTCTCTCTCTGCAGACTGCAGAACAGCTACACGGCGTCTCAGAGAGCCAATCAGGACCTGGAGGAGAAGCTGCACGCTCTGGTAACCTTTGACTTCCGAGCACTGTGATTGGTCCTTTAATCATCGTTAACTCATTAATTATTCAGACTGATTATAATAATGTGTGTGTGTGTGTGTGTGCGCGCGCTGATCAATATCTGATCGATCACTGAGTCTGTCGGACAGTTTTTATTGATGAACTGGTTTAATGTGGAGAGTTGACGGACATGTGGGGTGGTTGGTTGCAGCCAAATGGTTGCCGTGGGCAACACAGTCGCAGGTCACTGTGAGTCCGTTTACAGTGAAGACATTAGAGGCTGTTACCATGGTTACCAATGCCACGTTAACTTTTAAAACTATGTACGACGACTACGTCCAGGTTTTAGACAGTCTGCGGGGACGTCGCGGAGACTACGTCCAGGTTTTAGACAGTCTGCGGGGACGTCACAGAGACTACGTCCAGGTTTTAGACAGTCTGCGGGGACGTCACAGAGACTACGTCCAGGTTTTAGACAGTCTGCCATGTTCATGTGAAAAACGACTCTTACTGAATGTTGAATTTTATTCTGAAAGAGTCTTCATACTTCCTGTTTGTCCTGTGGTGTCTTCATCTTTCTTCTTCTTCTCTTTTTTCCACGCTGCTCTCTGATGGACTGACTCATCTTCATCTTCATCACCTTCATCAGGCTGCCGTCAGTCAGACATGGGTTCATGCAGTTGGGTTTCATCTTCATCCTCCTCATCCTCTTTTCTTCTTCTGTGGTGTCTGTTAGCTGATGAGTCGTCAGACAGACGAGCAGCTCGTTAAACAAACTGATGATTAAAGTTTATTTTGTGTTTTAGATTAATTAGATGAACTCTGATTGGTTAATTATCACGAGTCAACAGCTAAGCTACACTAACATCAGCTAAGTAACTAGCTAACATTCATGCTAAACATGCTAATTTAACAGTCCGTGTTAGTTAGCTTCAGTTAGCTGTGTGAGCTAATGTTGGGCTGACTCGACAGAAAATAAATGATGTGATGATTAATGACTCGTTAACGTCTCATTAAATGTTTATTGGTTCAGTAAACTGGATGCTAACAGGTGCTAACAGGAGCTAACGCGTAAGACCGACTTGGCTTTGACTGTTGAAGGCGTCGGAGCATGCTTAGTAACACTTCCTGTCTCTGTGACTCGTGATAGGTTGGGACTCGATCAGACACGAGTCACAAATCTGCATATTTAAATATAATTAATAAGAGCCTCGTTAACTCGAGTACGAACTAGCATTAGCGACCTCACTAACACAAATATTATCTTCCTGCTAGCTGTTTAAGCTGCTGTTAGCTGGTGCTAGCTGTGTAAGCTGGTGCTAGCTGGTGTTAGCTTGATAAAGACATTTCAGCTTTGAGCTTCAGCTTTGATCAGGATCTGATCGATCTTATTGATCTCCTTGCAGCAGCAGCCACGCCGCCGCATCCCATAATGCATCTGTATAGTGCTGCTAGCATGCAGCATTCAAATTATCTGGGAAATGTAATCCGTTGTTTGAAGTTTTTAACAGTTTGAACTCAAACTTTCTTATTCCCACATGATCTGAATGAAGGCCCGCCTCCTGTCACCTTAGCCTCCTGATTGGCTGTCCCACCTGTGATTGACAGGTGATAACAGATGTTCTTGCTCCTCCCACAGCTACGGAAGGTGGAGAGGGACAAAAAGACGATGGACCAGGAGATCGTGGAGCTCACCAACAAACTGCTGGATGCCAAGAACACCATTGACCACCTGGAGGAGCTCAATGTGAGTAAACACTACGTTACCCATGAGCCTCAGCTGTAACACCCCTTGACTGTGCTCCAGATTAGCATGCTAACATTAGCTCTGTCAGTTAGCCACATGACAGCTAAACCTGCAAATATTTAGACGTTAGCTTGAGGCTAAGCTAGCACTAGGCTAAGTTAGCTTGAGGCTAAGCTAGCACTAGGCTAAGTTTGAACAGCTGTTGTTGAACTTAGTGACATCATCAGTGTTGGAGGTTGTTCTGAGTCCTGCTCTCTGATTGGCTGACATGATATACGGCGTGTATATGCCATATCACTGTTAGCATCGTTAGCACATCTTCCTGGCTCCAGGTGGATCATGTGACCAATCATGTGACTAACAGACCTTCTGTTGGTGTGTTCAGGAGCGGTACAGGCAGGACTGTAATTTGGCTGTCCAGCTGCTCAAATGCAACAAATCACACTTCAGGAACCACAAGTTTGCCGATGTGAGTAACTCTGCGTGTTCATATCCACATACGTGTGGAGCCAGCATGTGGCTCCGTTTGCAGGTGCATTATGGTTAACGCTCTGACACTGTGTTTGTGTGTTAGCTGCCGTACGAGCTGCAGGACATGTTGAACAAACACATGAAGAGCAGCCTGCCGGAGCGAGGCCCCGCCCCCGGCTCTCAGGACCCGGACACGCTCAGTTTGACTCCCGCTGACGTTGTGCCGACCTCCGTCATCGCCCGCGTCCTGGAGAAACCCGAGCCGCTGGTCCTGAACTCCGCCCAGTCTAGCAGCTGCGGTCGGCCCGTCGCCGAGGACGTCTTTGTGCACGTGGACATGACGGGCCCCGCGGGCGCCGAGGGCCGCGGCCGGGAGAATGGAGGCCAGGAGGAGGCGCAGCAGAACGGTTCCTGTCGCAGTCAGAGCAGTCTGGACGGGCAGTCAGGCGGCGAGGAGGTGGGCAGGGCTCCGTCCTTCGAGAAGCTGAACCCGTACCCGCCGCCGCCGCCCCCCCATCCGCTGTATCCCGGCCGCAAAGTGATCGAGTTCTCGTCCGACGACAAGGTGAAGATCCCGAAGAACTCGCCGCTGCCCAACTGCACCTACGCCACGCGGCAGGCAATCTCGCTGAGCCTCGTCCAGAACGACGACGAGCGCCTCGCCCCGGGCAGCCCCGCCCCCTCCTCCTCCTCCGGCGGAGGCGCCCACCAACGCACGCCGCCGTCACAGCGGGACGCCACCAGCGAGCCGCTGTCCAGCCAGTCGAGCCCATTCAGCAGCCCGCCGCAGGTAAGAGCCCACACGCATGTTCGTAACACGGGAGCGCCAACGCCGTGTCCGCAACGTGTCGACGTCGTGTTCATGTCACATACATGTTCTCTTCCCCCTCCCCCTTGCCCCTCCCTCTCTTGTCCCTCCCTCTCTTGCCCCCCCCCGTCAGGCTCCCAGCGTCATGGCGAGCTCGGGCAGCTCTGAGGAGGACTTGCTGGCTAACTGGCAGCGGATGTTTGTGGAGAAGATGGCGCCGGCATGCGACAGTTCGGTGGTCCACCGCACGGCGTTCAGCAGTCAGACGGCTGAGGAGCTGCAGAGGAGGAGGCCGGTGCCGGGGGGCGGGGCTTCCTCCTCCTCTGACCGCCACAGAGCGGCGTACTCGGACGGAGAGGAAGGCTCATCGGCACGCAGCTGGACGCCGAGTCGCGGCTCCAGCCTCGACACCGACACCGACACGGAGCCGAGGCCCAGCAGGAGGGGGCGCTACGACGGCGACGGCTCCACAGAGGAAGGCGAGCGGCTGCTGATGAACCTGGAGGACGACGGCGGCAGTGGGGACACGGCGGTCACCGTGGCGACCAGCCCCACTGACGCCCACAGGAAAGAGCTGCAGGAGGAGGAGGAGGAGGAGGAAAGAGACGTCCTCTCACACGACCTGCCCATCATCTCACCACGCCTCCTCGACTTCGACCCCGCCCTCGCCGCCGCTGCTGCCACCGCCGCCGCCACCGCTGCCCCGCAGCGGCCACTGAAGAGCCCGAAGAGGATGGGCGTGCACCACCTGCACCGCAAGGACAGCCTGACCCGAGCCCAGGAGCAAGGCACGCTGCTGGACTGACAGTGTTTCCACGGCAACCAACCCGCCCGTCACAGGCCAGAGGTCACGCCCATCCAGGATATAGCCATACTCTACGTGTGTGTGTGTGTGTGTGTGTGTGTGTGTGTGTGTGTGTGTGTGTGCGCGCGCGCGCGGGGACGTCTTTGCCTTTCCTGAGCTTTTATTTTGAAGAGACACACATTCGGTGCCTCTCTCTCACTTCCTGTCTCTCTCTCTCTGGTTGCGAGTACGACACCGGGCCTGAAGGTCAGACTTTTACTTTGTCGTTCACTTCCTGTCGTGCCGTGTTATTATTTAGTCACATGACTGTACCTGTAGGGGGCGTGGCCTCTCTCACCTGAATGTATCCACAGGTTGATTTTGTTCGTTTTTTCTACGGGGGCCTGTGAGTGCCAGAAACAGGAAACAGGAAGCCGGATTATACAAACAAAATAAAATGCAGATCCTGGAAGATAAAAGCTAATTTTATTTTGAAACTTTTTACTCATTAATGTTTTAATTAACCAATCTAATCAGCTGTTCACAGTCTGAGGCTTTTATTGTGAAAAGACGACAGGATGTTTCCTGCTTCAATTAAACAAACTAATGAATTGTGATCAGGTGACTAACGAGCTGTTAATTAATAATCGTGTTTCTGGCACCTCCGGCTCTCCGTTGTTCTCTGAATGTGACTCTGATCACTGATTGTTTTGACAGGAAGTAATCAATCAGCTCATGATTGATCACGAGCACCAATCACAGGCGAGCTTCATGACCGCTGTTGGTGCATGATGGGACGAGTCGCGGCGTCGGAAGAACCTGAACTGCACAGGGTTAGCCTAGCTTAGCTTAGCACAAACACTAGCAGCAGAGCTGTCTGATTCATGTTATATCTTGTTAGCTAACGAGCTAATATCAAACTCATAGGCAAGTAATGATAGAACTATGCTAACAGCGCCTAAATGCTAAGGTAGGCTAACAGTGCTCCGTAGCTATTCACTGTTTATAATGCTAAGCTAACAGTTTCCATTAGCTTCAGAATGCGTGCTCAGCTAGGCTAATGAGTTCCTCTAATAGCATTAGTTAGCTTATAGTAGCTAATGACATCAGCTAGCTTTAAGCTAACACCTACCAAGAGAGCTTGTTACAGTGGCTAGCAGTTTCCCTTTGATTACAGTCTTTGTGCTAAGCTAAGTTAGCCGTGTCCTGCAGGATGTTCACATGCGTGTCTGAAGCGTGTTTCAGTGCTAAATAAAACATGTAAAGACAGCACACCACCCTCCTCCTCCTCCTTCGTCCTCGTCAGCAGCTGATCAATTATTAAAGTGTGTGTGTGTTTAATATTTAATGAGGACCAAGCAGGAAGGAAATGAAAAAGAGAGAGTGATGCACTGTGGGTAAAAATAGCCTTGTTTAAACTTTAACGATTCTTCTTCTTCATGAATTTAATTGAAGTTGTTGTTGGAGCCGAGGTCGACCTCCGAACCTTCTTCTTTGCTTGACTTTATGCGCCGTTGCTCCCTCCATCTTTCTCCTCTTCGTCTGTCCTGATGCTCCATGAAACATTTCATCAACGTTTATTAAACATTTCATCAACGTTTATGAAACATTTCATCAACGTTTATTAAACATTTCATCAACGTTTATGAAACATTTCATCAACGTTTATCGTGTTTAATCACTTCAGCTGCGTTTAGGTCACCTGGGAGATCCGAGTGTCAGACAGTTTGGACGACGCCGGGTGAAACATGAATGCAGGTGACGGTACCGACGCGCGTGTCACGTTAGCATCAGTCTAAATGAGCTTTTCAGTGCTAACGAAACATTTAGCTCTAAACACACCGTGTTAGCTTCAGTCCATTGAAGTCATGGATGTTCATGAGTCTCATCTCTCCTATGTGACCTGAATGCAGCATTAGCAAATACATTTATACTTAAAGCTAACCACAGCTAAAAGAAGCTAACAGTGGCTTCTGCTAGCTACGTTAGCTAGCATGCTAATGAATGAGTTTGTCACCACCTGATTTTCTCTTCTGCATCAGAGCTCGATGGTTCTGGGGTCCAAAGATGATCCTGAATGTTCAGACTTCTTAGCTAGCTATCATAGATAAAGTGTGTCTGATGAGCTAACAGCTGTTAGCTGCCAAGCAGACACTGTTAGCTAATATTAGCTCGCTAGCTATAAAAAAAATGGATGAGTGTTTGAAGTTATATTAGCTCTAGCTAGCAGGTTAGCAGATTTCAGTTCAGTCATCATGAACAAATTGAACTCAGCTGCTAATCACAGGAGAAGTTAGGGTTAGCTTAGCGGGTAAAGTTCTGTTGGTCATCAAAATGTTCTGGTTCAGTCAGGAAACAACCAGGAAGTGACAAGCCTGTAAAAACTGTTAGCTAACTAGCTAGCCTGTAGCCTAATGCTAATGCTAACATGTTAACGTTAGCCCGTTGTTAGCTTGTATGTGTAGTAACTGGTTAGCTGGCTAACAAAGTAAAGCTAACGTCATCTGAATCAATCGATGAAGAAAAAACTGTCTGACCACGCCTACCGGAGCCGGCGGGGCCCCTCAGGCCTCTGTGGACTCACCTGAGGACAGGTGTATTGTGGACTCACCTGAGGACAGGTGTATTGTGGACTCACCTGAGGACAGGTGTATTGTGGACCTTTTGTAACAAACCGGAGCCGGACTTGACTGAATGTTGTGGGCGGGGCAGCTTTGGCTCCCCTCACTGTCCACCCCGCGGTGCTGTCACTCACTCAGCTCGATGACCTCTGACCCCAGCTGCGGTGCTTTCAGGGTCACCTGAACTGTTTCCTGTTCTGATTGTGTCACTTCCTGTTGGAATAGAACTACAAAAAGAAAAAACTACAGACTGTTAAACTCGACTAACAACTTTATTTTCTCAATTTGTAAACTATGACGTCTATTTTAAACAAATAAAATATTTTAAACATTCACAAGCTCTGATTCGTCCACACCAAGTCCCACTGCATGCTGGGAGTTTGGCAGGTTCTTTTAGGGTTATTTAAGTGTTCTTTAAGGTTCTGTAAAGTTCTTTTATGGATCTTTAAGGGTTGAGGTACTGGTCCTTAGTCCTGTTTCCAGGTCAGAACCACCTGCTGGACGCCTGAAGAACTGGTACAGAGCCAGAGAACAGAGGAACTTGAAGTCTTTAAATGTAAATGAGGCTTCATCTCATTAAAACTAACAACACACTGATCAATGTTGAACCATGAACGTTACGTCAGACGTTCTCCTAACATTTGGAAACAACCTTCAGAACAGACAGGATGTCAGAGATGATTTACATAACAATAAATGTGATGTCATTTATCTTTCTGTAACCTGGTCAGCTGACTGAGGCGGGGCGAGTCACAGTTCACCTGTTCAGGACTGAGCCACCTGTGCAGAGACTCGACAGGTGAAATCACATGTTGTGGAGAAATTGCTGAAGTCAATGATCAATGGTCAATGGTCAATGGTGAGGTCAGGAGTTCATAAAGTGTTCAGCAGCCTCTGATGTCTGATGCTGTAATATTTATTGATCATTAGAGACACTCAAAGTTCATCAGAAGTGTCTGAGTCTGTTGAACTCATGCTGGTGGTCAGACTTTAAACCTCTACAGAGAACACCACAAATACTGTACGCCCAGAACTAGTCACAGAGAATGTTTGACCATGTTAGTGTGACTGTCAGCACATTCTAGTCTGGAGACACTGTTGTCTGTTTATGTTAAAGAAACGTCACATCAAGCTTTCTATGATGTCTATGAAGACAACATTCAGTTCCTTTGACTCACCACAGTGTGGAGACAGACTGACACCTGCTGTCCTCAAACAAAGACAAACAACTACTACTGCGGGACCTCGAGGCCCGCACCTGACCCGGAGTGACTACTGCGGGACCTCGAGGCCCGCACCTGACCCAGGGTAACTACTGCGGGACCTCGAGGCCCGCACCTGACCCAGAGTAACTACTGCGGGACCTCGAGGCCCACACCTGACCCGGAGTGACTACTGCGGGACCTCGAGGCCCGCACCTGACCCGGAGTGACTACTGCGGGACCTCGAGGCCCGCACCTGACCCAGAGTGACTACTGCGGGACCTCGAGGCCCGCACCTGACCCGGAGTGACTACTGCGGGACCTCGAGGCCCGCACCTGACCCGGAGTGACTACTGCAGGACCTCGAGGCCCGCACCTGACCCAGGGTAACTACTGCGGGACCTCGAGGCCCGCACCTGACCCGGAGTGACTACTGCGGGACCTCGAGGCCCGCACCTGACCCAGGGTAACTACTGCGGGACCTCGAGGCCCGCACCTGACCCGGAGTGACTACTGCGGGACCTCGAGGCCCGCACCTGACCCGGAGTGACTACTGCGGGACCTCGAGGCCCGCACCTGACCCGGAGTGACTACTGCGGGACCTCGAGGCCCGCACCTGACCCGGAGTGACTACTGCAGGACCTCGAGGCCCGCACCTGACCCGGAGTGACTACTGCGGGACCTCGAGGCCCGCACCCGACCCGGAGTGACTACTGCAGGACCTCGAGGCCTGCGCCTGACCCAGAGTAACCTGAGGATAGAAAACTACATAACAACACACAGTTAATGAATTTAATTAAGTGTTATGTTTAAATATGTAAATGAGGTGTAATCTTATGCCAATGCTAATGCTAACTTTAACAGACTCAACAAACAGTCAGATAAACAGGAAGTATTTTATTTTGAAGGATTTCTTCATTGAACAGGTCTTCAAGTTGTCTTGAGGTTGTCTTGTTTTTAAGTTGTCTTTAAGTTGTCTTTAGGTTGTCTTTAGGTTGTCTTCAGGTTGTCTTGTCTTCAGGTTGTCTTTAAGTTGTCTTCAGGTTGTCTTTAAGTTGTCTTCAGGTTGTCTTGTCTTTAGGTTGTCTTTAAGTTGTCTTTAGGTTGTCTTTAGGTTGTCTTCAGGTTGTCTTCAGGTTGTCTTGTCTTTAAGTTGTCTTGTCTTTAAGTTGTCTTTAGGTTGTCTTTAAGTTGTCTTTAGGTTGTCTTCAGGTTGTCTTGTCTTTAAGTTGTCTTTAGGTTGTCTTTAAGTTGTCTTTAGGTTGTCTTCAGGTTGTCTTGTCTTTAAGTTGTCTTTAAGTTGTCTTCAGGTTGTCTTGTCTTTAGGTTGTCTTTAAGTTGTCTTTAGCTTGTCTTTAAGTTGTCTTTAGCTTGTCTTCAGGTTGTCTTGTCTTTAAGTTGTCTTTAAGTTGTCTTTAGGTTGTCTTCAGGTTGTCTTTAAGTTGTCTTTAGGTTGTCTTTAAGTTGTCTTTAAGTTGTCTTTAGGTTGTCTTTAAGTTGTCTTTAGGTTGTCTTCAGGTTGTCTTGTCTTTAAGTTGTCTTTAAGTTGTCTTTAGCTTGTCTTTAAGTTGTCTTTAGCTTGTCTTTAAGTTGTCTTTAAGTTGTCTTTAGCTTGTCTTTAAGTTGTCTTTAAGTTGTCTTGTCTTTAGGTTGTCTTTAAGTTGTCTTTAGGTTGTCTTTAGGTTGTCTTTAAGTTGTCTTTAGGTTGTCTTCAGGTTGTCTTGTCTTTAAGTTGTCTTTAAGTTGTCTTTAGCTTGTCTTTAAGTTGTCTTTAAGTTGTCTTTAGCTTGTCTTTAAGTTGTCTTTAGGTTGTCTTGTCTTTAGGTTGTCTTTAAGTTGTCTTTAGCTTGTCTTTAAGTTGTCTTTAGCTTGTCTTTAAGTTGTCTTTAGGTTGTCTTCAGGTTGTCAAAGAACTCCTGCAGAACGTTCTCCACCTCGTCTTCGCTGTAATCTTGAACCACAAACAGTTCCCCGTCATCAGCACCACGAATCATTGCAGAGAGACCTGAGAGACAGACACACAAACAGGAAGTGAGACAGGAAGTGATGTTTTCTCTGTAGAGGAAGTTAAAGAGGGAAGAGCCTGTTGTTGCTGTCGTCATGGAGACAGGGAGCTGGTATGTTTATTTTGAACGTTCTGTCAACGCTACACAAACAGGAAGTGATCTCACTACGTCCTGACGACGGTCTGAACAAACAGAAGATTTTCTTCTTCATGTCAACGGCTCGTCCCAGCTCGTAGCCGACGCCCAGAGACGGCTGCGTTACCTCGGCAACGACCACTGCACAGAAACAGAGGTCACACAGAGGTCAGACGCCTGCAGACGATGCTCAGGGACAAACATCAAACAGGAAGTGCTCTCACCATCTGACTGTTGCAGCCAGTCCACGTCTCTGTCATGGATCAGTCTGTCTGCTGTCAACGCCTCTCCTGTCCAATCACAGCACAGCAGGTCGGTGACATCACACACTCTGTGAGCTCAGCTCAGAGTGATCTGAACTCTCAGAATGTTTTGGGTCAGACTCAGTTTGACTTCAGGTCAACCGAGAAAAACTGATGCATGTAACACGTAAACACAACATGAAACACGTAAACATGAACACATTAACATGAAACACGTAAACGTATAAACACGTAAACATGAACACATTAACATGAAACACGTAAACGTATAAACACGTAAACGTATAAACACATAAACACGTAAACGTGAACACAAACACGTAAACGTATAAACACATAAACACGTAAACATGAACACATTAACATGAAACACGTAAACATATAAACACGTAAACATGAACACATTAACATGAAACACGTAAACGTATAAACACGTAAACATGAACACATTAACATGAAACACGTAAACATATAAACACGTAAACGTATAAACACATAAACACGTAAACATGAACACATTAACATGAAACACGTAAACATATAAACACGTAAACATGAACACATTAACATGAAACACGTAAACATATAAACACGTAAACGTATAAACACATAAACACGTAAACGTGAACACAAACACGTAAACGTATAAACACATAAACACGTAAACATGAACACATTAACATGAAACACGTAAACATATAAACACGTAAACGTATAAACACATAAACACGTAAACATGAACACATTAACATGAAACACGTAAACATATAAACACGTAAACATGAAATCATGTAAACACAAACATGTAAACATGAAACATGTAAACACAAACATGTAAACATTTAAACACGTGTTTACATGTAAACACATAAACATGTAAACATACATGTTCATCAGCTGATCACAGGGCAGTCAGGTCCACAGAGACATGCTGATATTTACTGTGTCGTTAAAACGTGGATATAAAAAGTGTGTGTGACCTCTGACCTCTGTCACTCAGCTGATCGTCGCTCACGTGCTCGGTCAGCACGGTTCCTAAGGTCTGAAGTTTGTTGACGATCTTCCGGTACAGAGACACGTCATCTCTGCCGCCACGGATACTGCCGCAGAAATAGACCTTCATCCTCCCTTCTCTTCTTCCTCTGTACTGTCTGTCTGCTCCGTGTATTTGTTTGTCGTCGTTTTCCCGCGCTAAATGCAAACGAGGCTCCGTACGCGCGCTTTCTCTGCCCTGAGCGCGGTCTCACAGGAACGCGCAGACCGCTCCTTCCCTCTGATTGGCTGAATCTCAGCCGTCGAGACTCCTTGGCCTCTGATTGGTTCAGACTGAAGGCGGTACTCTGTTCCGGGTTTGAGCTGCCTGACAAACCCTCTTTAAAGTTTTATTTTGAAAACCTGTTTCCGGTTTTTCTGCTTTATTTACTGACATACTTTTCAAAATAAAGGTTTATTACCTCATTATGCTTTTGGGAGTTGAGAACATTTAAACTCCTTCAAAATAAAAGTTTCACAGTTGAACTCTGCTCCTTCAAAATAAAAGTGTTTATTCAAACACTCAGATCATTAAATCATCGTTAACTCATTAATGTTTATTAGAGTCTCAACAGGAAGTATAAATACAGGAAGATATCAAAATAAAAGCCCAGAACAAAGAAAATGTACAAACAGAAGAAAAAACAAGATGACGACAACTGTTTCTCTGAGAGTCCTCAGCGTCCTCATCCTTGTCCCCTCAGTGTCGTCGTCGTCCCCGTCCTCGTCCCCTCAGTGTCCTCATCCTCGTCCCCTCAGCGTCCTCATCCTTGTCTCCTCAGCGTCGTCGTCGTCCCCGTCCTTGTCTCCTCAGCGTCGTCGTCGTCCCCGTCCTTGTCTCCTCAGCGTCGTCGTCCCCGTCCTTGTCTCCTCAGCGTCGTCGTCGTCCCCGTCCTTGTCTCCTCAGCGTCGTCGTCGTCCCCGTCCTTGTCTCCTCAGCGTCCCCTCAGCGTCACGTTCACAATCAGGTCGGGCACGTCTCGGGCAACCCGCTGCATCGGGGCCAGGTTTGGTCCTTCGAGAGAGTCGAGCAGTCCTGAAAGACAGACAGGAAGAGGACATCTCACTCTGACACACACAGACAGCATCAGTCAGTCACATGACCGGGGTCACATGTTCACACGATCAGTCACATGACGCCTCTCTGACCTTCGACGATCTTGTGGTAGGTGAAGTGCAGGTAGAGCAGGAAGAGCATGTGCAGCACAGACAGAGTCCCACAGAGGAGGAGGCGAGGAGTCTGTCCCACCGTACGAGACAGCAGCGCTGCCACCTGACAGGACGACAGACAGCAGGTGAGTTCAAGGCTGAGGCCACACGGGGCTGATGGGAAACGTAGTGTGACTCACCATGCGCAGCGTGGACAGTCCTCCAAGCAGCAGCCACAGGACGTAGAACAGAGCGTGGAAGTCGAAGTTATAGGTGACGAGGAGGACCAAGCAGTGGCCGAACAGGCCGTAACCCTGGAGACAGAGTCAGGAAGTGATGTCACTTAGTGTCAGGCAACTGTCAGACTTCCTGTTTCACCTGTCAGGTGTGTGACTGACCAGCAGGGACAGCGTCTGCAGCATGGTGATCTGAGCGTTCACCAGGTACGCCAGGAAGTAGATGAAGGACGAGACGCCGAGCCAGTAACCGAAACAAGTCCCGATGGCTGTGCCCATGAGCGTGCCCTCCCTCTGACACACAAACACGTTAACATGTCAACACACACATCATGACATCACACATGACATCACACAGGTGTGTGTGTGAGTGTTCTTACGATCACGGTCCCAGACGTCTTCATCCCGTGCAGAAGGATCGCCACCAGAGTGAAGACGAGCATCAGAGGACCGTACAGCTCACCAGCTATCTTCTACAGAGAGGACACTGTCAGAACCAGGACCAGAGCCAGAGCCTGGACCAGGACCAGAGCCAGAGCCTGGACCAGAGCCAGAGCCAGAGCCAGGACCAGGACCAGAGCCATGGCCTGGACCAGGACCAGAGCCATAGCCTGGGCCTGGACCAGAGCCATAGCCTGGGCCTGGACCAGAGCCAGAGCCAGAGCCAGGACCAGGGCCAGAGCCAGAGCCTGGACCAGAGCCAGAGCCTGGGCCTGGACCAGAGCCAGAGCCAGAGCCAGGACCAGGGCCAGAGCCAGAGCCTGGACCAGGACCAGAGCCATAGCCTGGACCAGGACCAGAGCCATAGCCTGGGCCTGGACCAGAGCCAGAGCCAGAGCCAGGACCAGGGCCAGAGCCAGAGCCTGGACCAGAGCCAGAGCCTGGACCAGGACCAGAGCCATAGCCTGGACCAGGACCAGAGCCAGAGCCTGGGCCTGGACCAGAGCCTGGGATTATTTAAGTGAAATCATATTCTGTTCATGTCCTTCATAATAAAAGCATTCATTCTATCCTGTTTTATTTTGAAAGGTTTGGGTGTGTAAGTGATCAGATTACAGTTACTCCATGACATCACACAACTTGATGCAGCATCATGTGACTGAACCTGAATTGGACCAGGTGAGTCTGAAAGCGACCAGGTTCTGGTTCTGACCTGGTCCCTGTCAGGTGTGAGAACAGACAGGAAGTGGCGTGCATACCTGGGGGAAGTTGATCATGCGGATAGGTATCATGGACTCGATCAGCCTGAGAGGAGACAGTTAGCATCTGTTAGCATCTGTTAGCATAAGACTAACAGGAAACAGGAAGTGACATGCCTACCTGCTGCGGACCTGGACCGGCTCCACGTCAAAGTACGGCCTCAGGATGTCGATGTTGGCGTACAGGTTGAAGGCTCTGGACGCCTGACGCTTCCCCGCCTGCCACACCTGAACGCATCACACACACACAGGTGATCAGCATCCACCAATCACAGAAGAGAACCGTGCACTCAGGTGTGGACTCACCTCATCGGCAACCTGCCGGCCCAGCTGACCCTTTAACCCCTTCATGCCCAGAAACTCTCCGTCCTCTGCACCATCGTCCTCTGTGGCGGCCGCCTCCGCCGCCACTTCCTCCTCCTCCTTCATCCTCTGGTGCATCTCGCCCATGTCCTCGAAGCTCGAGCCGGACGTGTCGTCCATGTTCTCCATGTCCACCACCGCCGAGCCACCGCCCTGAACGCCACACGAGAGGGGCGGGGTTAATACGAGAGGTGAGAGGTCTGTAAAGTCTGTACTTTGACTACAGGAAGTTGGACTTTTGTAATTTTCAGCCTGTTAGCTTGTTAATTAGCATGTTTAATGACAGGTTAGCCTGTTGCTATGCTACTAAACACGTCTGACAGGTTAGTTAGCCTGCTAGCTGTGTGATTAGCCCGTTGGCTGTGTCGTTAGCCCGTTGGCTGTGTCGTTAGCCCGTTGGCTGTGTCGTTAGCCTGTTGGCTGTGTCGTTAGCCTGTTGGCTGTGTCGTTAGTCTTTAGCCTGTTGGCTGTGTCGTTAGTCTTTAGCCTGTTGGCTGTATGATTAGCCTGTTGGCTGTATGATTAGCCTGTTGGCTGTGTCTTTAGCCTGTTGGCTGTGTCTTTAGCCTGTTGGCTGTGTCTTTAGCCTGTTGGCTGTGTCGTTAGCCTGTTGGCTGTGTCGTTAGCCTGTTGGCTGTGTCGTTAGCCTGTTGGCTGTGTCGTTAGCCTGTTGGCTGTTGGCTGTGTCTTTAGCCCGTTGGCTGTGTCGTTAGCCCGTTGGCTGTGTCGTTAGTCTTTAGCCTGTTGGCTGTGTCGTTAGTCTTTAGCCTGTTGGCTGTGTCGTTAGCCTGTTGGCTGTGTCGTTAGCCTGTTGGCTGTTGGCTGTGTCTTTAGCCCGTTGGCTGTGTCGTTAGCCCGTTGGCTGTGTCGTTAGTCTTTAGCCTGTTGGCTGTGTCGTTAGTCTTTAGCCCGTTGGCTGTATGATTAGCCTGTTGGCTGTATGATTAGCCTGTTGGCTGTGTCGTTAGTCTTTAGCCTGTTGGCTGTGTCGTTAGTCTTTAGCCTGTTGGCTGTGTCGTTAGTCTTTAGCCTGTTGGCTGTATGATTAGCCTGTTGGCTGTATGATTAGCCTGTTGGCTGTATGATTAGCCTGTTGGCTGTGTCGTTAGTCGTTAGCCTGTTGGCTGTGTCGTTAGCCTGTTGGCTGTGTCGTTAGCCCGTTGGCTGTGTCGTTAGTCTTTAGCCTGTTGGCTGTGTCTTTAGCCCGTTGGCTGTGTCGTTAGCCCGTTGGCTGTGTCGTTAGTCGTTAGCCTGTTGGCTGTGTCGTTAGCCCGTTGGCTGTGTCGTTAGTCTTTAGCCCGTTGGCTGTGTCTTTAGCCTGTTGGCTGTATGATTAGCCTGTTGGCTGTGTCGTTAGTCTTTAGCCTGTTGGCTGTGTCGTTAGTCTTTAGCCTGTTGGCTGTGTCGTTAGTCTTTAGCCTGTTGGCTGTATGATTAGCCTGTTGGCTGTATGATTAGCCTGTTGGCTGTATGATTAGCCTGTTGGCTGTGTCGTTAGTCTTTAGCCTGTTGGCTGTGTCGTTAGTCGTTAGCCTGTTGGCTGTGTCGTTAGCCTGTTGGCTGTGTCGTTAGCCCGTTGGCTGTGTCGTTAGTCTTTAGCCTGTTGGCTGTGTCTTTAGCCCGTTGGCTGTGTCGTTAGCCCGTTGGCTGTGTCGTTAGTCTTTAGCCCGTTGGCTGTGTCGTTAGTCTTTAGCCCGTTGGCTGTATGATTAGCCTGTTGGCTGTATGATTAGCCTGTTGGCTGTGTCGTTAGCCTGTTGGCTGTGTCGTTAGTCTTTAGCCTGTTGGCTGTGTCGTTAGTCTTTAGCCTGTTGGCTGTATGATTAGCCTGTTGGCTGTATGATTAGCCTGTTGGCTGTGTCTTTAGCCTGTTGGCTGTGTCTTTAGCCTGTTGGCTGTGTCTTTAGCCTGTTGGCTGTGTCGTTAGCCTGTTGGCTGTGTCGTTAGCCTGTTGGCTGTGTCGTTAGCCTGTTGGCTGTGTCGTTAGCCTGTTGGCTGTTGGCTGTGTCTTTAGCCCGTTGGCTGTGTCGTTAGCCCGTTGGCTGTGTCGTTAGTCTTTAGCCTGTTGGCTGTGTCGTTAGTCTTTAGCCTGTTGGCTGTGTCGTTAGCCTGTTGGCTGTGTCGTTAGCCTGTTGGCTGTTGGCTGTGTCTTTAGCCCGTTGGCTGTGTCGTTAGCCCGTTGGCTGTGTCGTTAGTCTTTAGCCTGTTGGCTGTGTCGTTAGTCTTTAGCCCGTTGGCTGTATGATTAGCCTGTTGGCTGTATGATTAGCCTGTTGGCTGTGTCGTTAGTCTTTAGCCTGTTGGCTGTGTCGTTAGTCTTTAGCCTGTTGGCTGTGTCGTTAGTCTTTAGCCTGTTGGCTGTATGATTAGCCTGTTGGCTGTATGATTAGCCTGTTGGCTGTATGATTAGCCTGTTGGCTGTGTCGTTAGTCTTTAGCCTGTTGGCTGTGTCGTTAGTCGTTAGCCTGTTGGCTGTGTCGTTAGCCTGTTGGCTGTGTCGTTAGCCCGTTGGCTGTGTCGTTAGTCTTTAGCCTGTTGGCTGTGTCTTTAGCCCGTTGGCTGTATGATTAGCCTGTTGGCTGTGTCGTTAGTCTTTAGCCTGTTGGCTGTGTCGTTAGCCTGTTGGCTGTGTCGTTAGCCTGTTGGCTGTGTCGTTAGTCTTTAGCCCGTTGGCTGTGTCTTTAGCCCGTTGGCTGTGTCGTTAGCCCGTTGGCTGTGTCGTTAGCCCGTTGGCTGTGTCGTTAGCCTGTTGGCTGTGTCGTTAGTCTTTAGCCCGTTGGCTGTGTCGTTAGTCTTTAGCCCGTTGGCTGTGTCGTTAGCCCGTTGGCTGTGTCGTTAGTCTTTAGCCTGTTGGCTGTGTCTTTAGCCCGTTGGCTGTGTCGTTAGCCCGTTGGCTGTGTCGTTAGTCGTTAGCCTGTTGGCTGTGTCGTTAGCCCGTTGGCTGTGTCGTTAGTCTTTAGCCCGTTGGCTGTGTCGTTAGTCTTTAGCCCGTTGGCTGTGTCGTTAGTCTTTAGCCCGTTGGCTGTGTCGTTAGCCCGTTGGCTGTGTCGTTAGTCTTTAGCCTGTTGGCTGTGTCTTTAGCCCGTTGGCTGTGTCGTTAGCCCGTTGGCTGTGTCGTTAGTCGTTAGCCTGTTGGCTGTGTCGTTAGCCCGTTGGCTGTGTCGTTAGTCTTTAGCCCGTTGGCTGTGTCGTTAGTCTTTAGCCCGTTGGCTGTGTCGTTAGTCGTTAGCCCGTTGGCTGTGTCGTTAGCCCGTTGGCTGTGTCGTTAGTCTTTAGCCTGTTGGCTGTGTCTTTAGCCCGTTGGCTGTGTCTTTAGCCCGTTGGCTGTGTCGTTAGCCCGTTGGCTGTGTCGTTAGCCCGTTGGCTGTGTCGTTAGCCCGTTGGCTGTGTCGTTAGTCTTTAGCCCGTTGGCTGTGTCGTTAGTCTTTAGCCCGTTGGCTGTGTCGTTAGTCGTTAGCCCGTTGGCTGTGTCGTTAGCCCGTTGGCTGTGTCGTTAGTCTTTAGCCTGTTGGCTGTGTCTTTAGCCCGTTGGCTGTGTCGTTAGCCCGTTGGCTGTGTCGTTAGTCTTTAGCCTGTTGGCTGTGTCGTTAGTCTTTAGCCTGTTGGCTGTATGATTAGCCTGTTGGCTGTGTCGTTAGCCTGTTGGCTGTGTCTTTAGCCTGTTGGCTGTGTCGTTAGCCTGTTGGCTGTGTCGTTAGCCTGTTAGCTGTGTCTTTAGCCTGTTGGCTGTGTCGTTAGCCTGTTGGCTGTGTCTTTAGCCTGTTGGCTGTGTCGTTAGCCTGTTGGCTGTGTCGTTAGCCTGTTGGCTGTGTCGTTAGTCGTTAGCCTGTTGGCTGTGTCGTTAGTCGTTAGCCTGTTGGCTGTGTCGTTAGTCGTTAGCCTGTTGGCTGTATGATTAGCCTGTTGGCTGTGTCGTTAGCCTGTTGGCTGTGTCGTTAGTCGTTAGCCTGTTGGCTGTGTCGTTAGTCGTTAGCCTGTTGGCTGTGTCGTTAGCCTGTTGGCTGTGTCGTTAGTCGTTAGCCTGTTGGCTGTGTCGTTAGTCGTTAGCCTGTTGGCTGTGTGATTAGCCTGTTGGCTGTATCGTTAGCCTGTTGGCTGTGTCGTTAGCCTGTTGGCTGTATGATTAGCCTGTTGGCTGTATGATTAGCCTGTTGGCTGTATGATTAGCCTGTTGGCTGTGTCGTTAGCCTGTTGGCTGTGTCGTTAGCCTGTTGGCTGTGTCGTTAGCCTGTTGGCTGTATGATTAGCCTGTTGGCTGTGTCGTTAGCCTGTTGGCTGTGTCGTTAGCCTGTTGGCTGTATGATTAGCCTGTTGGCTGTATGATTAGCCTGTTGGCTGTGTCTTTAGCCTGTTGGCTGTGTCTTTAGCCTGTTGGCTGTGTCGTTAGCCTGTTGGCTGTGTCTTTAGCCTGTTGGCTGTGTCTTTAGCCTGTTGGCTGTGTCTTTAGCCTGTTGGCTGTATGATTAGCCTGTTGGCTGTGTCTTTAGCCTGTTGGCTGTATGATTAGCCTGTTGGCTGTATGATTAGCCTGTTGGCTGTATGATTAGCCTGTTGGCTGTGTCTTTAGCCTGTTGGCTGTATGATTAGCCTGTTGGCTGTATGATTAGCCTGTTGGCTGTATGATTAGCCTGTTGGCTGTGTCTTTAGCCTGTTGGCTGTATGATTAGCCTGTTGGCTGTATGATTAGCCTGTTGGCTGTATGATTAGCCTGTTGGCTGTGTCTTTAGCCTGTTGGCTGTATGATTAGCCTGTTGGCTGTATGATTAGCCTGTTGGCTGTGTCGTTAGCCTGTTGGCTGTATGATTAGCCTGTTGGCTGTATGATTAGCCTGTTGGCTGTGTCTTTAGCCTGTTAGCTGTGTGGTTAGCCTGTTAGCTGTGTCTTTAGCCTGTTAGCTGTGTCTTTAGCCTGTTAGCTGTGTGGTTAGCCTGTTAGCTGTGTGGTTAGCCTGTTAGCTGTGTCTTTAGCCTGTTAGCTGTGTGGTTAGCCTGTTAGCTGTGTGGTTAGCCTGTTAGCTGTGTGGTTAGCCTGTTAGCTGTGTCTTTAGCCTGTTAGCTGTGTCTTTAGCCTGTTAGCTGTGTGGTTAGCCTGTTAGCTGTGTCTTTAGCCTGTTAGCTATGTGGTTAGCCTGTTAGCTTTGTGGTTAGCCTGTTAGCTGTGTCTTTAGCCTGTTAGCTGTGTGGTTAGCCTGTTAGCTTTGTGGTTAGCCTGTTAGCTGTGTGGTTAGCCTGTTTGCTCACCTGGATGAGGTTGTCATCGAAGCTGCCCCACGGTTCCGTGTTCGTGTTTCTGTTCCCGGAGCCCGCAGACATGTTGAGCCGGTAGTGTTCGGTGTCAGTCCGGTTCGGTGTGTGTGGACCTTCTCTGGTTGTTCTGGTTCCGGACTGACGGACCTGGATCTGCTCTCTAGCCGTCCAAACTCAGATGTTTTGGTCGAACATTTACATCACACAGCAGAGCTCTGCGCTGACTCCGCCTCCCTGCGCTGCACGCACAGAACGTGATGACGGCACCGCCTGGGTCGACGTGGCCGCCGGAAATGTCGCGAGATTCTCTTGTTTGACGGCGTTTGTCCAACGGGATGTTGCGCTCAACTTTTTTTTTTTCAACAAACTTTATTGAAAAGTCAGACTTTACAATTATTGAAAACACATAACATTAATATACTACAATACAGAGCCAGGGGGTCACATTATACAAAACAGTAATAAATTAGTTCATAAAAATGTTATATAAAGTGCATAACTCAGTGGTGTTGATGGCTCTTCTGTTCATAGAGTGTTGGGTTGTTGTAAAGTATTGTTTGAGCTCCTTCTCTAAAATTTAAAAAGATGGTTCGTGATTAGAGAATTTGGATTTGTGTATATGGTATTTAGCAAGTAAAACAAGCGGGTTGATAATGTAATATTGATCTTTGTTGTTTGCAGGATAGGAGAGGAACCCAAACAGTACATTTACATATGTGAGAGAGAAATCAGATAACATATTCTGGGAAATGAATGTACAGACATCTTGCCAGAAAACGTGAAAAAGGACAAAGATCTTCTACGGCTTGTGTACAAAATGAGCAGTCCACGTCAATGTCCTTTTGTATCTACGTAGAAATCACTTACAGGGATAAAACCCATGAATCACTTTCACAGACACTTCTTTAATCTTATTTATAATCAGATATTTAGAGGCACACCAGAGTTTTTTCCAGTTCAAGTCTGGAGTATGTTGCGCTCAACTCTCACGACACTTCTCCACTGCCCTACGGCTGCCTTTCCTTGACGTCATCGTGACATTGGGGCACCAGCAGCTGGAAATCACCGGCGTGTACCGGAGCTCTTCCCAGTTTAACGTGTTGCCGAACACACTCGGATTATTGATGACATCGAAGCCGAGAGTCCACAGCAAAGGCCCGCGGTGAGTTGAACCGTGTGCGGCTCGGAAACCCGCTCTTTTCACGGCTAGCTGGAGCGGCTAACGTTAGTGAGCTGTAAACTATAAGCCACAGATGCTAAGCTAACTGACAGCTTTAACTCGGGTGAAGCTAACAAAGCAGTTTATTTGAGCTGGTTCAAACATTAGCCTGCCTTTAGCCCGCCTGTAGCCCGTCTTTAGCCCGCCTGTAGCCCGTCTTTAGCCTGCCCGTAGCCCGTCTTTAGCCTGCCTGTAGCCCGTCTTTAGCCCGCCTGTAGCCCGTCTTTAGCCCGCCTGTAGCCCGTCTTTAGCCTGCCTGTAGTCCGTCTTTAGCCCGCCTGTAGCCCGTCTTTAGCCCGCCTGTAGCCCGTCTTTAGCCCGCCTGTAGCCCGTCTTTAGCCCGCCTGTAGCCCGTCTTTAGCCTGCCTGTAGTCCGTCTTTAGCCCGCCTGTAGCCCGTCTTTAGCCTGCCTGTAGTCCGTCTTTAGCCTGCCTGTAGCCCGTCTTTAGCCTGCCTGTAGCCTGTCTTTAGCCTGCCTGTAGCCCGTCTTTAGCCCGCCTGTAGCCCGTCTTTAGCCTGCCTGTAGTCCGTCTTTAGCCCGCCTGTAGTCCGTCTTTAGCCTGCCTGTAGCCCGTCTTTAGCCCGCCTGTAGCCCGTCTTTAGCCTGCCTGTAGCCCGTACTTAGCCTATCATGAGTTTATGATGACGTCACACAGTACCAGGGTCCAGTCTGTGATCCGGTTCTCTCATAACATCAGTCATTATGTGTGCTGTGACAGGAGGGGAACTTTCAGCTGTGGTTCATGGTCTTCTTCCTCTCAAAGAATGAGAGTGAGCTGGCGGTGGAGGCTTATCTCTGAGCCGAGTTTAAGAGCAGACCTGCGGGTTCAGATAAGACCCGAGGCCGGGTCCAACAGACCGGATATAAACAAACATCAGCTGTTTTTAAACGGAGTCTGCTGACGCAGCTGTTTGTCACGTGACTCGAGGTCAATGTCAAAGTGAGTTATCAGCTGTTAATCACTGATAGACGATGTGTTTATGTTCACGTGTCCTCCGGCTCCCCTGCCCGGCCCTCCCCGCCGTATCGCCCTGTTCCCGGCCCCCTGTGCGGGGCCCACCCCGCCGTATCGCCCTGTTCCCGGCCCCCTGTGCGGGGCCCTCCCCCGGTGTGTGAGTGTGTACGTGCGGGCCTGCAGGCAGTGATGGCGGACAGACAGTGAACAGTTTCCGCATTCCTCTGAGCTCCGACCGCACGGGACTAACACAGAACAATACCCGGCTGTGAACGCTCCTTACCGGCTGAACTGTGAGCTGAGTCACCGACATGAGGTAACGACACGGTACCGACACATCACCGACTTTATTTTGTCACCGTTTAAACCGTGATCAGACAGGAGAGCAGGAGGAGACAGCCCGCTCAAACATCATCACACATACTACTCAGTACTAATACTACACTGTACAAGTACTGCAACGAAAGTACTAAAATA
>CP136872.1:27919494-27924494 GCA_033000465.1 Sciaenops ocellatus | reverse complement strand
CTCCGTGACATCCCCGCAGACTGTCTAAAACCTGGACGTAGTCTCTGAGACGATGTCTGAGCGTTCTCTGTCTGTCCTCAGGTTGTCCTCTCTCAGTCTGACTCCTGAAGAAACTCCTGAGATGAGTTTCAGCGCTGACACTCGGTCTCTGAGACAGGCCATCACCTCGTTTGGGAACATCACAGCTCAGGTAACACACACACACAGACACACACACACACACACACACACACACACACACACACACACACACACACCCGGGCTCCAGACTAACTTCTTGCATTGGTTGCACTGGTGCGCCTAACTTTTTTTTTTAGGTGCACCAGCACAAAATTTAGGTGCACCCAAATTTTTCATTGCGTCGCCTTTAACACCATCAGGTCACCTTTTTATCGCTCTCCAAACCTTTCATATACTGTGAATGATTTTTAAACAAGAAGAAGGTGAAGAGAAACGCTTGTCTTTATTTGAAGCACAATTATATATAAAAGGAAAAATAAAGTGTTTAAAGAGCTTCACTGAGCTCAAATTGAACATTTCAAACTAAAACATTAAGCAAAATAAAACATTTCAAAATAAGTGCTTGTGCTTAAAGTACAACTCCTCTTTGGCAATGTTGTATGCAACATTAAATTTGATTATTATTTCTGATTCCTCAGAGGACCTGATTATTACTGCCTGCTGCTGAAATGCAGCTGGGAGAGGGCCACTTCCTCTACACACTTACACACACATAGTGTGTTTTTTAGACATGTTGAGTTTTTTAAAGTTTCGATATGAAACGTTGTCGACCTGCTTACGAATGCACTGTTACCGGCCATATTCTGACCGCACTCCTGACAGTAAGCACAGTGCATTGAGTTACGTCCTTTGTCGTACCTCAGCCAGGGAAACTGTTTTAGCCAGTCCTGTCTGAAAGAATACATTTTGGGCTTTTTAATCTGAGTCTCGGGGCCGGGCTCTGTCTCAGACTCGGTTGTCTCCTCTGGTTCCGAGTCTGATGCTATTGCTGAAGGACCGGGGCTTGGCATGTTACCAGGGACCGAGGGCTCCGTGTCTTGGCTGGACGGACTCTCAGTAGTGGGGATGGATGGAATGACAGCAGTACGGCTGGTTGTATTCTTAGTTTTCTTAATGAAAAAACTTTCAATGTTTCTACCTCTCTTCATTTTCCCTCGTTTTGTCGTGTTTATTTTCTTTTTCCGTTTCAGTTCGGCTGCTCTGGCGCTCAGGTCGCTCGCAATTTTTAAACACACAACTTAGAGCAGTGAACAGGACCACAGCCAATCAGAGGCAGAGACCTGCCCGAGCTCTGTCTCTGATTGGTTTACCAGAGTGTGAGTTCAGTCACAGGAGAACACAGAGAGATGATGCGCAGCATCAGATGCACCAGTGCGACCTAGAAAAATTATTAGTTGCACTCTTAAAAATTTTGGTCGCATATCTAAAGCCCTGCACACACACACACACACACACACACACACACACACACACACACACACACACACTCAGGTGTGATGCTGATCAGCTGTTCTTTGTACTTCCTATTTGCAGCTTGTGGAGGGTGTGTCCTCTCAGAGCCCCGCCCACCAGAGAGGTCAGGTGCAGAGCTGTCCAATCACAGCTAAGAGACAGGTTAGAGTGATGTCATGATGTGTGAATAGGTTCTGCTCTGACCCGGTCCGTGTGTCTCTGACATTGGTTTTGGTTCTGTGTCCCTGCAGAGGACGGAGGACCGAGCTCTGGACGACTGGCTGATGGGAACCCGTCCAGCCAGCGGCGCTCCGATTGGTTACCAGGCCAGCAAGCACCCTCAGGATTGGCTGATGACAGGCAAGGAGAGCAAGGTGAGCCCCAAGACCAGAACCAGGTGACCCCTCAGGGTCCGGTTCTTTGTCCTGTTGATGACATCACAGTGATTTCCTGTGTGTCCTTGCAGACTTCCTGTCCCACCCTGGTGTCTGTGGACTTCCTGCAGGCCTGGGGTCAGCTGAGGGACCTGGAGGCGTGGCTCCTTCAGGCCCCGCCCCCGGTCGGCAGGGCGAGGACCAGCAGCAGCTGTAGCTCCTCCTTCTCCATCGAGAAGATAGACGAATCAGAGTTCACTGTCTCCGAGGAGGAAGATGAGCTCAGCGACTGGCTCATCACCCCCCCCACCGTCGCCACGGAGACGGCATCCGATGCCGAGCGGTGGCGGCGTGTGCTGAAGCCGTTCGACGACAGCTGGTTGTCCAGTGATTGGCTGGCCGGGTCGAGCCGTCCCGCTGACTGCTCCTCCTGCTGCCAGACTGCCGCCAAGCCCGTGGAGATCGAGAACCTGGGCCTGCTCAAGTGCCTGAAGACCCCGCCCCCCTCCAGCCCTGCCTCCAGCCCATCGGCGGCCCTGGAGGCGTGGCTGCAGCAGGCGGTGCCGGTCCAGCAGACCTGCCGGGCCAACGAGCTGTGCTCCACCTACGCCGACTGTGTCTGCGACGACAACTGTGGGCGGGAAGCTCTGAGCCAATGGCTGCTCCGACAGGACGGGCGAGACAAGAACGGAGTCCAAAAGACCACGCCCACTGCCAAGAACGCCTCGCCCACCCTGCACCTGAGGGAGCAGGAGCAGAAGGTGAGTCGTCGTGTTTACATGGCTGATAGCATTCCGGCGCCGTGCTGGACCTCCGGCGTGCCGCCGTTGATTGCGACAAAAAAGGAAAGCGTGCGCCCTTCGATTCGGACAGATTTATCTAGACATTTCTTTGAATCCAATAGAAGCGCAGCTTTCATTCTGGGCCTACTAACCAGTCAGAAGTAGGGCAGGGCGGGACTTAGGCTAGGTGTTGACACTCAGGCGCTTCACATGTCGTTGACAAGTCGACAGTGAGCATCATTAGCCTGCAGTAACAAGCATTGTAGCCTAACCCACAGGATGGACAGCAGGTTGATGAAGCCCGGGGATGACTCTTAAGATGTCGAGAAGGGTATCAAAAATAAATGGAGCTGGGCGTGGATGGAGGAGGTTGGAAGTGATGGCAAGCTGGTGCCAAAAGCTGCAGGAGGCAGATGCGTGCACATGC
Organism: Sciaenops ocellatus; assembly: GCA_033000465.1. Lineage (NCBI taxonomy): Eukaryota > Metazoa > Chordata > Actinopteri > Sciaenidae > Sciaenops > Sciaenops ocellatus. The sequence continues at coordinate 27,921,438 of CP136872.1, read as the reverse complement.
ACGGTGTGTACAAGGCGTGTCATGTATGGGTCTAGTGGCAAAAAAGTGCTGTCTCGGCACAAGTTAGATTCTCGTCATGAAGCAGCTGTCCGTGCCATTAAACATGCATCATGTTTGCCGGGGGGCTACTGCCGCTATCAATGACGGATCTAAAAATGTGCGTCTGTTCGTTTATGGCCGAACACGACGGTAGTCAGAGTATGCAAAGAGCAATGTGGTGATATGGCAGATAGCCTAAGTGACAACATAATTAATAGATAGGACAGGATCAGGGGTCGTGCGTTTAAGCGCCGGCAGCCCGCAACGTAGGGGCTGCCGCCAAAAAACGCACCGGCGTGCAAGAGAGAAGTTGAGCCAGATCCAACTTTGGGAAAGCAGACAGACAGACAGGCAGGCAGGCAGACAGGCAGGCAGGCAGACAGGCAGGCAGGCAGGCAGACAGGCAGACAGGATTTTTTCCCCACTATCAGCCCTGTGTTTACATCACGTGATTGGCTCATCGTTGTCATGTGTTCGTTGTCATGGTAACTCTGACCTCTGGTCTGCAGGTTCAAGCCATCCTGGAGGCGTGGCTTCACCCCACAATCAGCTCCTCTCCCTCCTGTAGCCACTCCCTCTCCGGGTGGGTGGCCCCGGAGGAGGAGGAGAAGGCCAGCAGGGAGGAGCACAGGAGGAGCAGGGAGGAGCACAGCTCCTCGTCCTCCTCGTCTCTGTTCCAGACTCCTCTGGATCCAGAACTCTGGGTCCTCCCAGGACAGACACCGGGGTCAGGAGGTCAGCCCCGCCCACCACCAGAGGAGGACAAATGGCTGATGAGGAAGAGGAGTCAGGCTCAGGTAAGACTGGGTGCGGTCGAATAGTCAAATTTGCTTAGGAACCTTCCTCACTGAGTGAAATGACCCGGAAGTATTTACGTAGCCGCCATGATAAGAGCTGTTCGAATCCTCTGACTGTGAAGGAAAGGAGCTTCAATGCTTCCTTTAGTATCTCCTTTAGGATACACGGAGCATCCTTTAGGAAAGGAAAGGAGGTAATGCTGTCCCACAATTCCTTGCGGCAGCGACAAAAAAATCGGCGCACCGTTCAGTCATTCACAACCAGAAAACATCAGTGTGTTTAAACAGTGTGATGCAGCCTGCAGCAGAGAGAGCGTGTGAATATGAACATACGTGTTTGATCATGAGGTGTGTTGTGTTGTTGACTGTGGAGCTGCGTTCACACACAGAGTAAAAACTGTTTGTAACTGTGACATCCAGCGTCCTGCAGATCATCATGAAGTTACCGTTGCTGATTAATCATATATCTTTGCCATAACTTGCTGATATGTTTCTATATGAGTGGACAGGAGGGTGAGCGACCATACCAGCGTAACAAACACGTCATGTGACTTCTGTGACAGGTGGACAATATTCATTTATTATTTGAATTCTGACGTTGATGATGACGTCACATTTTTCACCGGGTTGTCCACGTTTATATTTCCTGCATGAAACAACACGGTCAGAGCGCACGGGGAGGATCTAGGAAGTATCTCAGATGAGCGTTTTGTAGTCCATCTTCTGGACTTTGTAGTTTTACCACAGATCACGTCAATAACATTCACCGTCACATCATGACGTAGTCTAGTGTAAGAGCAGTCGACTTCTCCTAACTCCTTATCACCTCTCCTTCACATCTTTCCTTATGACCTTGTGACGTTTTCCATCGAGGTCAAGGAAAAGTGGTTAGGAAAAGTGGTTAGGAAAAGTGGTTAGGAAAGGACTTAGGAGCTAATTTTTTTTGACTATTCGACCGTACCCACAGACTGCTTCCTGTTTCCTGACTGTGTGCTTCCTGTTTCCTGACCGTGTGCTTCCTGTTTCCTGACTGTGTGCTTCCTGTTTCCTGTGTAGGAGCACTTGGCGCTGCCCACCGTCTGTGACCTGTTCTCCTGCATGAAGGTGG
>CP136872.1:27861994-27911994 GCA_033000465.1 Sciaenops ocellatus | reverse complement strand
GCTGTGATGTGACAGAGGAGCCGCGGAGAACACACCGACACTCACCGAGGAGCCGAACCGGGAGCAGCGGGACCGTTCCGGGTGTGACCGTAAGTGTTTGATGATGGTGGTTAGAGCGGGAAAGATCCGAGACCGAGGCCGACCGAGAAGGGCCGAAGAGGGCTTAGGCGGAGCGGCGGGCGGTGTGGAGGTGTCGACATCCAGCTGGAGGTTCCGCAGATGATAACGCGGGAAAATACTCCAGAACCAGAACCAGAACCTTCATCCTCCTCCTCCTTCTCATCTTTCTCCTCCTCCTCCTTCTTCTCCTCTTCCTCCTGCTCCTCATTCTCCTCCTCCTCCTTCTTCTTCTCATCTTTGTCATCCTCCTCCGAGTCCTTCTCTCGCGCCCCCCTTCTTTTCCTCCCCATTCTCCCTCTCCTCTTCCTTTTCCTCCTCCTCCTTCTCCTCCTCTTCCTTCTCCTCTTCCTCCTTCTCCTCCTCTTCCCCCTTCTCCTCTTCCTCCTCATTGTTCTCCTCCTCCTCTTCCTTCTCCTTCTCATCTTCCTCCTCCTCCTTCTGCTCCCCCTCCTCATCCTCCTCTTCCTACTCCTCCTCCTCCTCTTCCCCCTTCTCCTCTTCCTCCTCCTCCTTCTGCTCCTCCTCTTCCTCCTCATCTTTCTCTTCCTCCTCATCCTTCTCATCTTTGTCATCCTCCTCTGCTTCCTTCTCCTTCTCCCCCCCTTTGCCTCCTCTTCTCCGCCCCTTTCCCCCTCCTTCTCTTCCTCCTCCCCCTCCTCCTTCTCCTCCTCCTCCCCTTCCTCCTCCTTCTCCTCTTCCTCCTCATCTTTTTCCTCTTCCTCTTCCTATTCCTCGTCCTCCTCCCTCTCCTTCTCCTCCTCCTCCCCCTCCTTCTCCTAGTCCTCCTCCTCCTCTTCCTCCTTCTCCTCTTCCTCCTCATCTTTCTCCTCCTCCTCTTCCTATTCCTCATCCTCCTCTTTCTCCTCCTCTTTCTCCTTCTCCTCTTCCTCCTCACCTTTCTCCTCTTCCTCTTCCTGTTCCTTGTCCTCCTCACCCTCCTCCTCCTTCTCCTCCTCTTACTCCTTCTCCTTTTCCTCCTCCTCTTCCTCTTCCTATTCCTTGTCCTCCTCCCCCTCCCTCTCCCCCTCCTCCTTCTTCTCCTCCTCTTCCTCCTTCTCTTCCTCCTCCTCTTCCTATTCCTCGTCCCTCTCCCCCTCCTCCTTCTTCTCCTCCTCCTCCCCCTCCTCCTCCTTCTCCTCTTTCTGCTCCTCCTCTTCCTATTCCTTGTCCTCCTCCCCCTCCCTCTCCCCCCTTCTCCTCCTCTTCCTCCTTCTCCTCTTTCTCCTCATCTTTCTCCTCCTCCTCTTCCTCTTTCTATTCCTCGTCCTCCTCCTCCTTCTCATCTTTCTCAGTCTCCTCCTCCTTCTCTCCTTCCTGCTCTTTGTCCTCCTCCTTCTCCTCTTCCTCCTCATCTTTCTCTTCCTCCTCCTCCTCCCCCTCCTCCTCCTTGTCCTCTTCCTCCTCCTTCTCCTCCTCCTCCTCTTCCTCCCCCTCCTCCTCCTTCTCCTCCTCTTCCTCCTTCTCCTCGTCTTTCTCATCCTCCTCTTCCTCTTCCTTCTCCTCCTCTTCCTCCTTCTCCTCTTCCTCCTCCTCTCCCCCCCGCCTCCTCCTTCTCCTCCTCTTTCTCCTCCTCCTCTTCCTATTCCTCCTCTTCCTCCTTCTCCTCTTCCTCCTCATCTTTCTCCCCCTCCTCTTCCTCCTCCTTCTCACCTTTCTCATCCTTCTCTTTCTCCTCCCTCTCCTCCTCTTTCTCCTCCTCCTCTTCCTATTCCTCGTCCTCCTCCCCCTCTCTCTCCCCCTCGTCCGTCTCCTCTTCCTCCCCCTCCTCCTCCTTCTCCTCTTCCTCCTCCTTCTCCTCCTCCTCTTCCTCCTTCTCCTCTTCCTCCTCATCTTTCTCCTCCTCCTCTTCCTCCTCCTCTTCCCCCCCTCCTCCTCCTTCTCCTCCTCTTCCTCCTTCTCCTCTTCCTCCTCATGTTTCTCCTCCTCTTCCTCCTTCTCCTCTTCCTCCTTCTCCTCTTCCTCCTCATCTTTCTCCTCCTCCTTTTCCTATTCCTCTTCCTCCTCCTCCTTCTCCTCTTCCTCCTCATCTTTCTCCTCCTCTTCCTCCTCCTCTTCCTCCTTCTCCTCTTCCCCCCTCCTTCTCCTCGTCCTCCCCCTCCTCCTCCTTCTCCTCTTCCTCCTCCCCCTCCTTCTCCTCCTCCTCTTCCTCGTCCTCCTCCCCATCGTCCTCCATCTCCCCCTCCTCTTCCTCCTTCTTCTCCTCCTCTTCCTCCTTCTCCTCTTCCTCCTCATCTTTCTCCTGCTCTTCCTCCGCCTCCTCATCTTTCTCATCCTCCTCTTCCTCCTCCCTCTCCTCCTCTTTCTCCTCCTCCTCTTCCTATTCCTCTTCCTCCTCCTCCTCCTCCTTCTCTTCCTCCCTCTCCTTTTCCTCATCTTTCTTCTCTTCCTCCTCCTCCTTCTCCTCCTCTTCCTCCTTCTCCTCTTCCCCCTCCTCCTCCTCCTTCTCCTCCCCTTCCTCCTTCTCTTCCTCCTCCTCTTCCTATTCCTCCTCCTCCTTCTCCTCTTCCTCCTCATCTTTCTTCTCCTCTTCCTCCTTCTCCTCTTCCCCCTCCTCCTTCTCATCGTCCTCCTCCTCCTTCTCCTCGTCCTCCCCCTCCTCCTCCTTCTCATCTTCCTCCTCCTCTTCCTCCTTATCTTTCTCCTGCTCTACCTCCTCCTTTTCATCTTTCTCTTCCTCCTCATTTTTCTCCTCCTCTTCCTCCTCTTCCCCCTCCTTCTCCTCGTCCTCCCCCTCCTCCTCCTTCTCCTCTTCCTCCTCTTCCTCCTTCTCCTCTTTCTCCTCATCTTTCTCCTCCTCCTCTTCCTCTTTCTATTCCTCGTCCTCCTCCTCCTTCTCATCTTTCTCAGTCTCCTCCTCCTTCTCTCCTTCCTGCTCTTTGTCCTCCTCCTTCTCCTCTTCCTCCTCATCTTTCTCTTCCTCCTCCTCCTCCCCCTCCTCCTCCTTGTCCTCTTCCTCCTCCTTCTCCTCCTCCTCCTCTTCCTCCCCCTCCTCCTCCTTCTCCTCCTCTTCCTCCTTCTCCTCGTCTTTCTCATCCTCCTCTTCCTCTTCCTTCTCCTCCTCTTCCTCCTTCTCCTCTTCCTCCTCCTCTCCCCCCCGCCTCCTCCTTCTCCTCCTCTTTCTCCTCCTCCTCTTCCTATTCCTCCTCTTCCTCCTTCTCCTCTTCCTCCTCATCTTTCTCCCCCTCCTCTTCCTCCTCCTTCTCACCTTTCTCATCCTTCTCTTTCTCCTCCCTCTCCTCCTCTTTCTCCTCCTCCTCTTCCTATTCCTCGTCCTCCTCCCCCTCTCTCTCCCCCTCGTCCGTCTCCTCTTCCTCCCCCTCCTCCTCCTTCTCCTCTTCCTCCTCCTTCTCCTCCTCCTCTTCCTCCTTCTCCTCTTCCTCCTCATCTTTCTCCTCCTCCTCTTCCTCCTCCTCTTCCCCCCCTCCTCCTCCTTCTCCTCCTCTTCCTCCTTCTCCTCTTCCTCCTCATGTTTCTCCTCCTCTTCCTCCTTCTCCTCTTCCTCCTTCTCCTCTTCCTCCTCATCTTTCTCCTCCTCCTTTTCCTATTCCTCTTCCTCCTCCTCCTTCTCCTCTTCCTCCTCATCTTTCTCCTCCTCTTCCTCCTCCTCTTCCTCCTTCTCCTCTTCCCCCTCCTTCTCCTCGTCCTCCCCCTCCTCCTCCTTCTCCTCTTCCTCCTCCCCCTCCTTCTCCTCCTCCTCTTCCTCGTCCTCCTCCCCATCGTCCTCCATCTCCCCCTCCTCTTCCTCCTTCTTCTCCTCCTCTTCCTCCTTCTCCTCTTCCTCCTCATCTTTCTCCTGCTCTTCCTCCGCCTCCTCATCTTTCTCATCCTCCTCTTCCTCCTCCCTCTCCTCCTCTTTCTCCTCCTCCTCTTCCTATTCCTCTTCCTCCTCCTCCTCCTCCTTCTCTTCCTCCCTCTCCTTTTCCTCATCTTTCTTCTCTTCCTCCTCCTCCTTCTCCTCCTCTTCCTCCTTCTCCTCTTCCCCCTCCTCCTCCTCCTTCTCCTCCCCTTCCTCCTTCTCTTCCTCCTCCTCTTCCTATTCCTCCTCCTCCTTCTCCTCTTCCTCCTCATCTTTCTTCTCCTCTTCCTCCTTCTCCTCTTCCCCCTCCTCCTTCTCATCGTCCTCCTCCTCCTTCTCCTCGTCCTCCCCCTCCTCCTCCTTCTCATCTTCCTCCTCCTCTTCCTCCTTATCTTTCTCCTGCTCTACCTCCTCCTTTTCATCTTTCTCTTCCTCCTCATTTTTCTCCTCCTCTTCCTCCTCTTCCCCCTCCTTCTCCTCGTCCTCCCCCTCCTCCTCCTTCTCCTCTTCCTCCTCCCCCTCCTTCTCCTCCTCCTCTTCCTCGTCCTCCTCCCCATCGTCCTCCATCTCCCCCTCCTCTTCCTCCTTCTTCTCCTCCTCTTCCTCCTTCTCCTCTTCCTCCTCATCTTTCTCCTGCTCTTCCTCCGCCTCCTCATCTTTCTCATCCTCCTCTTCCTCCTCCCTCTCCTCCTCTTCCTCCTCATCTTTCTCCTCCTCCTCTTCCTATTCCTCTTCCTCCTCCTCCTCCTCCTTCTCTTCCTCCCTCTCCTTTTCCTCATCTTTCTTCTCTTCCTCCTCCTCCTTCTCCTCCTCTTCCTCCTTCTCCTCTTCCCCCTCCTCCTCCTCCTCCTCCTCCCCTTCCTCCTTCTCTTCCTCCTCCTCTTCCTATTCCTCCTCCTCCTTCTCCTCTTCCTCCTCATCTTTCTTCTCCTCTTCCTCCTTCTCCTCTTCCCCCTCCTCCTTATCATCGTCCTCCTCCTCCTTCTCCTCGTCCTCCCCCTCCTCCTCCTTCTCATCTTCCTCCTCCTCTTCCTCCTTATCTTTCTCCTGCTCTTCCTCCTCCTTTTCATCTTTCTCTTCCTCCTCATGTTTCTCCTCCTCTTCCTCCTCCTTCTCATCTTTCTCATCTTTCTCATCCTCCTCTTCCTCCTCCCTCTCCTCCTCTTCCTCCTTCTCCTCTTCCTCCTCATCTTTCTCCTCCTCCTCTTCCTATTCCTCTTCCTCCTCCTCCTCCTCCTCCTCCTTCTCTTCCTCCCTCTCCTCTTCCTCATCTTTCTCCTCTTCCTCCTCCTCCTCCTTCTCCTCCCCTTCCTCCTTCTCTTCCTGCTCATCTTTCTCCTCTTCCTCCTTCTCCTCTTCCTCCTCCTCCTCCTTCTCCTCTTCCTCCTCCTCCTCCTTCTCCTCCCCTTCCTCCTTCTCTTCCTGCTCATCTTTCTCCTCTTCCTCCTCCTCCTCCTTCTCCTCTTCCTCCTCCTCCTCCTTCTCCTCCCCTTCCTCCTTCTCTTCCTGCTCATCTTTCTCCTCTTCCTCCTTCTCCTCTTCCTCCTCCTCCTCCTTCTCCTCTTCCTCCTCCTCCTCCTTCTCCTCCCCTTCCTCCTTCTCTTCCTCCTCATCTTTCTCCTCCTCCTCTTCCTATTCCTCTTCCTCCTCCTCCTCCTTCTCTTCCTCCCTCTCCTCTTCCTCATCTTTCTCCTCTTCCTCCTTCTCCTCTTCCTCCTCCTCCTCCTTCTCCTCCCCTTCCTCCTTCTCTTCCTGCTCATCTTTCTCCTCTTCCTCCTTCTCCTCTTCCTCCTCCTCCTCCTTCTCCTCTTCCTCCTCCTCCTCCTTCTCCTCCCCTTCCTCCTTCTCTTCCTGCTCATCTTTCTCCTCTTCCTCCTTCTCCTCTTCCTCCTCCTCCTCCTTCTCCTCTTCCTCCTCCTCCTCCTCCTTCTCCTCCCCTTCCTCCTTCTCTTCCTCCTCATCTTTCTCCTCCTCCTCTTCCTATTCCTCTTCCTCCTCCTCCTCCTTCTCTTCCTCCCTCTCCTCTTCCTCATCTTTCTCCTCTTCCTCCTTCTCCTCTTCCTCCTCCTCCTCCTTCTCCTCCCCTTCCTCCTTCTCTTCCTGCTCATCTTTCTCCTCTTCCTCCTTCTCCTCTTCCTCCTCATGTTTCTCCTCCTCTTCCTCCTTCTCCTCTTCCTCCTTCTCCTCTTCCTCCTCATCTTTCTCCTCCTCCTTTTCCTATTCCTCTTCCTCCTCCTCCTTCTCCTCTTCCTCCTCATCTTTCTCCTCCTCTTCCTCCTCCTCTTCCTCCTTCTCCTCTTCCCCCTCCTTCTCCTCGTCCTCCCCCTCCTCCTCCTTCTCCTCTTCCTCCTCCCCCTCCTTCTCCTCCTCCTCTTCCTCGTCCTCCTCCCCATCGTCCTCCATCTCCCCCTCCTCTTCCTCCTTCTTCTCCTCCTCTTCCTCCTTCTCCTCTTCCTCCTCATCTTTCTCCTGCTCTTCCTCCGCCTCCTCATCTTTCTCATCCTCCTCTTCCTCCTCCCTCTCCTCCTCTTTCTCCTCCTCCTCTTCCTATTCCTCTTCCTCCTCCTCCTCCTCCTTCTCTTCCTCCCTCTCCTTTTCCTCATCTTTCTTCTCTTCCTCCTCCTCCTTCTCCTCCTCTTCCTCCTTCTCCTCTTCCCCCTCCTCCTCCTCCTTCTCCTCCCCTTCCTCCTTCTCTTCCTCCTCCTCTTCCTATTCCTCCTCCTCCTTCTCCTCTTCCTCCTCATCTTTCTTCTCCTCTTCCTCCTTCTCCTCTTCCCCCTCCTCCTTCTCATCGTCCTCCTCCTCCTTCTCCTCGTCCTCCCCCTCCTCCTCCTTCTCATCTTCCTCCTCCTCTTCCTCCTTATCTTTCTCCTGCTCTACCTCCTCCTTTTCATCTTTCTCTTCCTCCTCATTTTTCTCCTCCTCTTCCTCCTCTTCCCCCTCCTTCTCCTCGTCCTCCCCCTCCTCCTCCTTCTCCTCTTCCTCCTCCCCCTCCTTCTCCTCCTCCTCTTCCTCGTCCTCCTCCCCATCGTCCTCCATCTCCCCCTCCTCTTCCTCCTTCTTCTCCTCCTCTTCCTCCTTCTCCTCTTCCTCCTCATCTTTCTCCTGCTCTTCCTCCGCCTCCTCATCTTTCTCATCCTCCTCTTCCTCCTCCCTCTCCTCCTCTTCCTCCTCATCTTTCTCCTCCTCCTCTTCCTATTCCTCTTCCTCCTCCTCCTCCTCCTTCTCTTCCTCCCTCTCCTTTTCCTCATCTTTCTTCTCTTCCTCCTCCTCCTTCTCCTCCTCTTCCTCCTTCTCCTCTTCCCCCTCCTCCTCCTCCTCCTCCTCCCCTTCCTCCTTCTCTTCCTCCTCCTCTTCCTATTCCTCCTCCTCCTTCTCCTCTTCCTCCTCATCTTTCTTCTCCTCTTCCTCCTTCTCCTCTTCCCCCTCCTCCTTATCATCGTCCTCCTCCTCCTTCTCCTCGTCCTCCCCCTCCTCCTCCTTCTCATCTTCCTCCTCCTCTTCCTCCTTATCTTTCTCCTGCTCTTCCTCCTCCTTTTCATCTTTCTCTTCCTCCTCATGTTTCTCCTCCTCTTCCTCCTCCTTCTCATCTTTCTCATCTTTCTCATCCTCCTCTTCCTCCTCCCTCTCCTCCTCTTCCTCCTTCTCCTCTTCCTCCTCATCTTTCTCCTCCTCCTCTTCCTATTCCTCTTCCTCCTCCTCCTCCTCCTCCTCCTTCTCTTCCTCCCTCTCCTCTTCCTCATCTTTCTCCTCTTCCTCCTCCTCCTCCTTCTCCTCCCCTTCCTCCTTCTCTTCCTGCTCATCTTTCTCCTCTTCCTCCTTCTCCTCTTCCTCCTCCTCCTCCTTCTCCTCTTCCTCCTCCTCCTCCTTCTCCTCCCCTTCCTCCTTCTCTTCCTGCTCATCTTTCTCCTCTTCCTCCTCCTCCTCCTTCTCCTCTTCCTCCTCCTCCTCCTTCTCCTCCCCTTCCTCCTTCTCTTCCTGCTCATCTTTCTCCTCTTCCTCCTTCTCCTCTTCCTCCTCCTCCTCCTTCTCCTCTTCCTCCTCCTCCTCCTTCTCCTCCCCTTCCTCCTTCTCTTCCTCCTCATCTTTCTCCTCCTCCTCTTCCTATTCCTCTTCCTCCTCCTCCTCCTTCTCTTCCTCCCTCTCCTCTTCCTTATCTTTCTCCTCTTCCTCCTTCTCCTCTTCCTCCTCCTCCTCCTTCTCCTCCCCTTCCTCCTTCTCTTCCTGCTCATCTTTCTCCTCTTCCTCCTTCTCCTCTTCCTCCTCCTCCTCCTTCTCCTCTTCCTCCTCCTCCTCCTTCTCCTCCCCTTCCTCCTTCTCTTCCTGCTCATCTTTCTCCTCTTCCTCCTTCTCCTCTTCCTCCTCCTCCTCCTTCTCCTCTTCCTCCTCCTCCTCCTCCTTCTCCTCCCCTTCCTCCTTCTCTTCCTCCTCATCTTTCTCCTCCTCCTCTTCCTATTCCTCTTCCTCCTCCTCCTCCTTCTCTTCCTCCCTCTCCTCTTCCTCATCTTTCTCCTCTTCCTCCTTCTCCTCTTCCTCCTCCTCCTCCTTCTCCTCCCCTTCCTCCTTCTCTTCCTGCTCATCTTTCTCCTCTTCCTCCTTCTCCTCTTCCTCCTCCTCTTCCTCCTTCTCCTCTTCCTCCTTCTCCTCTTCCTCCTCATCTTTCTCCTCCTCCTTTTCCTATTCCTCTTCCTCCTCCTCCTTCTCCTCTTCCTCCTCCTCTTCCTCCTCCTCTTCCTCCTTCTCCTCTTCCCCCTCCTTCTCCTCGTCCTCCCCCTCCTCCTCCTTCTCCTCTTCCTCCTCCCCCTCCTTCTCCTCCTCCTCTTCCTCGTCCTCCTCCCCATCGTCCTCCATCTCCCCCTCCTCTTCCTCCTTCTTCTCCTCCTCTTCCTCCTTCTCCTCTTCCTCCTCATCTTTCTCCTGCTCTTCCTCCGCCTCCTCATCTTTCTCATCCTCCTCTTCCTCCTCCTCCTCCTTCTCCTCCCCTTCCTCCTTCTCTTCCTGCTCATCTTTCTCCTCTTCCTCCTTCTCCTCTTCCTCCTCCTCCTCCTTCTCCTCTTCCTCCTCCTCCTCCTTCTCCTCCCCTTCCTCCTTCTCTTCCTGCTCATCTTTCTCCTCTTCCTCCTTCTCCTCTTCCTCCTCCTCCTCCTTCTCCTCTTCCTCCTCCTCCTCCTCCTTCTCCTCCCCTTCCTCCTTCTCTTCCTCCTCATCTTTCTCCTCCTCCTCTTCCTATTCCTCTTCCTCCTCCTCCTCCTTCTCTTCCTCCCTCTCCTCTTCCTTCTCCTCCCCTTCCTCCTTCTCTTCCTCCTCATCTTTCTCCTCCTCCTCTTCCTATTCCTCTTCCTCCTCCTCCTCCTTCTCTTCCTCCCTCTCCTCTTCCTTCTCCTCCCCTTCCTCCTTCTCTTCCTCCTCATCTTTCTCCTCTTCCTCCTTCTCCTCTTCCTCCTCCTCCTCCTTCTCCTCCCCTTCCTCCTTCTCTTCCTGCTCATCTTTCTCCTCCTCCTCTTCACTCTCATTAATAATCAATTATTCTGATTATTGAATATGAATTAGTTAATCATATAGAACATGAATATTAATGAGGTCATCAGTCGTCAGGCAGAAACTCGCGAATAAATCTACTTCCTGTTGATGAATTATAAAAATAAAATGACGTCACAGAGACTCAACGTGACGATCGGTTATCCGTTCAGTGACGTCACCTGACCGTGTAAAGGTAGGACGAGCCAAACTAGCCGTGTGACGTCATAGCAGCTCATATATTCACCCCGGTAATTTATTTTATTTTTTAGTTTGTGGGCTTTTATTTTGAAGGGCAATCCACCGTGCTTCCGTTACCATTTAATCCTTTCCCACAATGCTTTGTGTCCACGTCCCCTGCTTCCTGTTTATTGTACCGTCTCCGCCGGTAAAGTCTTGACGTTTGTCCCCGCCGAAAGCTCGGTGAGTAACCGAACCCGACCCGTCTCCCCTCCGGTCCCGGTTCTGGTCGTGAATTTGGTGGTTTGGCTCTTTTATTTTGACAGTTTGGGTTCGGCTCAGGAACGCTCCGCTGCTTCCTGACACCGAGCCCGGCCGAGCCCCGGAACTCTACTCACAGAACCACCGATTTAACCGTCCGCCGTGTTCCCGCCCACACACACCGGATTTTTAACCGGTTCAACCTATTTAACGGAACCAGACGGGCTCGTGCGGAGTTCGGCTGTGAGAGGATGAACCAATGAGCTGTGAGGAGGACGGACCGTCAGCGGGAGTAATGGATGCCCAGCCTGCACCGCCCTCCGCGGATCCGCACCGGGAAGTCATGTCGGTCAGATTTCTCCGGTAATGCGGGCATCTGTCCCGCATGTCGGTGTTTAACGGATCCCGCTCTCGGGAGGGACGGCAGGACCGGCTGATAAGCGGCGGTCCGTGCCCCGCGGTCCGGCTCCGGCCAGCTGGAGGACGGTAAATGTGTCAGAACATGAACGGGGTTCGGCGGGACGTTCTGACCCGATCCAAACCGACACACTTGTGATCTGACGTCTGTGTGACGTTGTGAAGCGCGTTAATGACGTCACAAACGTCAAATCTTCTGTTGGCGGTTGTTTTGATTGACAGGTCAGAGGTCACTGTGACGTCACGGACTCCTGACCTTATACGGGCATCAAACGGATGTGATTGGCTCTGAACTGGTGGATGAATCAGCTGATTAATGTGACATCACAGCTGATCGATAAGAATGAATATTTCTGATGTAATGATTGGTCATGTTTTGATTGACAGGCCAGGTGACCATCAACAGTTTAATCAATGAACATAATGAATAATCAGATTATAATAATCAGTCAACACGTTGATCAATGAATGAATCCATGTGTCCGTGGATAATATTAATATTATATATAAAATATATCAATATAATCAATCACTCACCAACTGTAGAGCTAACTGTACAGCTAACTGTGGAGCTAAATGTAGCCCCGGAGCTAACTGTACAGCTAACTGTGGAGCTAAATGTAGCCCCGGAGCTAACTGTACAGCTAACTGTAGCCTTGGAGCTAACTGTACAGCTAACTGTAGAGCTAAATGTAGCCCCGGAGCTAACTGTACAGCTAACTGTAGCCTCAGAGGCTAACTGTACAGCTAACTGTAGCCTTGGAGCTAACTGTACAGCTAACTGTACAGCTAAATGTAGCCCCGGAGCTAACTGTACAGCTAACTGTAGCCTCAGAGGCTAACTGTATCCTCAGAGCTAACTGTACAGCTAACTGTAGCCTCGGAGCTAACTGTACAGCTAACTGTAGAGCTAAATGTAGCCCCGGAGCTAACTGTACAGCTAACTGTAGCCTCAGAGGCTAACTGTATCCTCTGAGCTAACTGTACAGCTAACTGTAGAGCTAAATGTAGCCTCGGAGCTAACTGTACAGCTAACTGTAGCCTCGGAGCTAACTGTACAGCTAACTGTAGCCTCAGTGCTAACTGTACAGCTAACTGTAACCTCAGTGCTAACTGTATAGCTAAGTGTAGTCATAGAGCTAACTGTAGAGCTAACTGTACAGCTAACTGTAGTCATAGAGCTAATTGTACAGCTAACTGTAGAGTTTACTGCACAGCTAACTGTAGAGCTAACTGTAGCCTCAGAGCTAAATGTAACTGGTTCTGGGTCTGGTTCTGGGTCTGGTGTGTGTTGATCTGTCCAGACATCGTAAGGGTTACATGCTAACCTTTCTCCTCCTCCTCAGGCCTGTAGCAGCTCCTCTTCCTCTTCCTCTCCCTCCGCCCAGCTCGGTTCAGGATGGAGGACTCGGAGACGGAGCTGGCGGTGTCGGAGTCTGATGCTCTGGGTGCAGACTTCATCACAGTGGAGCTGGACACGCAGCCCATCGAGTATGTGGTGAAGTGGGCCGAGGTCGGCTCCAAGTTCACCATCTCGTGCGTGAAGAAGGACTCGGACGACCCGTCGGAGCTGACGGCGGACCAGCTGAAGATTGAGACGGACGAGGCCTTCTTCGCGCCGTACGAGGAAGTGTACCCGTGTGAGGTGACAGAGCAGAGCGTGGAGATAAAGACGGACTCTGACGAAGACGAGGACGACACCGAGGAGGAGCACGAGGTTCTGGTGGAGGCGGGGAGCAGCCAGCTGGACGGAGAGGTGGACTCGGACCAGGCTGACTTTGAGCCAGACGAGCGTCAGTATCGCTGCAGCTACTGCGGGAAGTGCTACAGCCACGCCTCCAGCCTGTACCGCCACCAGCAGACACACACCGGGAAGACCGGTGGGGCGGCGCCACCCAACAAACGGACCCTGGAGCCGACCCATCAGGAGGCCCGCTACACCTGCCCCCACTGTGGCATGAGCTTCAAAGGCAGCAGGTCGGTACCGGTCCAGACTGTACAAGATCAACAAGACCAGGTCATCTGTTAGTCCAGATCAACAAGACCAGGTCATCTGTTAGTCCAGATCAACAAGACCAGGTCAACTGTTAGTCCAGATCAGGACCAGGTCAAACTGTTAGTCCAGATCAACAAGACCAGGTCAACTGTTAGTCCAGATCAACAAGACCAGGTCATCTGTTAGTCCAGATCAACAAGACCAGGTCATCTGTTAGTCCAGATCAACAAGACCAGGTCAACTGTTAGTCCAGATCAACAAGACCAGGTCAACTGTTAGTCCAGATCAGGACCAGGTCAAACTGTTAGTCCAGATCAACAAGACCAGGTCAACTGTTAGTCCAGATCAACAAGACCAGGTCATCTGTTAGTCCAGATCAACAAGACCAGGTCAACTGTTAGTCCAGATCAACAAGACCAGGTCATCTGTTAGTCCAGATCAACAAGACCAGGTCAACTGTTAGTCCAGATCAACAAGACCAGGTCATCTGTTAGTCCAGATCAACAAGACCAGGCCATTTGTTAGTCCAGATCAACAAGACCGGGTCAACTGTTAGTCCAGATCAACAAGACCAGGTCAAACTGCTAGTCCAGATCAGGACCAGGTCAAACTGTTAGTCCAGATCAACAAGACCAGGTCAACTGTTAGTCCAGATCAACAAGACCAGGTCATCTGTTAGTCCAGATCAACAAGACCAGGTCAACTGTTAGTCCAGATCAACAAGACCAGGCCATTTGTTAGTCCAGATCAACAAGACCGGGTCAACTGTTAGTCCAGATCAACAAGACCAGGTCAAACTGTTAGTCCAGATCAACAAGACCAGGTCAAACTGTTAGTCCAGATCAACAAGACCAGGTCAACTGTTAGTCCAGATCAACAAGACCAGGTCAACTGTTAGTCCAGATCAATAAGACCAGGTCATCTGTTAGTCCAGATCAACAAGACCAGGTCAACTGTTAGTCCAGATCAATAAGACCAGGTCATCTGTTAGTCCAGATCAACAAGACCAGGTCATCTGTTAGTCCAGATCAATAAGACCAGGTCATCTGTTAATCCAGATCAACAAGACCAGGTCATCTGTTAATCCAGATCAACAAGACCAGGTCATCTGTTAGTCCAGATCAATAAGACCAGGTCAACTGTTAGTCCAGATCAAGACCAGGTCAACTGTTAGTCCAGATCAAGACCAGGTCGACTGTTAGTCCAGGTCAACAAGACCAGGTCAACTGTTAGTCCAGATCAAGACCAGGTCGACTGTTAGTCCAGATCAAGACCAGGTCAACTGTTAGTCCAGGGCATCTGTTAGTCCAGATCAAGACCAGGTCAGCTGTTAGTCCAGGTCAAGACCAGGTCAACTGTTAGTCCAGATCAAGACCAGGTCGACTGTTAGTCCAGATCAAGACCAGGTCATCTGTTAGTCCAGATCAAGACCAGGTCAACTGTTAGTCCAGGTAAACAAGACCATATCAACTGTTAGTCCAGATCAAGACCAGGTCAACTGTTAGCCCAGATCAACAAGACCAGGTCAACTGTTAGTCCAGGTCAACAAGACCAGGTCAACTGTTAGTCCAGATCAACAAGACCAGGTCAACTGTTAGTCCAGGTCAACAAGACCAGGTCAACTGTTAGTCCAGATCAACAAGACCAGGTCATCTGTTAGTCCAGATCAATAAGACCAGGTCAACTGTTAGTCCAGATCAAGACCAGGTCAACTGTTAGTCCAGATCAAGACCAGGTCAACTGTTAGTCCAGATCAAGACCAGGTCGACTGTTAGTCCAGGTCAACAAGACCAGGTCAACTGTTAGTCCAGATCAAGACCAGGTCGACTGTTAGTCCAGATCAAGACCAGGTCAACTGTTAGTCCAGGGCATCTGTTAGTCCAGATCAAGACCAGGTCAGCTGTTAGTCCAGGTCAAGACCAGGTCAACTGTTAGTCCAGATCAAGACCAGGTCGACTGTTAGTCCAGATCAAGACCAGGTCATCTGTTAGTCCAGATCAAGACCAGGTCAACTGTTAGTCCAGGTCATCTGTTAGTCCAGATCAACAAGACCAGGTCAACTGTTAGTCCAGATCAACAAGACCAGGTCAACTGTTAGTCCGGTCCAAGACTGGGTCAAACTGTTAGTCCAGATGAAGACCAGGTCGACTGTTAGTCCAAACATTATCTGAATGTTTGTTTGTTTTTTGATGAATGGCTTCTTCCTGGTTTGAAATTCCTGTTTCCTGTGTGTTCAGGATGTTGGGGAGTCACCTGCGGCTGCATGGGAAGCGGCGGATTCACCCCTGCAACATCTGTGGGAAAGAGTTCAACCACAGCTCCAGCTTGTCGCGTCATCGCCTCATCCACAAGAAAGGGAAAGGCCTCCCCAAGGACGCCGCCCTCGGCCCCAACATGGCCGCCCTGCGCCACTCGCTGAAGGCTGGCGGCAAGAACAAGAAGACCAAGAGGCAGCAGCAGCACGTGGCGGCTGCCATCATTCAGGGTCAGGGTGGTGGTGGCGATAAGTTCTACGCCTGCCCACAGTGCGACATGAGCTTCAGGACGTCCACACAGCTGTCCAAACATCAGGTGACCCACGTCAAGGAGCTGCTGGACAACTACACGCCCGGCAAGGAGAACCTGGGTGAGTCTTCGTCCGACCTGAAGATCCGCCTCAAGCTCTGCTCCCGCGACAAGCCCAACTTCTACACCTTGTGTAAGAAGAACCGCCGCCGCCGGGGGGGGCGGGCCCCAAAACGGGGCAGTGCCCTCCCTCAGGAGGAGGAGGAGGAGGGCAGCGGAGGAGGTGGCGGCGGCGGCACTGGGCACCATGGCTGCAGCCAGTGCGGGAAGCAGTTCAGTCACGCCTCCAGCCTGGCACGGCACCAGCAGACCCACAGGGCGGCGGACGGCGGCGGGCGGGGAAAGCTGCAGCACCAGAAGCAGCTCCATGTCAAGAGTGGACTCCCCTCCGCCGCCGCCAAGACCGCTAAGACGTACACCTGCTCAGCCTGCAACAAGACCTTCATGCACTCGTCCAGCTTCTCCCGCCACAAGAAGGCGCACCTGGAGGAGGAGCAGCGGGCCCGGGCTGCCGCTGCCAAGCGCCGAAAGAGAGTCGTCTTAGACGAGACCGCGCCACTGGAGTCCGACTCGGAGTGAAGTCGCCCTGCTCTGGACTGGGTTTGGACCGGTTCTGGGTTGGTTCTGAATCAGCTCTGACTGGTTCTGGACCGGTTTGGGACCAGTTCTGGAAAAGTTCTAATTTGTAAAAGTTCTGGACCAGTTGGAGACTGGTTCTGGGCCTCGTGTTCGTCCAGGTTCGGGGACAGGAACTGTTTTTTTTGGTGTAGATAGCAGCAGGACATCCATATATGGTCATATGGCGGGGGACCTCCATATGTGGTCATATCCATATATGGTCATAACTGACCGTTAGCTAATTGCTCTTAAGGATGGGATTAGATTAAAGTGTTACCCCAGGCCCCACCCCCTGCCCCGCCCTCCTCCACCTGTCTGTTAGGTTGCACTCTACACTCCATTTCCCATCAGTCACCGCTCTGTCACAGGCCACGCCAACTTGTTAACATATTTCCCATCAGCCCCAGGATGCTCGCAGAGCATTCTGGGAGTTTCAAAGTGAGATCAGACGTCAACAGGAAGTAGCCTAAGCCCCGCCCCCTCTTTAATTTATTTAATTTATTTCCTGTCAAATCATTTTTCACGTCGGTCGTTTGAAATCCAAAATAAATATTTAATTATCGATCATTAATGTGCCGATCAATCAGCGTCGTGTCGTTAATAAACCTCCAATCAGCTTCCGACATTCGTTTGTTACTTCCTGGTTTGATCAGAGTTGTTTTGATTGGCTGGTGTTCTGATTGGTTCTCTGCATTCTGATTGGTTGAGCCAGCGTTCCTCCATATTACCGTTTGCATGAAGCTTGACGGCCATGTTTGTAGTTCTTCAGCTGTGCGCGTGACAACGGTCAAAAGGGAGACGAATAATTAATGAGATCAGATCGATGATTTAATATATGAATATTAATGATATGTAAATGTGACTAACTCCAGCTGCTGTCGTTACCGTAGCAACACCACTGTCACCTTCATCATTCAGCATCACCAACAGGAAAAGGCTCCAATCAGATGTGTGGTTTTTCAAAGTAAAAGCCTCCAAATCAGCTTATTAAAGATTCACAAACGAGTCGTTCTGATTGGTCGACTGGAGTTCATTAAAGACTCTTAGCGGACCAATCATGCACGACCTTCACATTCTCCTTCCTGACAGACGGAGCAGCCAAAACAAACCCATCACTTCCCCTCTGACCCGCCCCTGCCTCACTTCCTGTTTCCTGCTTGTCGAGCTGTCAGACGGCGGCGAACACTGAGTTTGTGAATAAACATTTTACCGTGTGACTTAATTTAACGTGACCTATTTATAAATGTGTCGCACTACCAACCAATCCTGTAGAGATAAGTAAAGAAGCTCCGCCTCCTCCTCTTCCCCCCCCCCCCCCCCCTCCTCCTCTTCCTCCCCCCCCTCCCTCCTCCTCCTCTTCACCTCCTGGTTTGTGTTCAGTTCTCCTTCATGTTGTGTTGGTTTGTTTCGTGTTTGCTGATAGAATAAACCCAGTTGACATGTTTTGTCTTGAGTTTTGTAATAAACCTTTAAAACAGATTTCCTGTTTGACTTTTTACTGAAGAGACGACACGAGACAACAGAGACAACACGAGACGACACGAGACAACACGAGACGACACGAGACAACAGAGACAACACGAGACGACACGAGACAACAGAGACAACACGAGACGACACGAGACAACAGAGACGACCCGAGACAACAGAGACGACACGAGACTACCGAGACAACACAAGACAACTGAGACGACACGAGACTACCGAGACAACACGAGACTACAGAGACGACACGAGACTACTGAGACAACACGAGACAACTGAGACGACACAAGACTACCGAGACGACACGAGACTACCGAGACGACACGAGACGACACGAGACAACAGAGACAACACGAGACAACCGAGGTGACACGAGACAACAGAGACGACACGAGACAACCAAGACGACACGAGACTACCAAGACAACACGAGACAACCGAGACGACACGTGACAACCGAGACAACACGAGACGACCGAGACAACCAAGACGACACAAGACAACCGCGACGACACGAGACAACACGAGATGACACAAAGACAACACGACATGACACACAGACAACACGAGATGACACAAAGACGATATGAGACGACACAAAGACAACGCAAGACAACCGAGAGGACACAAAGATGACACGAGATAACGAGACGACACAAAGACGACACAAGATAACGAGACGACACAAAGACAACACGAGATAACAAAACGACACGAGATAACGAGACGACACAAAGACAACACGAGATAACAAGACGACACAAAGACAACACGGGACGACACAAAGATGACACGAGACAACACGAGATAACAAAACGACACAAAGACAACACGAGACGACACAAAGATGACACGAGACAACACGAGATGACAAAAAGACAACACGAGATAACCGAGACGACACAAAGACATCACGAGATAACAAGACGACACAGACAACACGAGACGACACAAAGACAACACGAGATAACAAGACGACACAAAGACGACACGAGACGACACAAAGATGACACGAGACGACCGAGACAACACAAAGACGACACGAGACAACCGAGACAACACGAGACGACACAAAGACATCATGAGATAAGACGACGCAAAGACAACACAAGATAACAAGACGACACAAAGACGACACGAGATAACAAGACGACACAAAGACAACACGAGACGACACAAAGATGACACGAGACAACCGAGACAACACGAGACGACAAAAAGACAACACGAGATAACTGAGACGACACAAAGACAACACGAGATAACAAGACGACACAAAGACAACACGAGACGAAACAAGACAACCGGGGCCACACGACACAAAGACAACACGGGACGACACAAAGACGACACGAGATAACACGAGACAACACAAAGACGACACGAGATAACGAGACGACACAAAGACCACACGAGATAACGAGACGACACAAAGACCACACGAGATAACAAGACGACACAAAGACAACACAAGATAACGAGACGACACAAAGACCACACGAGATAACGAGACGACACAAAGACGACACAAGATAACGAGACGACACAAAGACAACACAGGACGACACAAAGACGACACGAGATAACACGAGACGACACAAAGACGACACGAGATAACGAGACGACACAAAGACGACACGAGATAACGAGACGACACAAAGACATCATGAGATAACGAGACGACACAAAGACAACACGGGACGACACAAAGACAACACGAGACGACACAAAGACGACACGAGATAATGAGACGACACAAAGACCACACGAGATAACGAGACGACACAAAGACATCATGAGATAACGAGACGACACAAAGACAACACGGGACGACACAAGGACGACACGAGACAACACAAAGACGACACGAGATAATGAGACGACACAAAGACGACACGAGATAATGAGACGACACAAAGACGACACGAGATAACGAGACGACACAAAGACATCACGAGATAAGACGACACAAAGACAACACGGGACGACACGAGGACGACACGAGACGACACAAAGACAACACGAGACGACACAAAGACGACACGAGACAACAAGAGACAACCGAGACATGAGACGACACAAAGACGACACAAAGACAACAAGAGACAACACGAGACAACCGAGACGACACAAAGACGACACGAGACAACAAGAGACAACAAGAGACAACTGAGACGACACGAGACAACACAAAGACGACACAAAGACAACAAGAGACAACACGAGACGACACAAAGACAACACGAGATAACGAGACGACACAAAGACGACACGAGATAACGAGACGACACAAAGACAGCACGAGACGAAACAAGACAACCGGGGCCACACGATGACACAAAGACAACACGAGACGACACAAAGACAACACGAGACAACACGAGAGGACACAAAGGCAACACGAGACGACACGAGACAACACGAGACGACACGAGATGACACATAGACAACACGAGACGACACGAGACAACACGAGACGACACGAGACAACACAAGATGACACAAAGACAACACAAGATGACACAAAGACAACACGAGAAAACACGAGACGACACAAAGATGACACAAAGACAACACGAGAAAACACGAGACGACACAAAGATGACACAAAGACAACACGAGACAACCGAGACGACACAAAGACAACCGAGACGACACAAAGATGACACGAGACGATACAAAGACGGCACAAGAGACAACACGAGACGACATGAGACAACACAAAGACAACACTAAGACGACACTAAGACAACAAGAGACAACACTAAGACAACACAAGACAACACTAAGACAACACAAGGCAACACAAAGACAACACTAAGACAACACGAGACAACACAAGACAACACAAGGCAACACAAAGACAACACTAAGACGACACGAGACAACACTAAGACAACATGAGACAACACAAAGACAACACTAAGACGACACTAAGACAACAAGAGACAACACTAAGACAACACAAGACAACACTAAGACAACACAAGGCAACACAAAGACAACATGAGACAACACAAAGACAACACTAAGACAACACAAGACAACACAAGACAACACAAAGACAACACTAAGATGACACTAAATCAACACGAGACAACACTAAGACAACACAAGGCAACACAAAGACAACATGAGACAACACAAAGACAACACTAAGACAACACAAGACAACACAAGACAACACTAAGACAACAAGAGACAACAAGAGACAACACTAAGACAACACTAAGAAGACACTAAGACAACACAAGACAACACAAAGACAACACTAAGACAACACTAAGACGACACGAGACAACACTAAGACAACACTAAGACGACACAAAGACAACACTAAGACGACACTAAGACGACACAAAGACAACACTAAGACGACACGAGACAACACTAAGACAACACTAAGACGACACAAAGACAACACTAAGACGACACGAGACAACACTAAGACAACACTAAGACGACACAAAGACAACGCTAAGACGACACTAAATCAAGACGAGACAACACTAAGACAACACAAGGCAACACTAAGACAACACTAAGACGACATGAGACAACACAAAGACAACACTAAGACGACACTAAGACAACAAGAGACAACACTAAGACAACACAAGACAACACTAAGACAACACAAGGCAACACAAAGACAACATGAGACAACACAAAAATTTATTTCCTGTCAAATCATTTTTCACGTCGGTCGTTTGAAATCCAAAATAAATATTTAATTATCGATCATTAATGTGCCGATCAATCAGCGTCGTGTCGTTAATAAACCTCCAATCAGCTTCCGACATTCGTTTGTTACTTCCTGGTTTGATCAGAGTTGTTTTGATTGGCTGGTGTTCTGATTGGTTCTCTGCATTCTGATTGGTTGAGCCAGCGTTCCTCCATATTACCGTTTGCATGAAGCTTGACGGCCATGTTTGTAGTTCTTCAGCTGTGCGCGTGACAACGGTCAAAAGGGAGACGAATAATTAATGAGATCAGATCGATGATTTAATATATGAATATTAATGATATGTAAATGTGACTAACTCCAGCTGCTGTCGTTACCGTAGCAACACCACTGTCACCTTCATCATTCAGCATCACCAACAGGAAAAGGCTCCAATCAGATGTGTGGTTTTTCAAAGTAAAAGCCTCCAAATCAGCTTATTAAAGATTCACAAACGAGTCGTTCTGATTGGTCGACTGGAGTTCATTAAAGACTCTTAGCGGACCAATCATGCACGACCTTCACATTCTCCTTCCTGACAGACGGAGCAGCCAAAACAAACCCATCACTTCCCCTCTGACCCGCCCCTGCCTCACTTCCTGTTTCCTGCTTGTCGAGCTGTCAGACGGCGGCGAACACTGAGTTTGTGAATAAACATTTTACCGTGTGACTTAATTTAACGTGACCTATTTATAAATGTGTCGCACTACCAACCAATCCTGTAGAGATAAGTAAAGAAGCTCCGCCTCCTCCTCTCCCCCCCCCCCCTCCCTCCTCCTCTTCCCCCCCCCCCCTCCCTCCTCCTCCTCTTCACCTCCTGGTTTGTGTTCAGTTCTCCTTCATGTTGTGTTGGTTTGTTTCGTGTTTGCTGATAGAATAAACCCAGTTGACATGTTTTGTCTTGAGTTTTGTAATAAACCTTTAAAACAGATTTCCTGTTTGACTTTTTACTGAAGAGACGACACGAGACAACAGAGACAACACGAGACGACACGAGACAACACGAGACGACACGAGACAACAGAGACAACACGAGACGACACGAGACAACAGAGACAACACGAGACGACACGAGACAACAGAGACGACCCGAGACAACAGAGACGACACGAGACTACCGAGACAACACAAGACAACTGAGACGACACGAGACTACCGAGACAACACGAGACTACAGAGACGACACGAGACTACAGAGACGACACGAGACTACTGAGACAACACGAGACAACTGAGACGACACAAGACTACCGAGACGACACGAGACTACCGAGACGACACGAGACGACACGAGACAACAGAGACAACATGAGACGACACGAGACAACACGAGACAACAGAGACAACACGAGACAACAGAGACGACCCGAGACAACAGAGACGACACGAGACTACCGAGACAACACAAGACAACTGAGACGACACGAGACTACAGAGACGACACGAGACTACTGAGACAACACGAGACTACAGAGACAACACGAGACTACTGAGACAACACGAGACAACTGAGACAACACGAGACAACTGAGACGACACGAGACTACCGAGACGACACAAGACTACCGAGACGACACGAGACAACTGAGACGACACGAGACTACCGAGACGACACGAGACAACAGAGACGACACGAGACAACCGAGGTGACACGAGACAACAGAGACGACACGAGACAACCAAGACGACACGAGACTACCAAGACAACACGAGACAACCGAGACGACACGTGACAACCGAGACAACACGAGACGACCGAGACAACCAAGACGACACAAGACAACCGCGACGACACGAGACAACACGAGATGACACAAAGACAACACGACATGACACACAGACAACACGAGATGACACAAAGACGATATGAGACGACACAAAGACAACGCAAGACAACACGAGACGACACGAGACAACAGAGACAACACGAGACGACACGAGACAACAGAGACGACCCGAGACAACAGAGACGACACGAGACTACCGAGACAACACAAGACAACTGAGACGACACGAGACTACCGAGACAACACGAGACTACAGAGACGACACGAGACTACAGAGACGACACGAGACTACTGAGACAACACGAGACAACTGAGACGACACAAGACTACCGAGACGACACGAGACTACCGAGACGACACGAGACGACACGAGACAACAGAGACAACATGAGACGACACGAGACAACACGAGACAACAGAGACAACACGAGACAACAGAGACGACCCGAGACAACAGAGACGACACGAGACTACCGAGACAACACAAGACAACTGAGACGACACGAGACTACAGAGACGACACGAGACTACTGAGACAACACGAGACTACAGAGACAACACGAGACTACTGAGACAACACGAGACAACTGAGACAACACGAGACAACTGAGACGACACGAGACTACCGAGACGACACAAGACTACCGAGACGACACGAGACAACTGAGACGACACGAGACTACCGAGACGACACGAGACAACAGAGACGACACGAGACAACCGAGGTGACACGAGACAACAGAGACGACACGAGACAACCAAGACGACACGAGACTACCAAGACAACACGAGACAACCGAGACGACACGTGACAACCGAGACAACACGAGACGACCGAGACAACCAAGACGACACAAGACAACCGCGACGACACGAGACAACACGAGATGACACAAAGACAACACGACATGACACACAGACAACACGAGATGACACAAAGACGATATGAGACGACACAAAGACAACGCAAGACAACCGAGAGGACACAAAGATGACACGAGATAACGAGACGACACAAAGACGACACAAGATAACGAGACGACACAAAGACAACACGAGATAACAAAACGACACGAGATAACGAGACGACACAAAGACAACACGAGATAACAAGACGACACAAAGACAACACGAGACGACACAAAGATGACACGAGACAACACGAGATAACAAAACGACACAAAGACAACACGAGACGACACAAAGATGACACGAGACAACACGAGATGACAAAAAGACAACACGAGATAACCGAGACGACACAAAGACATCACGAGATAACAAGACGACACAGACAACACGAGACGACACAAAGACAACACGAGATAACAAGACGACACAAAGACGACACGAGACGACACAAAGATGACACGAGACGACCGAGACAACACAAAGACGACACGAGACAACCGAGACAACACGAGACGACACAAAGACATCATGAGATAAGACGACGCAAAGACAACACAAGATAACAAGACGACACAAAGACGACACGAGATAACAAGACGACACAAAGACAACACGAGACGACACAAAGATGACACGAGACAACCGAGACAACACGAGACGACAAAAAGACAACACGAGATAACTGAGACGACACAAAGACAACACGAGATAACAAGACGACACAAAGACAACACGAGACGAAACAAGACAACCGGGGCCACACGACACAAAGACAACACGGGACGACACAAAGACGACACGAGATAACACGAGACAACACAAAGACGACACGAGATAACGAGACGACACAAAGACCACACGAGATAACGAGACGACACAAAGACCACACGAGATAACAAGACGACACAAAGACAACACAAGATAACGAGACGACACAAAGACCACACGAGATAACGAGACGACACAAAGACCACACGAGATAACAAGACGACACAAAGACGACACAAGATAACGAGACGACACAAAGACAACACAGGACGACACAAAGACGACACGAGATAACACGAGACGACACAAAGACGACACGAGATAACGAGACGACACAAAGACGACACGAGATAACGAGACGACACAAAGACATCATGAGATAACGAGACGACACAAAGACAACACGGGACGACACAAAGACAACACGAGACGACACAAAGACGACACGAGATAATGAGACGACACAAAGACCACACGAGATAACGAGACGACACAAAGACATCATGAGATAACGAGACGACACAAAGACAACACGGGACGACACAAGGACGACACGAGACAACACAAAGACGACACGAGATAATGAGACGACACAAAGACGACACGAGATAATGAGACGACACAAAGACGACACGAGATAACGAGACGACACAAAGACATCACGAGATAAGACGACACAAAGACAACACGGGACGACACGAGGACGACACGAGACGACACAAAGACAACACGAGACGACACAAAGACGACACGAGACAACAAGAGACAACCGAGACATGAGACGACACAAAGACGACACAAAGACAACAAGAGACAACACGAGACAACCGAGACGACACAAAGACGACACGAGACAACAAGAGACAACAAGAGACAACTGAGACGACACGAGACAACACAAAGACGACACAAAGACAACAAGAGACAACACGAGACGACACAAAGACAACACGAGATAACGAGACGACACAAAGACGACACGAGATAACGAGACGACACAAAGACAGCACGAGACGAAACAAGACAACCGGGGCCACACGATGACACAAAGACAACACGAGACGACACAAAGACAACACGAGACAACACGAGAGGACACAAAGGCAACACGAGACGACACGAGACAACACGAGACGACACGAGATGACACATAGACAACACGAGACGACACGAGACAACACGAGACGACGCGAGACAACACAAGATGACACAAAGACAACACAAGATGACACAAAGACAACACGAGAAAACACGAGACGACACAAAGATGACACAAAGACAACACGAGAAAACACGAGACGACACAAAGATGACACAAAGACAACACGAGACAACCGAGACGACACAAAGACAACCGAGACGACACAAAGATGACACGAGACGATACAAAGACGGCACAAGAGACAACACGAGACGACATGAGACAACACAAAGACAACACTAAGACGACACTAAGACAACAAGAGACAACACTAAGACAACACAAGACAACACTAAGACAACACAAGGCAACACAAAGACAACACTAAGACAACACGAGACAACACAAGACAACACAAGGCAACACAAAGACAACACTAAGACGACACGAGACAACACTAAGACAACATGAGACAACACAAAGACAACACTAAGACGACACTAAGACAACAAGAGACAACACTAAGACAACACAAGACAACACTAAGACAACACAAGGCAACACAAAGACAACATGAGACAACACAAAGACAACACTAAGACAACACAAGACAACACAAGACAACACAAAGACAACACTAAGATGACACTAAATCAACACGAGACAACACTAAGACAACACAAGGCAACACAAAGACAACATGAGACAACACAAAGACAACACTAAGACAACACAAGACAACACAAGACAACACTAAGACAACAAGAGACAACAAGAGACAACACTAAGACAACACTAAGAAGACACTAAGACAACACAAGACAACACAAAGACAACACTAAGACAACACTAAGACGACACGAGACAACACTAAGACAACACTAAGACGACACAAAGACAACACTAAGACGACACTAAGACGACACAAAGACAACACTAAGACGACACGAGACAACACTAAGACAACACTAAGACGACACAAAGACAACACTAAGACGACACGAGACAACACTAAGACAACACTAAGACGACACAAAGACAACGCTAAGACGACACTAAATCAAGACGAGACAACACTAAGACAACACAAGGCAACACTAAGACAACACTAAGACGACATGAGACAACACTAAGACAACATGAGACAACACAAAGACAACACTAAGACGACACTAAGACAACAAGAGACAACACTAAGACAACACAAGACAACACTAAGACAACACAAGGCAACACTAAGACAACACAAGGCAACACAAAGACAACATGAGACAACACAAAGACAACACTAAGACAACACAAGACAACACAAGACAACACAAAGACAACACTAAGACGACACAAAGACAACACTAAGATGACACTAAATCAACACGAGACAACACTAAGACAACACAAGACAACACAAGGCAACACAAAGACAACATGAGACAACACAAAGACAACACTAAGACAACACAAGACAACACAAAGACAACACTAAGACAACAAGAGACAACACTAAGACAACACTAAGAAGACACTAAGACAACACTAAGACAACACTAAGATAACACTAAATCAACACGAGACAACACTAAGACAACACAAGACAACACAAGGCAACACAAAGACAACATGAGACAACACAAAGACAACACTAAGACAACACAAGACAACACAAGACAACACAAAGACAACACTAAGACAACAAGAGACAACAAGAGACAACACTAAGACAACACTAAGAAGACACTAAGACAACACAAGACAACACTAAGACAACACTAAGACGACACGAGACAACACTAAGACGACACTAAATCAAGACGAGACAACACTAAGACAACACAAGGCAACACTAAGACAACACTAAGACGACACGAGACAACACTAAGACAACATGAGACAACACAAAGACAACACTAAGACGACACTAAGACAACACGAGACAACACTAAGACAACACAAGACAACACAAGACAACACTAAGACAACACAAGGCAACACAAAGACAACACTAAGACAACATGAGACAACACAAAGACAACACTAAGACGACACTAAGACAAGAAGAGACAACACTAAGACAACATGAGACAACACAAAGACAACACTAAGACGACACTAAGACAAGAAGAGACAACACTAAGACAACACAAGGCAACACAAAGACAACACTAAGACAACACTAAGACGACACAAAGACAACACTAAGACGACACTAAATCAACACGAGACAACACTAAGACAACACAAGACAACACAAAGACAACACTAAGACAACACTAAGACGACACAAAGACAACACTAAGACGACACTAAATCAACATGAGACAACACTAAGACAACACAAGACAACACTAAGACAACACAAGGCAACACTAAGACAATACAAGGCAACACAAAGACAACACTAAGACAACACTAAGACGACATAAAGACAACACTAAGACAACACTAAGACAACACGAGACAACACAAAGTGGTGAGTAATATTTAAAAATAGATTTTTTTTCCTGTAAAAAAAAATTTAAGTTGGCTGTGTTTTCATCACTTTTGATGTGCGTCTACTCGTCCTGTCCTTCCTCCTTTCCTCATGGTGGCAGAAGCTCGGTCCAGCTCTGAGGTGTTCCCAGGTTAGATACAGTATAACTGAGGTTAGAAATTATATATAGTCCCTCCAGAGAGTTCTGGGTCTGCCCCAGGGTCTCCTCACATTTGGACATGGCCTGAACTCCTTGTACCCAGGAGGATCCTGATCAGACCTCAGCAGCTCTACTCTGAGCTCCCTCTAGATGTCTGAGCTCATCAGCCTATCTCTAAGACTGAGCCCTAACACCTACAGAGGATCCACAGTCCGAGTCTTTCAGTTACTACCGAAAGCTCATGACGAAGGAAGGTAGATGGACCAGAAAATGGAGAGTTTTGTCTTCAGGCTCAGCTCCCTCTGAACCATAACGGTCCGCTACAATGTCCACAATACTGCAGACGCTGCACCAACCCATCAGCATTTTCCCATCACTGGTGAACAACCCCCCGATACTTGAACTCCTTTGCTTGGGGAAGCAACTCACTCCAATCCAGAGGGAGATCCACCGTTATCCAGCAGAGAACCATGAACCTCAGACCTGAAGGTGCTGACTCTGATCCCACCTCCTTCACACTCACGTTAACCCTAACCCTGTCATATTACATCATGATTCTTTTTTATTTAAAAACTTGTTTTGT
This sequence comes from Sciaenops ocellatus, assembly GCA_033000465.1. Classification (NCBI taxonomy): domain Eukaryota; kingdom Metazoa; phylum Chordata; class Actinopteri; family Sciaenidae; genus Sciaenops; species Sciaenops ocellatus. The sequence continues at coordinate 27,883,497 of CP136872.1, read as the reverse complement.
TTTTGTTGCAGCTGCTCGCTGTGACCACCAGATGACAGCAAACATCCAACCTAACTTGACAAGAGAAGAAGACACAGAACCTGTTTCTGATGCTTTGAAGTCCCAGCATCATGTGACATCAGGACAAAATCAAACCACCAAACCTGTAATCTGACAGGTAGTACTTCCTGATTGTGGCACCTCCTCCATGACAAGGAGCACTCCTCGTTTAAAGGAGATGTCAGCTCCGTCAGTCAGCAGGACGTTCATCACAACATTTCACGCAACTGATCCTGAGTCTCAGTTCAGATACTTCTGTTACTACTCTTTATGTAGTACTCTGTATACTCTGTGTATTTCCTAGTGTCTCAATTTAAGTACAGATGTTGTGAACTTTCCGGGAAATGATGATCACAACAATTATCCTCTTCTTCTTCTTCTTGTAACCGTGCAGAGCTTTAGCTCCATCATCCAAAATATAAATCATACATACATCTTACATGTATACTGAAGTATTCAGCTCAACCTCTTCAGCTCCAGCAGCTGCCGGTGGTCCCCCCTCTTCCTATGTCCAGCTCTGATCCAAAGGTGCAGACCTGGTCAACAGTGTTGACATCCAGAGCCTGTTACTGAAGGTCCAGTCTGGGTTTGAGGCTCCTCCTGGTACCCAGGGGAACTTATCCCAGAAGAACCAGAGCAGCAGGGGGCTCCATACATGTGAACCTGGACTCGACCTCCTCCACCACCTCTTCAACAAATGACAGAGATGAACCTTCCTGCTGGCCTAAGGAGAACTCAGGTGAACTCAGGAGAACTCAGGTGAACTCAGGTGAACTCAGGAGAACTCAGGTGAACTCAGATGAACTCAGGAAAACTCAGGTGAACTCAGGTGAACTCAGGAGAACCCAGGTGAACCCAGGTGAACTCAGGTGAACTCAGGAGAACCCAGGTGAACTCAGGTGAACTCAGGAGAACTCAGGTGAACTCAGGTGTTGTCTTGTCAGTGATGACCTGATCCACATCAACACAGACCTGACCTCAGAGATGCAGAGTCATGAAGTTCATGAGAAGAAACTGAGTAAGTATATTTTTGATTCTTCACGTAGGACCAGGTAGGTTTGGAGCTTTTTTGCCTTAATTAATGAAATCATCATTTAAAAACTGCATTTTGTATTTTCTCAAATCAAATCAAATTTTATTTGTATAGCCCAAATTCACAAAACACATTTTGCCTCAGAGGGCTTTACAATCTGTACAGGGAGTGACACCCTCTGTCCTTAGACCCTCTGTCCTTAGACCCTCTGTCCTTAGACCCTCTGTCCTTACACCCTCTGTCCTTAGACCCTCTGTCCTTAGACCCTCTATCCTTAGACCCTCTGTCCTTAGACCCTCTGTCCTTAGACCCTCTGTCCTTAGACCCTCTGTCCTTAGACCCTCGGTTCGAGTGAGTAAAAACTTGCCCACAAAAACCCTTTTAACAGGAAAAAAGGTGGAAGAAACCTCAGGAAGAGCCACAGAGGAGGGATCCCTCTCCCAGGACGGACAGACGTGCAATAGATGTCACATGTACAGAACAAATCAACAGAGACATATTGTACAATTACAATGAATGATAAAATGATTACAGTATACAGAGTACACAGAGATATGGTAACAATAATGACAGTAATAATATAAGTAGTGGACGTCGTGCAGGACCACAGCAGCAGCCACGATCCATGAGAACCTGCTGGACGAGAGAGCACAGAAACTCCGGGGAAGAAGTTTAGTTAGTAACATGCATTAACATGCATTAATGAGACATGTATGTTTACAGATGGTGATGGTGATGGGGAGAGAGAGAGAGAGAGAGAGAGGGAGAGAGAGAGAGAGAGGTTTGAGTAGAGTTTTCAGTAAAGGGAGATGTGACTACATCTTCAACCAGTACCGTGCCTGACTAGAGAGAGAGACAGAGAGAGAAAGGAGGGAGAGGGAGTCCCCCGGCAGTCTAGTCCTATAGCAGCATAACTAAGGGATGACCTGAGCCAGCCCTAACTATAAGCTCTATCAAAAAGGAAAGTCTTAAGTCTACTCTTAAAAGTGTTGACCGTGTCTGCCTCCAGAACCCAAAATGGTAGTTTGTTCCACAGAAGAGGAGCTTGGTAGCTGAAAGCTCTGGCTCCCAGTCTACTTTTGGAAACTATAGGAACCACAAGGAACCCAGCATTCTGAGAGCGCAGCGTTCTAGAGGGGTAGTAAGGTACTATGAGCTCTTTTAGATATGATGGTGCCTGACCATGAAGAGCTTTGTATGTAAGGAGAAGAATTTTAAATTCTATTCTAGATTTAACAGGTAGCCAATGCAAAGAAGCCAAAATGGGAGAGATGTGATCTCTGATCTTGGTTCCTGTCAGAACACGTGCAGCAGCATTCTGAATTAGCTGCAAAGTCCTCAGAGACTTACTGGAGCAGCCTGATAACAAAGAGTTACAATAGTCCAGCCTAGAAGTAACAAATGCATGGACTAGTTTTTCTGCATCCGCTTGAGATACGATGCGTCTGATTTTGGCGATGTTACGTAAGTGGAAGAAAGCAGTCCTCGAAATTTGTTTCATGTGGACATTAAAGGACAAATCCTGATCAAAAACAACTCCAAGATTTTTTACGGTGGAGCTGGAGGCCAGGGTGATCCCATCTAAAGTAACTAAGTCTCTAGAAAGAGAATTTCTGAGGTTCTTGGGTCCAATTACAAGAACTGAATTTAACATCAGAAAATTGTAGGTCATCCAACTTTTTATATCCTTAAGGCATGCTTGGAGTTTAGTTAACTGATTGGTTTCATCAGGCTTGATCGATAAATATAATTGGGTGTCGTCGGCATAACAATGAAAATTAATGGAGTGATTCCTAATAATGTTCCCTAGAGGAAGCATATATAAACTGAATAGAAGTGGTCCTAGCACAGAACCTTGTGGAACTCCATGACAAACTTTGGTATGCATGGAGGATTCATCATTGACATGAACAAACTGAGATCGATCTAAAAAATACGATTTAAACCAGCTTAGGGCGGTTCCTTTGATGCCAATTTTATGTTCCAGTCTCTGTAAAAGAATTTGATGGTCAATGGTGTCAAATGCAGCACTAAGATCTAACAGGACAAGTACAGAGATGAGTCCTTTGTCTGATGCCATTAGGAGGTCATTTGTAACTTTGACTAGTGCGGTCTCTGTGCTATGATGCAATCTAAATCCTGACTGAAAATCCTCAAATAAACTGTTCTCATGGAGAAAGTCACACAGCTGATTGGCTACAGCTTTCTCAAGTATCTTAGAGAGAAAGGGAAGGTTTGATATCGGTCTGTAATTGGCTATAACCTCTGGATCTAGAGTGGGCTTTTTAAGAAGAGGTTTAATTACAGTTACTTTAAAGGACTGTGGTACATATCCTGATAATAGAGACAGATTAATCATATCCAATAATGAAGGCCGAACTAGAGGTAAAACGTCCTTGAGCAGCCTGGTTGGGATGGGGTCTAAGAGACAGGTTGACAGCTTAGATGAAGAAATTACTGAAGTAATTTGATGAAGGTCGATGGGAGAAAAACAGTCTAAATATATATCAGGTTTTACAGCTGTTTCCAAACTTGCCATGTAAGAATGCAGATCGGTGCCTGTTGAGGGCAAGAGGTGATGAATTTTGTCTCTAATAGTTATAATTTTATCATTAAAGAAGCTCATGAAGTCATTACTACTTAGACCTAAAGGAATAGATGGCTCAATTGAGCTGTGGCTCTCTGTTAGCCTGGCTACAGTGCTGAACAGAAACCTGGGGTTATTCTTATTTTCCTCGATTAGTGAAGAGTAATAGACTGCTCTGGCACTACGGAGAGCCTTCCTGTATGTTTTAAGATTATCTTGCCAGATTAAACGAAAGTCTTCCAGTTTAGTGGCACACCATTTGCGTTCAGATTTTCGTGCCTCTTGCTTTAAGTTGCGAGTCTGCTGGCTATACCATGGTGCTAACCTCCTTTGTTTAATTATCTTCTTTGTCAGAGGTGCAATAGAGTCGAGAGTTGTCTGTAATGAGTCTGTAGTATTATCAACAAGATGTTCTATTTGTGAGGGGCTAAAGGAAGCAGACAAGTCCTCTGCTACATTGAGACATGGCATTGAATTCAATACTGAAGGAATCACTTCCTTAAATTTGGCTACAGCACTATCAGATAAACATCTGCTGTAGGAGTTTCTGCCAAAAGGCTTATAGTCCAGTAATATGAACTCAAAGGTTATTAAAAAATGGTCAGATAGAAGAGGATTCTGTGGAAAGACTATTAGATGGTCAATTTCAATGCCATATGAGAGAACAAGATCAAGAGTGTGGTTCAGACAATGAGTCGGTTTATTTACACTCTGACAGAAGCCAATTGAATCTAAGAAAGAGATAAACGCAGCACTAAGACTATCATTGTGGTTGTCCACATGAATATTAAAATCACCTACAATAATTACTTTATCTGTTTTAAGGATCAAGCCTGATGCAAATTCTGCAAATTCAGATAAAAATTCTGAGTAAGGACCAGGAGCTCGATATACTATAACAAATAGAATTGGCTGTAATGTTTTCCAGGTTGGGTGAGTAAGGCTAAGAACAAGACTTTCAAATGAATTATAATTTAGTTTAGGTTTAGGATTTATTAATAGACTTGACTCAAATATGGCCCCAACTCCACCACCTCGACCAGTACTTCGAGAAATATGGATATTACAATGACTGGGAGGAGTGGATTCATTTAAGCTAACATATTCATCCTCCTGTAGCCAGGTTTCAGTAAGACAAAATAAATCAATATCATAATCAGATATTAATTCATTAACTAAAACAGCTTTGGAGGACAAGGACCTGATATTCAAGAGTCCACATTTAATTCTCTTATTTTGGACTGTTGGAGGTGCTAATTTAATTTTTATTAAGTTTTTATGATGAACTCCTCTCCTGTTTATTTTATCTTTAAATAATGTAGGTGGACGGGGAACAGACACAGTCTCTATACTAAAGGATTGGGTGGGCAGCTGCTCTAATGGAGGCGTAGAGAAGCGTGTAAGACTGCGACTCTGCTTCCTGGTCTCAACTCTGGGTTGTCACGGTTTTGGACGACTAATAAACTTGGCCATGTTTCTAGATATGAGAGCTGCTCCATCCAAAGTGGGATGGATGCCGTCTCTCCTAATCAGACCAGGTTTTCCCCAGAAAGGTGTCCAATTATCTATGAAGCCCACATCGTTTGCTGGACACCACCTCGACAGCCAGCGGTGAAATGACGACATGCGGCTAAACATGTCATCACTGGTCACATTGGGTAGGGGTCCAGAGAAAACTACGGAGTCCAACATCGTTTTGGCGTATGCACACACCGATGAAACATTAATTTTAGTGACCTCCGATTGGCGTAACCAGGTGTCATTACCGCCGACGTGAATAACAATCTTACTGTATCTACGTTTATCCTTAGCCAGCAGTTTTAAATTTGACTCGATGTCGCCCGCTCTGGCCCCCGGGATGCATTTAACTATGGCCCCTGGTGTCGCTAACTTCACGTTTCGTAAAATGGAGCTGCCAATGACCAGAGTTGGCCTCTCAGCGGGTGTGTCGCTGAGCGGGGAAAACTTGTTAGAAACGTGGAGCGGTTGGTGGTGTACCGTGGGCTTCAGTTTGGGGCTATGCCTCCTTCGGACAGTCACCCAGCCTCCCGGCTGCTCGGGGGTTGCCGGGGGACGGCTAGCTGAAACTACCTTCGGTGGTACCGCACCGGCTACAGGGGACTTGCTAACTATAGCAGCTACTGACTGTTCGGTGGTTCGGTACCGTGCCTCTAACTCACTGAGCCTCGCCTCCAAAGCAACAAATAAACTACATTTATTACGGGGTGTTGATTAGCTCAGTTGGTAGAGCATCCGCCCCATGTATGAAGCCTTGCCGCAGCGGCCCAGGGTTCAAATCTGACCTGCGGCCTTTTGCTGCATGTCATTCCCCATCTCTCTCTACTGACATTCCTGTCACTCTTCAGCTGTTTCTATCAAAAATAAAGCTTGAAAAAAAATATATCTAAAAAAAAACAAAAAAAAAAAAACTGGATTTATACCGTTATCGCTAAAGGAGGACGAGGAGTAGCTAAACATGTGGCACACAGGGCAGGAGAGAGCAGGAGAGGAGAGAGGAGTCATTGCTATAGCTAGGCTAGTTAGTGAGGTTAGCAGAGACTGGTAAAACTATCGGCTTTGATGTGTGACTAAAGTTAAGAGACCTGTTCGTGCACAAGCAGAACAAGTCTAAGGATAGTTTAGATAATCACTGATGTGAAAAATATACGAAAATCTGTTGAAGTGAGCAGAGCAGAGAGCACCGTGGCAGTAACACCGATAACCGGAAGTGACAATAATGACGATGATGATGACGACGATGCTGATGATGACAACCACGTCGATGATAACGATGATTATGGAGATGATGACGACAATGATGACGATGATGACGACGACGGTGATGATGACGACAATGCCGATGATGGCGACGATGATGATGATGACGGCGATGATGACGATGATGACGACGACAATGATAATGATGGCAATGACGACGATGCCGATGATGCTGATGACGACGACGATGGTGGTGATGATGATGATTACGGCGATGACGACGGTGATGATGATGACAGCGATGGCGATGATAATGACAGCAATGACGATGATGCCGATGGCGACGACGGTGGTCACGACGACGATGACGATTACGCCGCCGACGATGCTGCCGACGATATATTTTGTATATATATATATATATATATATATATATTTATATTGTTTGTGTAAAAATATTATGAAGAAATTCAAGTATTAAAAATATAATATTTGTTATGCACCAATTTCATCAAAACAAAGTTCTTGTATGTGAAAACCTGCTCGACAATAAACCTGATTCTGATTCTGAGTCATTAAAGAGAGATTCAAAAAAATATAAAACCCACCAACACGAACATGAGTAATCTATTACTTTCAAAAGTTATCTATTACTTTTATGGGAATCTTTTACTTTGAAAGTAATCTATTTTCAAAAGTACTCTATTACTTTTGGAAGTAAAGTAATCTATTACTTCAGAAAGTAAGTAAAATAATCTATTACTTTTGAAAGTAATAGATAACTTTTCTGAAAATACTTTTTTCAGAAAGTAAACAAAATATTTATAGAAAAATAATCTTTTTCAAATGTAATCTATTACTTTATGAAGTAATAGATCATCGTCATTGCTGTCATCACCATCGCCATCGCTGTCATCATCGTCGTCACCGTCACCGTCATCACCGTCGTCGTCATCGGCATCATCGGCACCATCGTCATCATCACCGTCATCATCGTCACCATTGTCATCATTGTCGTCATCGTCGTCACCATCATCGTCATCATCGTTGCCACCTTCGTCACCATTATTGTCATCGTTGTCATCATCATCATTGTCACCGTCGTCGTCATCATCATCGCCACCATCATCGTCACCATCATTGTCATCGTCACCGTCGTCATTGTCATCGTCATCGTCATCATCGTTGTCACCGTCGTCATTGTCATCGTTGCCATCATCGTTGTCATCATCGTCATCGTCGTCGTCGTCATCATTGTTGTCACTGTCTTCATCATCGTTGTCACCATCGTCGTCGTCATCGCCACCATTGTCGGCATCGTTGTCATCATCGTCACCATCGTCGTCGTCATCATCGTTGTCGTCATCACCATCGCTGTCAGCAACATCGTCGTCACCATCGTCGTCATCATCATCGCCATCGTCACCGTCGTCGTCATTGTTGCCATCATCATCGTCGTCATCATCATCGCCATCGTCACCGTCGTCGTCATCGTCGTCATCGTTGCCATCATCGTCGTCGCCATTGTCGTCGTCATCATCACCGTCATCATCTTCATTGTCGACGTCATCATTGTCATCACCGGCATCGGCATCATCGGCACCATCTTCATCACCGTCACCATAGTCGTCGTCATCATCGCCATCGTCACCGTCGTCGTCATCGTGATCATTGTCATTGTCGTCATCATCGTCACCATCATCATCATTGTTGTCATCATCGTTGTCGCCATTGTCGTCATCATCGTCATTGTCGTCATCATCGACGTCGTCATCATCACCGCCATCATCGTCACCATCGTCGTCATCGTCGTCGTCATCATCGTCACCGTCGTCGTCGTCATCATCGTCGTCGTCATCATTGCCATCACTGTCGTCGTCATCGGCACCATCGTCATCATCACCGTCACCGTCGTCATCACCGTCATCGGCATCATCGTCATCATCATCATCATCATCGTCACCATCGTCGTCATCATCACCATCGTCGCCATTGTCGTCTTCATCATCATTGTAGTCATCATCATCATCATCATCGTCGGCATCATCATCATCATCGTTGTCCCCGTTGTCGTCATCATCATTGTAGTCATCGTCATCATCATCATCATCGTTGTCACCGTCGTCACCATTGTCATCGTCGTCATCATCGTCACCATTGTCGTCATCATCGTCGTCATCTTTGTCACCATCGTCATCTTTTTCATCATTGTCGCCATCGTCGTAGTCGTCGTCATCATCACTGCCATCATCGTCACCATCATCATTGTCGCCATCATCGTCATCGTCATCATCAAAATGTAGGTCTTAAAATTATCTTAAGTTTTCTACAGACGCTGCTTCTTCTGTGTTATACGTAAAATGCAACAAAACATCCCGAGAACCTTTAATTAACCATTAATTAACCTCTAATTAACCTTTAATAACCATTAAAACCAAAACCATTTTATGTTTTAGTGGCAGAACAGGAAGTGACCTCATCTTATGGCTCTCTCTCTCTCTCTTCCGATTGGTTCACAGTCTCTTGATGTGTTGCGTGCTGCGTTAAAAGGATTTGACTGTAAATCTGCTGCTAATAATACACACACATTAACACACACACTTGACCTCTGGCCTTGTGTGATCGTACACATAGAAACTTTATTTACATTCAAACCAACTCTTAGACCTGCTTCACACCTGGTCTGGATGAGGTGATCCAGATCAGGTGTGAACGTGTCCTGACCGGATCCAGCCTCATCTCACACCGTGATCACGGTCACCTGTTGGTTTGCGGACCTCCAGTTTGGCATCATTTTGTTTTTTGGAGGTCAAGTGTTAAAGTGTTTTTATCACAGTCACCTGTCAGTTCAACAGAACTGGGCTCAGTAGCTGGACCAGACCAGGTTCCAGTTGAAAGTGTTTCCCTCCAGTCGGCCTCTCAAACGTCACGTGAACTAGCTGGTCGTTTCTGGCTCAGAGGTTTACCTGATTGTCTTAATGGTAATCTGATCTAATCTGAATTCTGCCTAGCAACAGGCTGTAAGGAGTCATGTGATTGGTCCGCCGAGCAGCTGCTGAACTAAATGAATTAAACTGTTTAACTCGTTTAGTTCATTAAACACTGAGGCAAAATACTCGATTACACTGAGAAGTTCAATTAGTGGAACCAGTGGACTGCTGTGATCAACCCCAGAGAGAATGTGTGTGTATGTATAAACTGTGTTTCCTGTTTCCATCAGCAGAACAGACAGACAGGCAGAACACACAGACAGACAGAACAGACGGACAGACCACACAGACAGAACAGACAGACAGACAGACAGTCAGAACAGACAGAACAGACAGACAGACCACACAGACAGAACAGACAGAACACACAGACAGACAGACAGTCAGAACAGACAGAACACACAGACAGACAGACAGTCAGAACAGACAGAACAGACAGACAGAACAGACAGACCACACAGACAGACAGACAGAACAGACAGAACAGACAGACAGACAGACAGAACAGACAGACAGAACAGACAGAACACACAGACAGACAAACAGTCAGAACAGACAGAACAGACAGACCACACAGACAGACAGACAGAACAGACGGACAGACAGACAGTCAGAACAGACAGAACAGACAGACAGAACAGACAGACCAAACAGACAGACAGACAGAACAGACGGACAGACCACACAGACAGAACAGACAGAACAGAACAGACAGACCACACAGACAGACAGAGAGTCAGAACAGACAGACAGACAGACAGACAGTCAGAACAGACACACAGAACAGACAGAACAGAACAGACAGACAAACAGTCAGAACAGACAGAACAGACAGACCACACAGACAGACAGACAGTCAGAACAGACAGACAGACAGACAGACAGTCAGAACAGGCACACAGAACAGACAGAACAGAACAGACAGACAGACAGAACACAGAGACAGAACAGAACACAGAGACAGACAGACAGATAGAACAGAACAGACAGACAGAACAGAACAGACAGACAGACAGACAGACAGACAGAACAGACAGACAGACAGACAGACAGAACAGAAAGACAGACAGAACACAGAGACAGAACAGACAGACAGACAGACAGATAGAACAGAACAGACAGACAGAACAGAACAGACAGACAGACAGACAGAACAGACACACAGAACAGACAGAACAGAACAGACAGACAGACAGAACACAGAGACAGAACAGAACACAGAGACAGACAGACAGATAGAACAGAACAGACAGACAGAACAGAACAGACAGACAGACAGACAGACAGACAGAACAGACAGACAGACAGACAGACAGAACAGAAAGACAGACAGAACACAGAGACAGAACAGACAGACAGACAGACAGATAGAACAGACAGGCAGACAGACAGACAGACAGACAGACAGAACAGAACAGACAGACAGACAGACAGACAGACAGACAGACAGGCAGACAGACAGACAGACAGACAGACAGAACAGACAGACAGACAGACAGACAGAACAGAACAGACAGACAGACAGACAGAACAGACAGACAGACAGACAGACAGACAGAACAGACAGACAGACAGACAGACAGACAAACAGATAGAACAGACAGACAGACAGACAGAGCCCCCCCCCCCCGGTTGTGTCCCTGTGCAATGGCCACTGTCCTTGCCCGTCAGCTGACATCAGCAGTTAATCTGTTCCTCTGAGGTGATTAACTCTGATCTGATCAGCTGCTGTTAAGAACCTGCATACATTGTAAAACTCTGTATATACCCATGTATATAAGTGTATATACCTATATAAGAATGTATATACCTGTGTATAGGTGTATATATACCTGTGCATGTTGTATTTTGAAGCAGCCCTGGTTCTCTGATAAATGAAGAGTCAGACAGTTTGGTGTCAGTCTCAATCTCTTTATAGATTTTATCGTACACAGTGGAGCGACTACAAGCTCCAACCAACCCACAACAAACATCACAAGTCTTCATATGACAAAGGAAGAAAACATACAAATATTACAAGCTGAAACTGAAAACTGAATCACTATACAGCCAATCTGACTTTACCTCTGCAAAACTGAACACAGACCAGATCACACACACTCTGATGCAGCTTCCTGTCTGAGAAAAAAACTATATATTTATATACCATCATCAAAGTGTGTGTGTGTTGGTTTGACTGCAACTTTAAAAAAACGTTCCTGTTTCAGTCTGAAACATCAGCGTCGCTCTGACACGGAACCAGACGGCCAAGACCGGACACCCTGAACTCGGTCTGCCAGGCTCAGACCAGTCATGTGCTTCAGGTTATAGATGTTAGCATTACTGTTAGCTCTGATTACTTCAACAGTGAATCTTTGACCAGTTCATCCACAAACCTTCAAAAACATGTCAAAGAATTTAAGATTTGTGATGGACGTAAAAACAACAGACTGTTTTTACCTGTATATACCTCTGTACATACCTGTATATACCTCAGTATATACCTGTATATACCTCTGTACATACCTGTATATACCTCAGTATATACCTGTATATACCTCTGTACATACCTGTATATACCTCAGTGTATACCTGTATATACCTCAGTGTATACCTGTATATGCCTCAGTATATACCTGTATATACCTCTGTACATACCTGTATATGCCTCAGTATATACCTGTATTTACCTCTGTATATACCTGTATTTACCTCTGTACATACCTGTATATACTTCAGTGTTATACCTGTATATACCTCAGTGTATACCTGTATATAGCTCACAGTGACAGCACTGAGCATGTCCAGTTTTTTGGGATGTTTAGGCCGTCTGTTTCCATGACAACCACCTGTGTCAGAGGTCAGACAGCGGCGGTAAAGACCAGAATCCGACCGATACTCGAAGTCTGAGACGTAAAAACAGCTGATAACACTGATGTTTGTTTTCCACGTAAACAAACACGTTTGGCAAATTTAGAAAAGATCTGGTTTACGCTCTGTGCCCTCTGCTGGACTACAATCATCTCCCATATTGTTTGATATCAGCTGATCAGGGATCAGTCATCATGTATCGGTCGGGTTCTGGTGAAGACCGGTGTCAAGTCTTCCAGGCCTGGTGGGGTCTGACAGGAAGCTTTAACGAGGAGGGGGCAGGGGGCTAATTGAACTGAACGTGCTTTTAATTTGAAATTCCAGCCCAGCAGGTTTCTGTTCCTCTGATTTAAAAATAAACTCTGTTCAACATATTTACAGGAAACATCGAACGTGTGTATGTGTGTGTGCATGTGTGTATGTGTGTGCGTGTAGATTTTAACATGTATGATGGTGTATGTATAGACAGTGAAGACCTCTCCTCTCTCGCTCCCTGTTTTCTGGGGGAGAGGCAGGTGGAGGTGGGGGAGACCTCAGTCCTTGGTGGTGGGCGGGGCTCTCAGGTGGCCTCCTGTGCGTCCCCGCCCTCGTCCACCTGATTGGTCTTTCCCAGCGCCTTCAGCTTGGCAAGCAGCTCGCTGAACGTCTCCTTCACGCCTTTCTCCAGCAGCCAGCCTTCACTCTCACACTCCGGGTTTTCCGGGTCCTCCATCGTCTCCAGAGCTGTGCAGAGGTACTTCAAGCCTGCCATGTCAACCGACTGTCTCACACACACACACACACACACACACACACACACACACACACACACACACACACACCTTATTACATCATCACCATGGTGGACCCAATATGGCGATTTCCTTATGGGTGAAGATATTTCCACAGCAGCTTTAGGCCAGATATGTTCAAACAGAAATGGAGAAAAAATCTTTTGCACAACTGAGATGAGTTATGGAATTTTCTATCCTTAGGTTACACGGGTCAGGTGCGGGCCTCGAGGTCCTGGAGTAGTTACTCTGGGTCAGGTGCGGGCCTCGAGGTCCCGCAGTAGTTACTCTGGGTCAGGTGCGGGCCTCGAGGTCCCGGAGTAGTTACTCTGGGTCAGGTGCGGGCCTCGAGGTCCCGCAGTAGTTACTCTGGGTCAGGTGCGGGCCTGGAGGTCCCGCAGTAGTTACTCTGGGTCAGGTGCGGGCCTCGAGGTCCTGCAGTAGTAGTTGTTTGTCTTTGTTTGAGGACAGCAGGTGTCAGTCTGTCTCCACACTGTGGTGAGTCAAAGGAACTGAATGTTGTCTTCATAGACATCATAGAAAGCTTGATGTGACGTTTCTTTAACATAAACAGACAACAGTGTCTCCAGACTAGAATGTGCTGACAGTCACACTAACATGGTCAAACATTCTCTGTGACTAGTTCTGGGCGTACAGTATTTGTGGTGTTCTCTGTAGAGGTTTAAAGTCTGACCACCAGCATGAGTTCAACAGACACTTCTGATGAACTTTGAGTGTCTCTAATGATCAATAAATATTACAGCATCAGACATCAGAAGCTGCTGAACACTTTATGAACTCCTGACCTCACCATTGACCATTGACCATTGATCATTGATTTCAGTTTCTCCACAACAAGGTGAACTGGGCATCGCGAGTTTTGCGTTCTTGCATCGTTCACGTGGGCAGGAAATACTGAACTCTTGTTTGTTTCACCTCGTGTTTACTCACCTTACTCATGCAGGTAATGCAGTAAGCATTTACCTTTTAGTCTCATTACAGCAGCATGAGCACAAAATAAACAGATGTCTCAATAAACAGGTCAAAGGTCGCTGAAATAACTGTCATGATGGAGATTTGTGATTGAGATTTTGAGGCTGCTGTTTGGTCCATTTTTCCATACGACAAACTGCAATGACGACAATGAAACTCATCTGAGAGCAGCATCAGTTTGTTCCTGCAAACAGGATGTTGTTGTCACGCTTCAGGTCGAACTTGTTGTTTTGACCCACATAACTTCACTAGAATCACTTTTCATTGTCGGGAACTGATCTTCCCAGAATGCAACCTGTTGCTGCTGCAGGCAGATTAACCCCCCCAAGAATAGTTCCTGATCCTCAGTGAGCCTGACCACCATTCAGCAGCTTAACGGACCGCAACCTCAGCGCTCGAGCCACCACCGAGTCCGAGTGAAACAAACCACTGCTGTAAAATATCTCATAGAAACCAAAAGGTCGGATCTTCTTTTAAAATCCCGACAATCACACGTTACATGATGAAATAGTTTGACGCATCAGACCAGACCAAACTGTTTCTACACATAAATGTATTTTAAATTTCCATAAAGTAATTTTAAAAACAGGATTTTTCTACATAGAGTCTGGTGTGAGCTTGCTGTCTGCAGGTCTGGATCTTGTTCCGTCTGTCATGCAGCTCCTTCAGTGCTAACGCTAATCACTCACTAATCAGTTATGCTGTTAACCTGGAGCATTTCAGGTCGCTTCAGTCAATTTAGTGCAGGTGTGCTGCGATGATCTTGTTATAAATCAGAAGATTAAGATCAGAACTTATCCTGCATTCACCTCCACGAGAAAGTCCTCAGAGATTACACACAGCAGCAGGTCAGAGGCAGATTTAAGGCCCAGGTTTCACCTGCTTTCCTCACTTCCTGTCACAAGAAACACCTTTTTAACAAAACGCTGCTGTTCTTTCCTGACAACCCCACCCCCCGATCCTCCTGTCCAATCACGTGTTTTTATTCCAGCCCTGCGGGTTGCTTCCTCTGTTTTTGTCTTTTGTCCTGTCATTTATGACATGTCATGACATCTTCTTCTCAAGTCACTATGACTATATGAAGCTACAGCTACAGCAGCTGGTTAGCTTAGCTTAGTTTAAAGACTGGAAACAGATAGCCTGGCTATGTCCAAAGACTCACTGTCAACATGTTATGAGGGTTGTGTTTTTTTTTTGGCTCTGAGCAGTTACAAAGCAACCAGAGGACACTTTAGTTCCTGTTTCACGATTAACATTTTTGTTCAGATGAAACAAACCGGATCGGACAGGTTCATCAGTGACCTTTGGAGAGAACCAGTGTGGCCCAGGCTGGAAGCTGATGGGCTACAACGTGTTGTGGGCGGATGCTTACCTCCAGGATAATGGTGGTGATGATGAGTATACCAATGCTGTTCATCATGCTACTGAAGTAGGAGAAGAGGGCCTCACGGCAGCCCCGGGTCCAGATGTTGAGCTCCTCAATTCGATGGTCGTAGTCGTAGTGGGCCGAGTTATTGGTCAGGTGATGCTGGATACAGGGCCGAGGGGAGCCAGGGTTACAGCAGCTGAATGGTACGCTGTCCATCAGGTACTTTCCCTCCACGTTACTGAGGACACGGCTGCAGGACAAAGACAGACTTCATGTTTACTGGACTCTAAAGGGACGGATGAACAACAAAGAACATCACTGACATAAAACGACACAAAGGGACGCCATTTAATGCAATGGGGGGAAGATGAGTGAAGAGGAGCTGATTGAGACTGAAAGTTCATTTTGTTTTTAACTTTGATCAGAATTTAACTGACAGAACCAGATGAAACTATCGTAGCTCTTTAGCTGCTCGTCACCATCCTTTATTGAAGCTCCTGAACCTGGTAAGCCAGCCAGTCAACTAGTGTGACCATGCTAACAACCAGCAGACTAACATTAGCACTGTTACCAGCTACATGAGTGCATACGAAGACTCTGAGATCCAATATTTGACTTTTCTAGTCAACCTTATTCATTTTTCACTTCTACACATGAGGTGAGACTTCAGTCCAGTTTCATCGGGTTTGTCCTGATGGTGATGGTGGCACCAAAAATTCAAATCTAAAAGGTTCATCAGGACAGTTCATGTTCAAAAATCTCAATAAAATCAAACTGAATGAAGATCTTTAAACAGGAGGACTTTTGTGATGTCATCATATCTCCTCTGACGGGGTGGAGCCTCACAGTGATTTACAGGAACAGGCAGTGGGCGTGGCCTGAGGTTAAAATTGGATGATGGGAAATAATCATCTCAGAGAGAGAGAGTAATATCTCTAAGTGCATTAACACAGAAAGACGACACGGAAACACGCAACCATGCAAACACGAAAACATGGATCTACAACACGCCTCAGTCGCGACGTGTTCTGCTGTTATAGTTTGTAATAAACACGTTCAGTCAGAAATGTTTCAGCAGCTTCTCTGCTGAGAGAATCAAACGCTCCCTGAGACGCTTGATTTGGCTTAACCTTGTCATGTTCGCGAGTGTTTAAGCTGCAGCGAGGTGGAAATCAGATCCTGACAGATTATAGACTTAAGGAGGAGAAGCCGGTACAACGACCTCCTGCACAGGAACTTTTACCTCCTTAAATCCCTCATTTATCCTCCACTGACCCCCTTTAACAAAACTCCACCCGCTGAGCTCAGAGTTTAAACTGTGATTCAGCCGAAAATCTGTTGACCAAATGTTCAATGAAACAAAAACGAGCCACGATTTAAAGAAAGAGCTGAATCGAAAATAAAAACTGATCATAGGTCAGAGTTCACAGCACATTCAGGATGAGAAGATACCAAAGTGTTGCACACAGTCAGAGCTCAAACGTCTCATTTGTCTGACCAACACATTCAGAAACATCTATTAAAAAACATGACAATGAATCAGTTATCAGAACAGTTGGTTTGATTAATCTGTTTCATTAGTGTACTCACTCTTTGACAGCGTCATTGCTCATGTCCAGGTAGCGGTTGCTGATCCACTGCACTTCGAACCAGTCCCTGAAGTTGTTGTTGCCGCAGCAGTGGAACTCGATCTGCGTCATGTCCAGCGTCCTCTTCATGAAGCAGCGTCCCGGCGTGTCCGTGTCCTTGTAGAACTTGATGCTGTTCTTCAGGCCCTCGGCCAGCGTCAGGTATACAGCAAACTGCATGATGAAGCAGAGAATCACCGTCAGCAGCAGCAGCGCGTTGAAGCCGCAGCACAACAGCAGGTACGTCTTCAGCATTGGCTTCCACTTGGCGAACTTGATCGGATCCAGAGAGTCGTGGCACACCTTTCCTCCGAAGGCGTTGACCCCGCAGGCCAACATGCCCACCAGGATCAGCAAGTTGGGCACTAAATGGCTCTCGTTGTTGTCCATCATCTCACTTCTCTTCCGCAACTCGATCTTGAAGAAGATACCGAGGCTGAAGATGAGGATCCCCATGATGACTGACACCCAGTAGATCATCCACAGACCCTGAGCCAGCTTCACCCGCTTCTGCAGGTTGAACTTCACCGGCATGAACGGCATTTTAACCTCTTAGTGTGACCGAAACAGTCAACTCAATATCAACAATCACTTTCTGTCAGGTATGAAGGAGAAGCAGTTCGAGAATCTGGTTCAGAGTTTCAGAGTTTTAATCCGTTCCAGAAAGAAGCAGCTGAACACGACTCGGCCAGAAATCCTAGATTCAGACCCATAACGCCGAGTGGCAGGTCAGGACAGTCCATAATGCTGGGGGGGCAGAGGGGTCTGCCATCAAATCACAATCCAATATTCATATAAAAGCTGTCCGATCAGTTCAGCACTCAGCTCCTCCAAACTGAAGAAAAGGTGTGAATGTGAGTGAGCGGCGACTCGTCATCCAAACCTCTGATCAGCTCTGATCCAATTAGCAGATCAGCTGCTGCCTCTAATCCAGCGACTTACTGCTAATTGGTTTGATGTTAAGCAGCAGCTTCCTCCTCCCAGCCTGTCACAGCTCACAGAGTTCACTGCTGCTGACAGAGGCTCACCTGTGTCACGTCCCCGCAGGTATGCCTCCAAGACAGGAAGTAGAAGAACTGATGATCTGTCCACTCTGTTACCGTGGCAACAACCAATCACATCATTTCAACATTACAACATTCAGAGGACACGTCTCTATCAGGACTCTGGAGACCCCCACAGTCCTCTGGCCTGCTGTCAGCTGACCTTGTGTTCTTTAAGGATAGGGTGACCAAAAGTCCTCTTTTGCCCGGACATGTCCACTTTTTATGTCCTGTCCAGGGCGTCCGTTTTTTTTTTTAATAAATTCATAAAAATGTCCTGTCTTCACTGTTTTTCATGGGACAATCAAGCATGTACCTAAATTGACTGGCGCTTTGCACAGAATACTACGGTACTTTGTTCATTAACCTCTGAGAAGCCGGTCTGAATTTGTGTCTCAAGGCCGGGCCGAGTGTCCTCTTTTTTGGAACTCAAAATATGGTCACCCTACTCAAGGATCTCCACAGAAACTCAAAAGACACTCAAAGCCTCAGCTGCTGTTGCCATGAAGAATCAAAGCAGTCATGAATTCAAAACAAAACATGTCACCATGGTTACTGAATTCAACCAAAGTGGCCCCCAAAATAAAAAGACACTGTTAGCTTAGCATGTGACAGTTTTAAGGTCTGTGATTGGATGATTCTTGCTGAAAGGCACCCTGTGAGTCGTAGTTGACTTCCTTTCTTCAGGCTTCTTGTAGCTTTGAGTTTTTATGTTTTCTAACAGCCACTCATCGTCTGTGTTACTGTCTTTCTGCAGGTCTCAGTGTCTTTCTGCGGGTCTGAAGCTCTTTCTGAAGGTCTTTGTGCAGGTCTGAAGGTCTTTCTGTAGGTCTCAGGGTCTTTCTGCGGGTCTGAAGGTCTTTCTGCAGGTCCAGGGTCTCTCTGCAGGTCTGAAGGTGTTTGTGCAGGTCTGAAAGTCTTTCTGCAGGTCTCAGGGTCTCTCTGCAGGTCTGAAGGTTTTTCAGCAGGTCCAGGGTCTCTCTGCAGGTCTGAAGGTGTTTGTGCAGGTCTGAAAGTCTTTCTGCAGGTCTCATGGTCTCTCTGCAGGTCTGGAGGTCTTTCTGCATGTCTCAGGGTCTTTCTGTAGGTCTGAAGGTCTCTCTGCAGGTCTGAAGGTCTTTCAGCAGGTCTCGGGCTTAAGTTTTTGTTGACTCGTAAACAAACTCAAATCTTGCTGTGAGTCCCGATCCCAGGAGTCACCTGTGGGTCATTAAAGTCAGAATACTTGGCTGTGATTGGCTGCTTCAGACAAAGACAAAGGAAGTCGTTTCAAAGTTTTTATTGGTTTTGTTATTCTTATACAATATGGTACATTCACTCATTTATACAAGAATTCACATATTAACAAGCGATGACAAACGAGGTGGCGTGAGGAGGCGTCATGCTGTGAACGTCTCGTTTTTATTCAAACACGTGAAAAACAAACAAGAAAATAACGGAAACATTTTTCACGTGTAAACTAATAAATAAATAAATAAAGTTCAGTTTCCGTCTGTTCACCACGTTTCTGTTTGTCTCTCACGTCACAAACTCAACGCCATAAAAAAGAAATACAGGAAGTGACATCACACTTGAAATAAAAGGTTAAAACAGAACAGCCTCTGATATGTGCTTCGATATGTCGATCACATGATGCTCTCTGCAAGAGATGCACTGAACTCTGCGAGTCCGTTATCATGGAAACGCTTTAAAAAGAAAATCAGATAAAAGTAAAACGGCTACAGGAAGAGATTTCACAATAAAAGCCTTCAGTTTGTTTTTAATTAGAATTAATGAGCCAATAATCTGCCTCTCTACCCATGAGCCTCAGCTGCTCATGTGAAGCTCTGTGATTGGTGTTTGTTTGGAGTCTGGACGAATCAGAAATGTGGGCGGCGTTTTCCCCATCATGCCGAGAGAAAACAGATGTTTATAAATGAGATTAAAAAAAACTGTCAATCAGCCTGTGAGTGACAGCAACAGGTGGGCGGGGCTTTGGTTCACACAAAGTCAGAAAAAAAAACCTCAAAACTAAAAAACTAAAAAAACTTTTCAAACTTCCTGTCTGCGTGAGCGCGAACAGAGAGGGTGGAGTCAGGTTTATTACCTCTCTCTGATTGGTCAGAGGTCAAAGGTCAGGAGCCTCGGTGAAAAAGAAACCAAAAAGTCCTGAAAAAATCCCTGAAAGCTGATTGGCTCAGCGCTGGGCTGCAGGAAACTGACTGGTTGAGAGGAAGTGGTATGAGCCAATCATCAGCCGTGTTCGTGAGCGTGGGAGGGCGGAGTCAAGCATCACAGGTGCTGCCAGTCGATGGCGACCAGCGTCTGATTGGCCTCCTGAGCGTGACCGATGACCTCAGCGACACCGTGCTGACGCCACAGACGCTCAATCTTCCTGTACCGCTCAGCACAAAGGTGGAGGGGATTCCCACGCCTGCACGGACACACACACACGTGACCAAATGAACATATGAATGAAGCGGGGGGGGGCGTGTGTGTATAACACCTACTTGAGGCCCTGGTCTGTCTCGCCGTAGTCGTCCAGGTACGGAGGAGGATAGAAACAGCCCTTTGTTTTACCTGCAACAAACAACACCTGACTCTCTCTGACCCTGCACACACACACACACACACACACACACACACACACACACACACACACACACACACACACACACACACACACACACACACACAGGTGAGTGTTAGGAACACCTTTACCTTCACGTTTATGTCACATGAACTCAAATAAATGCACTGTCATGATTGATTGAATGATGGGGTCATAATGGGGTCATGGGATCAGGGGACAGGTGTGTTACCTGAGGAAAAGGCCGAGGCCAGCTCCACAGGTGAAGGTGTGGGCGGTGCAGGCTCCGACGTCCTCTCCGTCCACCTCCGTCTGACAGCAGTAACTCTGAGAACACAACATGGAGCCGCAGACCAGGCACAGAGTGGGAGCTCGAGACTTGTCACCTCCTGACCGCGGACACCTGCACAGGTAACACACAGGAAACACACAGGAAACACACAGGAAACACACAGGAAACACACAGGTAACACACAGGTAACATACAAGAAACACACAGGTAACACACAGGTAACACACAGGTAACACACAAGAAACACACAGGTAACATACAAGAAACACACAGGTAACAGAGGAAAAACAGGTAACATACAAGAAACACACAGGTAACACACAGGAAACGCACAGGTAACACACAGGTAACATACAAGAAACACACAGGTGACACACAGGAAACACACAGGTAACATACAGGTAACATACAAGAAGCACACAGGAAACACACAGGTAACATACAGGTAACATACAAGAAGCACACAGGAAACACACAGGTAACATACAAGAAACACACAGGTAACATACAAGAAACACACAGGTAACATACCGAAAACACACAGGTAACATACAAGAAACACACAGGTAACATACAGGAAACACACAGGTAACATACAAGAAACACACAGGTAACATACAGA
>CP136872.1:27844494-27856994 GCA_033000465.1 Sciaenops ocellatus | reverse complement strand
TCAGTGTTCCATTGACATTTTTGCACACTGCACTGTTTAACGTATTTGTTTAAAAGAGTTGTCATGTGTCACCTGTTATATGGCAGTGTTTATTTGCAATACTTTTTTTCAGTTTAGTGACATTTTTGTCCATGAAATTATATTTGTTTACAAGTTACACTACCTCCAGGCCTTTAAAGAGAATAGGTCTTTGCACTTGATGGCATTGCCTTTGTGAAATTTATTTATTCATTTTATTTATTTTGTTTACAAGGGATGCAGAGAACCTGCTACTTGACGACTCGAATGTGACAAAGAGATTGTATTTTAATACGCAGGTTATTTTATACTTTTAAACTTGTTCAGTTGTGCTTAGTTGTTCAATAAATCTGAACTAAAAGTACTTAATTTGTATCCTCTTCATTTATTTTCAGACACTGTAGGTTTTACAGTCGCAGTTGCAATAAATAGGTCCAGGGGAATCGTACTAGTATCAATTTAACTGGCTGTGGAGCAATTATGCTGCCACAGCCCCATCTAGTGGCCAAACTTTTTTTTTGCGCAAGGGGTTGGTTATCGTCCACTTATCGTTATCGAGGTGAACTGCTCAATATATCGTGGTATTGATTTTAGGCCATATCGCCCGGCCCTAACCTGAAGTTTAGATTCTGAAAACTAACAACACGTCAAACACACACAGGTGATGAGGCTGCGCCCTCTACATGGCGACAGGTGACTGACCTTCAGACTGCTTCATGGGGAGCACTGCTATCTGCTGATTGGTTGTTTTAAGCCACGCCTCCAGACTGGGATGATCGGCACTAAGTGAGAACATGAAAGAGAGAGAGTCTGGTGAGTGTACCTGAGTTCAGGTGAGTGTACCTGAGGTCAGGTGAGGAGTTTACCTGAGGTCGGGTGAGTTGTTTACCTGTGGTCAGGGGAGTGTGTGTGTGGCAGCAGAGGGATCACAGTGTTGCTCAGGCACTCGCACAGAGGACACAGGAACTCTCCATTCTCTACGTCGTAGCTCGTGTGACCCCGAAGACGCTGCTGACGTCTCTGCTCCTTCAACTGGACTGCCTCAAAGTACCTGAAGGTAACAGACAGGTGACAGACAGGTGAAGGTCAGGACCTTTAACGTTCACCTATGTAGCAGTGACCCTGTTGAATTCTGGGAGATTTGTTGGCTGCAGTGTCTCACCTCTGCCAGCAGGTGGCGTGCATGATGTGTCCACAGCTGGCTGTGTGAATCCCCATGGACAGGTCAGGGTGCATGAACAGAGGGTCGTGATGCTCTAAAACACACACAGCCAACAATTAACACTCAACACTGATTGGTTAATGACCTGATGGTGTCAGAGTGAGGCTCCACCCACCTGGGTCAGGCAAGTTGCGGCAGCGGTTTTTAGATAAAACGGTCGACCTCTGGACAAATGCAGCCAGCACCATGGCTCTGCCATGACCTCTGACCTCCTGCTCCTCCTGACAAAGGATGCAGGTCACCAGCTGACGGCGCTCAGCTCCACCCACCCTCCTGGGGCCAATGCACACCTGAGAAACAGGTGACTCCAAACTGGAAGGACTGGGAGGAAGAGGATATTTTGATATTCTGATTTGCTGTCAACAGTGGATGGGACCTGAAAAGCTTGTGTGTGAACAGATGTAGACAGGTGCAGTCAGGTGCAGACAGGTGCAGTCGGGTGCAGTCAGGTGTACCT
Organism: Sciaenops ocellatus; assembly: GCA_033000465.1. Classification (NCBI taxonomy): domain Eukaryota; kingdom Metazoa; phylum Chordata; class Actinopteri; family Sciaenidae; genus Sciaenops; species Sciaenops ocellatus. The sequence continues at coordinate 27,855,297 of CP136872.1, read as the reverse complement.
ATTCTCTGCAGCAGCAGACGTGGAGGCCTCTAACTCCTCCAGACTCTGCTGGAACAGTTCTTTGTTCTCGTTGATGAAATGTTTCTGCATCTCGGACATCTGAGCGAGGATCTTCTCCCTCCGGAGCCGAGCCATCTCCGCCTTCCTCTTCCTCTCCGCCTTGTCTTTGTCTCGCACCGTCTGCAGGGAGACAACACCAACCGAGTCATGACCGGAGCTAATCAAAAATCAGCACCTGTCATCGTGATCAAAGGTCTGTACCTCCTCTGGTCCTTGTCCCGGGCTGACGGTGACTGTGGAGGTGGAGGACGTTCGTTCTCTCATCGTTTTGATATTCGCCACCATCTGCAGACACAAAGATCTCCATCAACGACCAACAATCAGAACAGAAACCAGATTATCATCAACCGGACTATCATACACCAGATAATCGTAAACCAGACTAGTAGAAGTTCACCTTGAGGATCCAGGTGATCATGTCTTTGTGGACCTCCAGGTGAGGAGCGTTCTGCAGACTCTCCAACAGAGCAAGAACACTTCCTGAAGGGCTGGGAGCTTCACCTGGACCTGAAAGGTACCACATCAGAATGGTAACTGTGTGTATTGAGTGTGTGCACTGTGTGTGTACTGTGTGTGTACTGACGTGTGATCTTGCAGGTGTAGTTGAAGGTGACATCATCGTCTCCGTTGCAGTTCTCCAGCTGCTGCTGCTCCTCCAGCAGAGCCACGCCCACCAGGTGGAGTACCTGTAAACAGAGTACACACAGAGTATACACAGAGTACTACATAGAAGAGTACTAACTGCAGTATCTGAACTGAGAATCTTACCCTCTGCAGCATGGACTCGGTCCAGCCTCCACCACTCGGCTCCACAGCCCACTGAAGCACAGCGCCCTCTATAGCCAGCAACACGTCACACTGCAGGAGGTTCACCAGACTACCAAAGAGAGGACAGAGGGGGGGCAGCAGAGGAGGGGGCAGGGCTGGGAGGACACAGAGACCAACACACAATCAATATACGATCAGTATCAATATACGATCAATACACGATCAATACATGATCAATATACAATCAATACATGATCAATACATCAAAAGATGATCAATACACGATCAATAAACGATCAAAACATGATCAAGATACGATCAATATGCCCGTCAACTTCACCAGAAAACTGTGGATAGGACTACAGCTGAGACAAACGATGAATCGAGCACTAAGCATATAGATCACTCCGAGATCAATTCATGTTTTCATAGGTTTTACTCAAAGCTGTATGATAGTGAATCCCTCGGCAATGACATTTTATTTGACTCATTTTTCAGGAAAATTAATGTCCCCACAATTAATAAACTAAATGAAACTGCATCTGGGCTAGACAAACCATTTTCTGTAGAGGAACTTATTAATGCAATTAAGCTCATGCAAACTGGAAAATCCCCAGGACCCGACGGGTTCCCGTGCGAATTCTTTAAAAAAACCCTAACCCTAACCCCAGATCAGCTGTCTCCCATCTTGCTCTCTGTATTCGAGGAGTCATATGCTTCCGACTCCCTTCCTCTGACCATGCGACAAGTGGTCATCTCCCTGATTCCTAAAAAAGATAAAAACCCTCTAGATTGTGGCTCATATTGTCCCATTTCACTCTTAAATGTAGACAGTAAAATCCTTTCCAAAATTCTGGCCTGCCGCTTAGAGGCGGTTTTACCCTCAATTGTAGCCGACGATCAAACTGGCTTTATTAAAGGTCGTCACTACTTTTTTAACATTAGACGCCTATTTAATATTCTTTATGGTCCCGCTCCACCCGACATTCCAGAAATACTATTATCACTCGACGCTGAGAAGGTGTTTGATCGGGTGGAGTGGGATTATCTCTTTTACAGACTTAAACAATTTGGCTTTGGTGAAAAATTCATCTCCTGGATTAAAGTTCTGTATTCTTCTCCACTAGCAGCTGTCTGAACAAACAATAACCTCTCTTCTTATTTCCCTCTTCATCGTGGCACCCGACAGGGCTGTCCCCTGTCGCCTCTCCTGTTCGCCATCGCGATTGAGCCACTAGCTTTAGCAATACGTGGCGAAACCAATATAAAGGGAATACGGAGATATGGCTCAGATAATAAGGTGTCCCTGTATGCCGATGATATGCTTTTATATCTGTCTCATCCCTTAACTAGTCTACCAAACACCCTGAACCTGCTTGAAGAATTCGGCAAAATATCAGGATACAAAATTAACCTACAGAAGTGTGAAATTATGCCAGTGAATACAGCGGCTAAGCAAATTAACTTTGGTTTATTCCTGCTTAAAGTTAGTCCGCAAAAATTCAAATACTTAGGAATCTGGATAACACACGTCTTCAAAGACATATTCAAAGCTAATTTTTCACCACTATTAACCCACCTTAAGCAAGATTTGGAACATATGGAACAAGAAAAACCCCCGAATACGGAAAAGGTTCCTACAACAACATCGTCAACATGGAGGATTATCCCTCCCTAACTTCCAGTGTTACTATTGGGCTGCCAACATTAGGTCCATGCTGTTTTGGAAAGATTCTCCGTCTGGTGCCTCTAACCCTGAGTGGTTACGAATGGAAAACTCCTCGTCTTCATTCTTCTTTACACTCACTTCTATGCTCAAAACTCCCTCTTTTGGAGCCCATATCTAAATTCACCTTGAATCCAGTTGTAAAACACTCTTTTAGAATTCTGACACAGTTCAGACAAAGTTTTTCCCTTAAGGATCTGCCCACCTGTGCTCCTATAATAAAAAATCACCAGTTTACGCCATCAATGATAGATGGTGCTTATCATGAATGGTCTAATAAAGGAGTTACCAAAATAGAAAATTTATTCATTGACAATATCTTTGCATCATTCAACCAATTAATGCTTAAATTTAACATCCCAAACTCTCATTTTTTTAGATATTTGCAGCTCCGTAGTTTTATATCAACGTCATTTACTCATTTCCCATCCCAGCCACCCAACTCCCTCTTAAATTCCCTTCTGAAGCTCAGTTCAGGTTCCAAAGGAATTATTGGGAAGATATACTCCTTATTAAATATATATAATTTGGAGCCTTTGACATCATTAAAGACGCAATGGGAGGACGACCTGGGGTTTGAACTTCCTGAGGAGATATGGGAAAGAGCTTTAGAGAGAATACATTCCTCTTCAATTTGTTTACGACACACAATTATCCAGTTCAAGGTTATGCATCGCCTTCATTGGTCCAAAGTGAGACTAGCAAAGTTCACACCTAGTGTCGATCCCATTTGTGATTGATGCAGACAAATGCCAGCTACTCTCTCGCATATGTTTTGGTTTTGTTCAAAACTAGACAATTTCTGTCAATATTTAAATCTTTTTCAGATGCTTTACAAGTACCTATAGAACCTTCTGCCATTACTGCCATATTTGGAATAATTCCTCAAGACACTCACCTCAATCACCAGGCAAAGAATATGGTAGCTTTTGCATCTCTCCTAGCTAGGCGATTAATACTTTTTAGGTGGAAGGAGAAACTTTCTCCAACCTTTAAGATGTGGATCAATGATCTTATACACCACTTGATCTTAGAAAAGATTTGTTACTCTACAAGAGGATGTATTCAAAAATTTTATGCTACATGGAAACCCTTTTTAAGTTATATAGAGAAGTTAGATGTCACTAATATTGGTGCTCTATATGACTGACCCTGTATTGTGTATAATCTGAAGCCCATAAGGACTCTCGTTTACTTATTGATTTCTTATTTAATCGTGTATCATGCTATTTTGCTTTCACTAATGTATCTGGTACTCTTTTACTTTATTACTATTATTTATTTATTTATATGTATGTATATATAATTATTTTTAATTTAATATTTATTATTATTATTATTATTATTATTATTATTATTATTATTATTATTAATTATTTATTTATTTATTTTTTAATGTATTTATTTTTTGTGTACGTAATCCTGATATAAAACATCAATAAAAAAGACTTGGAGCAAAAAAAAGATACGATCAATATATCAAAACATGATCAATACATGAAAGTATAATATAATAAAGTATAATGTTATAAGTAGTAAGTGTGTGACTGACAGGTGAGTTTACCTGTGTCCTCTCCATTCTGTCTCCTCAGCTTCCTCTGAGCCTCCTCAGCCTGCAACACACGATACACCGTTACCACGGCAACGCACACATCAACAGCGCCTCATCAGTGACCTCATCAGTGACCTCATCAATACTCACCTTGGATTGGTCCGCTCTGCTGTAGTGGTGAAAGTACAGGTTGAAGTATTTGTTCCACTCTGGACGGAGTTCATACAGACCTCGACCTGTCACACCGGGCTTTCTGTGAACACAGTACAAATACACACAGAACTACAGTCAGTACTACCGTCAGTACTACACACAGAACTACAGTCAGTACTACACACAGAACTACAGTCAGTACTACAGTCAGTACAAATACAAACAGTACTACAGTCACTACTACACACAGAACTACAGTCAGTACTACCGTCAGTACTACACACAGAACTACAGTCAGTACTACACACAGAACTACAGTCAGTACTACAGTCAGTACAAATACAAACAGTACTACAGTCACTACTACACACAGAACTACAGTCAGTACTACACACAGAACTACAGTCAGTACTACAGTCAGTACTACAGTCAGTACTACAGTCAGTACTACACACAGAACTACAGTCAGTACTACAGTCAGTACTACACACAGAACTACAGTCAGTACTACACACAGTACTACACACAGAACTACAGTCAGTACTACACACAGAACTACAGTCAGTACTACAGTCAGTACTACACACAGAACTACAGTCAGTACTGCAGTCAGTACTACACACAGAACTACAGTCAGTACTACACACAGAACTACGGCCAGTACTACAGTCAGTACTACAGTCAGTACTACACACAGAACTACGGCCAGTACTATAGTCAGTACTACACACAGAACTACAGTCAGTACTACAGTCAGTACTACAGTCAGTACTACACACAGAACTACAGTCAGTACTACAGTCAGTACTACACACAGAACTACAGTCAGTACTACACACAGAACTACAGTCAGTATTACAGTCAGTACTACACACAGAACTACAGCCAGTACTACAGGTGCAGGTTAAGGTGGACGTGTATTTAAGGTGGACTGACTTGAATGAAGCCACACTGTCGATGACTCTCTCCAGACCGGTCTCCTTGTTCCCCTGAAGACAGAAAACAGACAGACAGGTGAACATACAGGTGAAACCAGACATACAGGTGAACAGACAGACAGGTAAACAGACAGACAGGTGAACATACAGGTGAAACCAGACATACAGGTGAACAGACAGACAGGTAAACAGACAGACAGGTGAACAGACAGACAGGTAAACAGACAGACAGGTGAACAGACAGGTGAAAATGAACATACAGGTGAAAACAGACATACAGAGGAACGGACAGACAGGTAAACAGACAGACAGGTGAACAGACAGACAAGTAAACAGACAGACAGGTGAACAGACAGACAGGTAAACAGGCAGACAGGTAAACAGACAGACAGGTGAATAGACAGGTAAACAGACAGACAGGTGAACAGACAGACAGGTGAATAGACAGGTAAACAGACAGACAGGTAAACAGACAAACAGGTGAACAGACAGGTGAAAATGAACATACAGGTGAAAACAGACATGCAGGTAAACAGACAGACAGGTGAACAGACAGACAGGTAAACAGACAGGTGAACAGACAGACAGGTAAACAGGCAGACAGGTAAACAGACAGACAGGTGAATAGACAGGTAAACAGACAGACAGGTGAACAGACAGACAGGTGAATAGACAGGTAAACAGACAGACAGGTGAACAGACAGACAGGTGAAAACGGACAGACAGGTGAAAACAGACAGACAGGTGAACAGACAGGTGAAAACAGACATACAGAAGAACAGACAGACAGGTAAACAGACAGACAAGTAAACAGACAGACAGGTGAATAGACAGGTAAACAGACAGACAGGTGAACAGACAGACAGGTGAAAACAGACAGACAGGGGAACAGACAGACAGGTAAACAGGCAGACAGGTAAACAGGCAGACAGGTAAACAGACAGACAGGTGAATAGACAGGTGAACAGACAGACAGGTGAAAACAGACAGACAGGTAAACAGTCAGACAGGGGAACAGACAGACAGGTAAACAGGCAGACAGGTAAACAGACAGACAGGTGAATAGACAGGTGAACAGACAGACAGGTAAACAGGCAGACAGGTAAACAGACAGACAGGTAAACAGGCAGACAGGTAAACAGACAGACAGGTGAATAGACAGGTGAACAGACAGACAGGTGAACAGACAGACAGGTGAACAGACAGGTGAAAAAGAACATACAGGTGAAAACAGACAGACAGGTGAACAGACAGGTGAACAGACAGGTGAAAACGGACATACAGGTGAAAACAGACATACAGGTGAACAGACAGACAGGTAAACAGACAGACAGGTAGCTGTCTCACGTTCTCTGGCAGGGCCTTCACCAGCTCACTGTGAGCCATCGGTCTGATCGACAGTTGGTGGATGATTTCTCTTCTGACCTCATCAAAGGGCTCCACCTGTCCAACACCTGACACGTACCGCTCACCTGTGCGCCACAGACACCACAGACAGATAAATAAAGTTCAATCAGCACAGACAAGTAAAGTGCCATCAGCACAGACAGGTAAAGTTACATCAGCACAGACAGACTCACCGACAACCATGATGATGAGGTGAAGCATCTCCTCGATCAGAGTGTTGTTCTGTTGGACCACATCCTGTCATCACAGATAGCACAGTCAGTAGACGGTCAGTAGTGTCAGTACTGACCTTGTTGGTCTCTCTGTATCTCTTCCTGCAGTCTGTTACAGAGTCAGTAGACTGTCAGTAGTGTCAGTACTGACCTTGTTGGTCTCTCTGTATCTCTTCCTACAGTCTGTTACAGAGTCAGTAGACTGTCAGTAGTGTCAGTACTGACCTTGTTGGTCTCTCTGTATCTCTTCCTGCAGTCTGTTACAGAGTCAGTAGACTGTCAGTAGTGTCAGTACTGACCTTGTTGGCCTCTCTGTATCTCTTCCTGCAGTCTGTTACAGAGTCAGTAGACTGTCAGTAGTGTCAGTACTGACCTTGTTGGCCTCTCTGTATCTCTTCCTGCAGTCTGTTACAGAGTCAGTAGACTGTCAGTAGTGTCAGTACTGACCTTGTTGGTCTCTCTGTATCTCTTCCTGCAGTCTGTTACAGAGTCAGTAGACTGTCAGTAGTGTCAGTACTGACCTTGTTGGCCTCTCTGTATCTCTTCCTGCAGTCTGTTACAGAGTCAGTAGACTGTCAGTAGTGTCAGTACTGACCTTGTTGGTCTCTCTGTATCTCTTCCTGCAGTCTGTTACAGAGTCAGTAGACTGTCAGTAGTGTCAGTACTGACCTTGTTGGCCTCTCTGTATCTCTTCCTGCAGTCTGTTACAGAGTCAGTAGACTGTCAGTAGTGTCAGTACTGACCTTGTTGGTCTCTCTGTATCTCTTCCTGCAGTCTGTTACAGAGTCAGTAGACTGTCAGTAGTGTCAGTACTGACCTTGTTGGTCTCTCTGTATCTCTTCCTGCAGTCTGTTACAGAGTCAGTAGACTGTCAGTAGTGTCAGTACTGACCTTGTTGGCCTCTCTGTATCTCTTCCTGCAGTCTGTTACAGAGTCAGTAGACTGTCAGTAGTGTCAGTACTGACCTTGTTGGCCTCTCTGTATCTCTTCCTGCAGTCTGCAGAGCTGAAGATGTGAAACAGTTCGAATCGACTCAGAACAATCATCAGGAAGTGGTTTGGATCCATCATGGCCGCCCCCGCCTGCACAGAACCAGAAAAACCTTCAGAGACTACAAACCCACCTGGAGTCAGACTACAGATGTCAGTACTGTCAGTAGTTGTCTGTAGTGTCTGTAGATGAGTGTTTGTACCTGCAGCATGATGATGTCTTTGTCGAACATCTCCACTCTGCACTTGACGTTGTGATAATAATAAATCTGAAACACAAACACACTGATGATGTCACACAGACACACTGATGATGTCACACAGACACACTGATGATGTCACACAGACACACTGATGATGTCACACAGACTGATGATGTCACACAGACTGATGATGTCACACAGTTGCTGTAGTTTTTAGGGTCTTGATTTGTTGTCAGCTGTTCACTTTGTGTCTGACATGTTTCATAGAACACATATGACGTATTGTACACATGACCTGTATGATGTCATAGCTCCTGTTCAGTACTGATCAGGTACCAGCTCACCTGGTTGATCAGGGAGAAGCCGTTCCTCCTCCACATCCCAGCATGCACCTGGGCACAGAGCACCAAGCAGCGAAGAGGAAGTTCAATGAGGAGGGGGGGGCTGAGTTCACCCTGAGAGAGAGACAGACAGTTACAGACAGACAGACACAGACAGACAGGCACAGACGGGTACAGACAGACAGGTACAGACAGACAGACAGGTACAGACAGACAGGTACAGACAGACAGCTACAGACACAGTTACAGACACAGTTACAGACAGACAGGTACAGACACAGGTGCAGACAGACAGGTACAGACACAGGTGCAGACAGACAGGTACAGACACAGGTACAGACAGACAGGTACAGACACAGGTGCAGACAGACAGGTACAGACACAGGTACAGACAGACAGGTACAGACACAGGTACAGACACAGGTGCAGACAGACAGGTGCAGACACAGGTACAGACAGACACAGACACAGGTACAGACAGACAGGTACAGACACAGATGCAGACAGACAGGTACAGACACAGATGCAGACAGACAGGTTACTGACCAGAGGAAGCTGTTCAGGGAAGCGTGAGGCGACCTCCGTCCTGCTGAGGAGAACATGGAGTCCTGAGGGCGAAAAAACATTCAGACTGTTTCCATGGTGACTGTCAGTCAATGTTGTCACATGATGAAAATCACAGCCTCCTCATGGCTGGTGTGTGTGTGTGTGTGTGTGTGTGTGTGTGTGTGTTTACCTGCAAGCAGTCTGCAGACCGGCAGGTGTATGGACACTTTGTCCTGAGACACCTGGTACCTGAACGTCTCCACACAGTGACCGGCCAGACTCAAGCTGATTGGCTGCTCACCGTCTGGGAGGCCACTGTGACAGTGACTGAGCGCGCTCAGACACTTCCTGTACGCGTTGATCAGCACACGCTCCTGAAACACAGAAAAATGCACCTTCACCTGTGAGTACACCTGAAATGTCATACTACGTAGTAGCATGTAGTATGTGCAGTAAAAGTACACAGGCTCACGTCGGTGGAGCACCACTCCTGGATCATGGAGATGATGTGAGTCAGTTTCATCTGCAGAGTGAACGCCGCCTCCCACTCTGGCTCCATCTCTATGTGCTGCCCCACCTGTCTCACCACCGGGTCCATACCCTGAATGTGACAGACAGGTTTAGGTTGAGGATGTTCAGAATGTAAATGTCCAGGTAAGAGTCAGGGCTGTGACTCCAGGTGTGTGTTACCTGCATACACTTGAGCAGCTCCAGAAAAGCATCGAGACCTTCTAGAAATTTGACTCTGAGCTGATCACTCCAATCCGAGGGCCGACTGATCAGGACGTACCTTTGCACACACACAATGAAATATTTAATGTAACATACCTGATTAATATATACATATATAAAACTGTATATAAACTGGGATCTGAACTGATGATGTATAAATTGGTGCTCACTTGAGGTCTCCGATGAGGCTCTGGACCCGTCCAAACTTGAAGGCCTGCTGGGCGGTGTAGCGGTCAAACTGGAAGCGTCCCTGCAGGTCTCTGTGACGGAGGTGATCCACAAACGTTCTGATGATGGTCGTCATCAGGTTCTCCTCCACCATCAGCATCCGGGCCTGCAACACACACGACACGAGATGATTCTATCACAAAATATCACAGTCCATATTTAACACAGCAGTAAGGTTTAAAATGATCAACTGAGATAAAAACAAACTTAGAATTTTAGAGATTTTAGCATCATTATAACAAGTTTTTCCAAAAACCATCAGATAAAAACTGATTTACATTCAAAATGTTGTTCGGTGTCAACAAAGACTGTAAAGGTTGTGAAACGCTGAAGGCAAACTGCTGGTAGGACTCACAGACAGGTTAGTACATGGTGTGTACATGAATGTGTGTCTCATGTCAGTGATTAAAGAGCTGCAACATGTCTCACCTCCGACACAAACAGTCAGACTGAACTCACCAGCGACGGGACGGTGAATATTTGTACTGACAGGTCAGTGATGGAGAACTCACGGTCGTGGTCGTCTCTCACGTAGTCGCACTGCAAGTGTTCATAACTCTACCAGCAGGAGAGAGAGACAGGCAGAGAGAGAGAGAGAGAGAGACAGGTGTGTGGAGGTGCAGAGGAGGAGGAGGAGGAGTACTCACCATGGTCGGCACGGTGAAGAGCTGAACAGACAGTGAGGTCACTGACACCCCTCGGTCGTGGTCGTCCTCCAGAAAATCTGTCTGGAGGCGTCTGTAGTTCTAGAGGGGGGACGACAGTTCACTTCTGGGTCAGAGGTCGCTGCTGCCGGGACACCCTGCCCACAACCCGACCACCCACCGACCTGCTGCCCCACACGTGGATTCATCCCCTGCTGAAAATAGTCCCCATTCCTTTTGTTTGATAGAAACTACAGTGAGCTGTAATGAGACTACAACTCCCAGCATTCACCTCTTTAAAACA
>CP136872.1:27756994-27839494 GCA_033000465.1 Sciaenops ocellatus | reverse complement strand
TTTGCAATTAATAAAAAAGCCAAATGAACGAAAATAAGTACTGTGTTGTGGTGTATTGGGGCGCAGCTGAGGTTTGAGTGTGTGTGTGTGTGTGTGTGTGTGTGTGGGGAGGGGGATCTAGTCCATCACACTACTTTGTAGTTTAACACAGATCATAACACATCCTCCGTCACATCATGACGTAGTCTGACTCCCTGAACACCGCCCTACACTTGTCCCAACTCCTTATCACCTTTCCTCATCACCTCTCCTTCACACCTTTCCTCCGCTCAACATCCAGGTTTAGGAAAGGTGTTTAGGAAAGGTCACGTGTTTGACTATTGGACCGCTCACCTGGTTTCAGCTGGTTCAGGTTTTATGATCAGACCTGTGACATCAGAGCAAGTAAACAACAGGTGTTCCTCTTCACTTGAGTGGTTTGGGCAGAGTCAGCAGGTGTGTCACTCTAACAGCTGCAGGGTGTCACATGACTGCTACCACACCAACCAGTTGGTGTGTGTGTTACCTGAGTGTGTGTGTACTCACTCTGTATCGATGCTCTTTGTGAACACTGCCGAGGAAACACTGCATGCACAGAACACAGGTTGGATCAGCTGCACACTCCCTAAACACACACACACACACACACACATTAAAAAAAAATTGTGATTTATGCAAGATGCCTGTGTGTGTTTCCTGTGTGTGTACCTGTGTGTGTTTCCTGTGTGTGTGTTCCTGTGTGTGTATCCTGTGTGTGTTTCCTGTGTGTACCTGTGTGTGTTTCCTGTGTGTGTTTCCTGTGTGTGTATCCTGTGTGTGTGTTCCTGTGTGTGCGTTCCTGTGTGTGTGTTCCTGTGTGTGTATCTATGTGTTTTTCCTGTGTGTTTCCTGTGTATGTACATGTGTGTGTACCTGTGTGTGTTATGTGTGTGTATCCTGTGTGTGTGTTCCTGTGTGTGTACCTATGTGTGTTTCCTGTGTGTGTATTCTGTGTGTGTGTTTCCTGTGTGTGTGTTCCTGTGTGTGTGTACCTATGTGTGTTTCCTGTGTGTGTTTCCTGTGTGTGTGTACCTATGTGTGTTTCCTGTGTGTGTATTCTGTGTGTGTGTTCCTGTGTGTGTTTCCTGTGTGTGTGTTCCTGTGTGTGTACCTGTGTGTGTTATGTGTGTGTATCCTGTGTGTGTGTACCTGTGTGTGTTATGTGTGTGTTTCCTGTGTGTGTGTTCCTGTGTGTGTTTCCTGTGTGTGTTTCCTGTGTGTGTGTTCCTGTGTGTGTACCTATGTGTGTTTCCTGTGTGTGTATTCTGTGTGTGTGTTTCCTGTGTGTGTGTTCCTGTGTGTGTGTACCTATGTGTGTTTCCTGTGTGTGTTTCCTGTGTGTGTGTACCTATGTGTGTTTCCTGTGTGTGTATTCTGTGTGTGTGTTCCTGTGTGTGTTTCCTGTGTGTGTGTTCCTGTGTGTGTACCTGTGTGTGTTATGTGTGTGTATCCTGTGTGTGTGTACCTGTGTGTGTTATGTGTGTGTTTCCTGTGTGTGTGTTCCTGTGTGTGTTTCCTGTGTGTGTATTCTGTGTGTGTGTTCCTGTGTGTGTTTCCTGTGTGTGTGTTTACCTGCAGGAGTAGGTGGGCTCTCCCACCTTGAACACGTGTCCACACAGCGGTGACGGCTGGTTCTTCTCCTGGAGGAGGGCCAGACCGGAGGCCGGCTCCTCCCCCAGCAGGAGCCACTCCAGAGGAGCCAGGAGAAGCAGCTGACAGGCCAGCTCCTCCCTCTGCTCCTCTCTGCTGCTCACGCCACTGCTCGGACCCAGGCAAAGGATTCTGGGTACATACACGGCCAGGTGACGATACACCTCCTGCTGCAGGTCGGCCGCTGCCAGCCACCGCTGAGGGGAGCAGGAGGAGGAGAAGGAAAAGGAGAAGTAGAAGGAAGAAGAGGAGGGGAAGGAAGAGGAGGAGGAAGAGGAGGAGAAGAAGGAAGAGGAGGAGGAGGAGAAAGAAAAGGGGAAGGAAGAGGAGGAGGAAGAGGAGGAAGAGGAGGAGAAGAAGGAAGAGGAGGAGGAAGAGGAGGAGAAGAAGGAAGAGGAGGAGGAGGAGAAAGAAAAGGGGAAGGAAGAGGAGGAGGAAGAGGAGGAGAAGAAGGAAGAGGAGGAGGAAGAGGAGGAGAAGAAGGAAGAGGAGGAGGAAGAGGAGGAGAAGAAGGAAGAGGAGGAGGAGGAGAAAGAAAAGGGGAAGGAAGAGGAGGAGGAAGAGGAGGAAGAGGAGGAGAAGAAGGAAGAGGAGGAGGAGGAGAAAGAAAAGGGGAAGGAAGAGGAGGAGGAAGAGGAGGAAGAGGAGGAGAAGAAGGAAGAGGAGGAGGAGGAGAAAGAAAAGGGGAAGGAAGAGGAGGAGGAAGAGGAGGAAGAGGAGGAGAAGAAGGAAGAGGAGGAGGAAGAGGAGGAGAAAGAAAAGGGGAAGGAAGAGGAGGAGGAAGAGGAGGAGGAAGAAGAATTGATCTTATTTATTGATAATGAGTGTGCTGATTCAGATATAAAAAAACAAACAGCTGATCTGTACTGTAGTACTACACCCTGTACTTTAACACTCCATACAGTATGTATTGTACTTAACTCCAGTACCTCTGTCTGTGTCGTACAGGTGTGTGTGTGTGTGTGTCTGTGTCGTACAGGTGTGTGTGTGTGTGTGTGTGTGTTGTAGACGTCACTCAGGCGCCATGTTGGATCAAACTTGCACGGTAACCGGATTGTCCGGATCACCGGTGTGATGTTGACTCGCGGCTGTAACGTTACACAAACGCTCACGAGCTCCGTTTAAACGGTGAAAACACGCCGGGGTGACGTCATGACCGGACGGTCGGCGTTGGCGCCGTGAGCTCGCGCTGACAGACACGCAGCAGCTGTTTGTGACGTCCAGATGTTTAACAGATCACTGCGCTAGCGTTAGCATTAGCTACGAGCAGATTAGGCAGTAAACACGTCATCGAGCGGCTCAAACAGGTGAGTGTGACGCAGTGACAGCACAGGTGACAGTCCGCGGGACTCAGAGCTCGAGGAGCAGCTTACCGACGCGGCGTCTTTGGCGGAGAAATTCAGGAAGTCCGAACATAAAGACGACGGAGGGTCTCTGTCCGACTGGGCCGCCGCCATCTTTCCTCCTCTGCTTGCTCTGCTGCTGGGGCAAGAAGAACCCGGAAACGGAAATCATCAACAGCTGAGGGGGCGGGGCGGGGCGGGGCTTCAGACCACTTCCGCAAATTCAACAACAACAACAAACAACAACAACAATAAAAATTAATTTTGTTTTTGTTTTTTATTTTTTAATAAATTGATTGATTTTGCTGTTTTTTCTAAAATCGTTTAAAACAATAAAATAAAATAAATACATGTTAAATCAAAGAGAATCATCACAAACATTCATTCTTTTTTTTTTTTTTTTTAAGATTTTTTTTTTTGGCTTTTTCAAGTTTTATTGGACAGGGACAGCTGAAGAGTGACAGGAATGTGGGGAGAGAGATGGGGAATGACATGCAGCAAAGGGCCGCAGGTCGGACTCGAGCCCTGGGCCGCTGCTGGGCCTTGTGCATGGGACGGATGCTCTACCTACTGAGCTAATCGACGCCCCAAACATTCATTCTTTAATCAGCTATCATCGTTACTGATGACATTTCTGAGGCATCATGGGAAATTTAACCACATTCAGATGAGATTAAGCCACACATTTAATATGCTGGGTCAGGTTCTGGGTCAGGTTCTGAACCAGTCCTGGTCTGAATCAGCTTCTGAACCAGAATCCTGAGCTCCTTCAGCTCCAATTGGATAGCCTGAAGCTCCTGGTTCTGAAGCTTCTGGTTCTGAAGCTCCTGGTTCTGAAGCTTCTGGTTCTGAAGCTCCTGGTTCTGAAGCTCCTGGTTCTGAAGCTTCTGGTTCTGAAGCTCCTGGTTCTGAAGCTCCTGGTTCTGAAGCTTCTGGTTCTGAAGCTCCTGGTTCTGAAGTGTATGGTTCTGCTGGTCCTGGCCTGTCTGGATTCTGATGGAGACAGTGTTAGCTAATGTTAGCTCAGTTTGTTAGCTGCTGTTAGCTGATGTTAGCTCAGTTTGTTAGCCGCTATTAGCTAATGTTAGATCAGTTTGTTAGCTGCTGTTAGCTAATGTTAGCTCAGTTTGTTAGCCGCTATTAGCTAATGTTAGCTCAGTTTGTTAGCTGCCATTAGCTAATGTTAGCTCAGTTTGTTAGCTACTGTTAGCTAATGTTAGCTCAGTTTGTTAGCTGCTGTTAGCTAATGTTAGCTCAGTTTGTCTGATCTGTGGCTATGTACTGCAGAGTACTTTATGTAAGCCGGCCCGACGTGTTCTGCTCATTAAAGAATCTCACCCAGAACCAGAACCAGAATCTCTGATTGCGTCCAGGTCTTTCCGAAGGACCAGGAACTGATCCAGAGTCTCCTACAGGACACATATGAACATATTAATATAACACAAATATAACATTAATACAACATTAATACAAACGTCTCTTCTTCACTCACTTTAATCTGCGTGGTGATGTGGCCCATCTCATCATGGTAACGGGGGTTTGTTGTGACGTCACCGTCGTAGGAGTCGGCCAATGGGGCGCAGTGTTTGGCAATGTACTGGTCGTCATAGAAACGGCGGAGGAGGGGCATGGACTCCTCCACCTGCAGGATCACGGCAGCCTGCTGCATCACAGCGTTAGCCTTTGAGTTATCGTGGACCCTACAGCAAAGGAAACCAGGTTAGTCTTAGCATCGAGCTAACTTAGCTCTGCAAACGTCAAGTTATGAAGCATCCAGGTAACGCCAGCAGCAGCAACCTCAGCGGTGACCTCTGACCTCTGGAACGTGTCAGTTAGCAGAGCGATCAGGAGGTTCACGCACAAGATGGACGATGACGCCAGAAATGTCCCACACAGCAGAGGAGCCATGACAGCGTCCACCGTCACCATGGCGTCGTACTCGTACTCGTCCACCAGAGTGATGCGGTACAGACTGTACAGCAGGCCAGAGACAGACTGCATGCTTGGAACTGATGCCGAGCCTGTGGGGTCAGAGGTCGTGCTAGCTTAACTTAGCATAAAGACACGAAGGGGAAGGAGTTAGCTTAGCTTAACATAAAGACTGGAAACAGGGTGAAATAGCTAGTTTAGCTTAGCATAAAGACAGGAAACAGGAAGTGACACACAGACCTCCAAATATGATCCAGAAGCTGCAGGCGTACGGAACAAAGATCTCAATGTACAGGAACAGGAAACGCATCACGTCCCCGATGATGTTCCCCAACATGACGATGAATGGACCCATCAACCTGCAGGCAGACAGACAGGTGATCAGACGGACAGACAAGCAGACAGGTGAGCAGACAGACAGACAGGTGAGCAGGCAGACAGGTGTGTACCTGAAGGCTCTGACGTGCTTCATCAGTCGGAGCCACAGGAAGATGACGGTGACAGAGAACAGACGCAGACTGATGGCGTGAAGACCGACGGACGGATGGAAGACGTCGACCATATGGACACTGAACGCCGCCGTCAGCAGAGAGTAAACAAGCCAATCAAAGACGTTCCTGAAACACACACACACACACACACACACACACACACGTTTGTCGTTCTGCTTCCATGTTTAGTCACTAATAATTAATTCTTCATGTGTTCGTACCACAGGTCTCGGGTGTAGCTTCCTCTGATCCTGTGAACCTGTTTGTTCTGATCCAAAAGGTAAACTCTGTCCTACACACACACACACACACACACAAACACACACACACACAAACACACACACACACACACACACAAACACACACACACACACAAACACACACACACACACATCAGAGAGTTTTTAGTCTTTATGCTAAGCTAACTAGGAGGATTGGACTAAATGTTGTACTGTCCCTTTAAACGTGTCATTTTCTACCTGAGGCCACATGGGATGTAAGCAGCGCAGGTCATCATGAAGACGACGCTCCGCCCACTGCTGCCAGAGGCGGAGCTTCCTCTTTGAGCGCAGGATGTCCTGCACCTCCCTCAGCACCTCCTCCAGGGTCAAC
The DNA here is from genome assembly GCA_033000465.1 of Sciaenops ocellatus. Taxonomy (NCBI): domain Eukaryota; kingdom Metazoa; phylum Chordata; class Actinopteri; family Sciaenidae; genus Sciaenops; species Sciaenops ocellatus. The sequence continues at coordinate 27,833,451 of CP136872.1, read as the reverse complement.
AGGAGAGCCAGGACCACAAGGAGGACCCGCCACCAGTCCTGAGACAGACAGACAGACAAACAGACAGGTGAAGACAGACAGCTGGAGGGAGACAGACAGGTAAAGAGACAGAGAGACAGGTCACCTGTGGGAGGACATAGCGATCAGGTGAGTCTCGATGGATGGACGCAGAGATGGCGACGGTCGTCCAGGAGACATTGAACAGGAAGTTGAGGATGAGAAGTAGCCACGCCCCCAGCCTGGCAGGACCACAGACAGGTAGACAGACATACAGGTAGAGCAGTGACCTTTCACCTGGAGTTCAATGATGTAAAATAAATTGAACCAATCAGTGAAGTTTACCTGCCGTACAGTTTCCATTTGACCTCAATCAGTTTGAGAAAGACTGGATTCATGATGAGGTCCAGTTTCCCCTGCTGGACCATGACCTCCAGCTAAGACCATAAGAACCATGAAGTTAAATACAGTATACAGTACTGTACACTGTTTACTGTATACTGTACACTGTTTACTGTATACTGTACACTGTTCACTGTACACTGTTTACTGTATACTGTTTACTGTATACTGTATACTGTTTACTGTATACTGTATATTGTACACTGTACACTGTACACTGTTCACTGTATACTATATACTGTAGACTGTACACTGTATACTGTACACTACACTGTACACTGTATACTGTACACTGCACACTGTTTACTGTATACTGTACACTGTATACTGTACACTGTACACTGTATACTGTACACTGTTCACTGTACACTGTTTACTGTACACTGTTTACTGTATACTGTACACTGTATACTGTACACTGTTCACTGTACACTATTTACTGTACACTGTACAATGTTTACTGTATACTGTACACTGTACACTGTTCACTGTACACTGTTCACTGTACACTGTTTACTGTATACTGTACACTGTATACTGTACACTGTTCACTGTACACTGTTTATTATACACTGTTTACTGTATACTGTACACTGTTTACTGTATACTGTATACTGTACACTGTTCACTGTACACTGTTTACTGTACACAGTACACTGTTTACTGTATACTGTACACTGTACACTGTTTACTGTACACTGTTCACTGTACACTGTACACTGTTTACTGTACACTGTTTACTGTATACTGTACACTGTATACTGTACACTGTTTACTATACACTGTTTACTATACACTGTACACTGTTTACTGTACGCTGTTTACTGTATACTGTACACTGTATACTGTACACTGTTCACTGTACACTGTTTACTGTACACGGTACACTGTATACTGTACACGGTACACTGTATACTGTACACTGTTTACTGTATACTGTACACTGTATACTGTACACTGTACACTGTTTACTGTATACTGTACACTGTTCAGTGTACATTGTTCATGGTATTGTCAGTCTGGTTCTGATTCTGGAACTTACTGGAGATGTTGGCTCATTGACGACTGCTTCTACAAAACACAACAGACAGACAGGTAGTCAGACAGACATGTCAGTGAGTGAGATAGTAGTGTGCCAGTGGTAGTGCTGTGAGTATGACATCAGTGGTACAAACAGTACTGTGGTAGAAATACAGTGGTATTGTAATATTGTCATTAAGGGGCTCTCAGAGTGAAAATAAAGATGGTTCTGTTTCAGGTAGTAGTACTGTAGTAAACCTGCACTAGTACTGCAGTAAACCTCCAATAGTGCAGCAGAACTGCAGTAGCAGTTGTAGCAGTGTTACCTTGCAGAGGCGTCTTTGGTAAGCATAGTTCTGGTTCCAGCAGGTTCAGGTAGTAGTACTGCTGTCGGGTCACTTTGTCGGTCACATGGAACTGACCGAGTGCGAGCCGGGCCTGACCACAACACAGAACCACATTCATCAACACCAAGACCAATTGGACCAATCACAGTCGTGTTATCAGTCAGTAGGTGGGACATTGTTACCACTGGACTCATCCGGCCAATTAGAGCAGTCATACAGAGCTGTCCATCAGAGTCCTTCATCCCTGCCTTTGCCCCAAGCTCCAACAGCAGCTGAGCAGCTTCACTGCGCTCTGAAAACAACAGACGGTGCTGTATCAGTACTGACTCAGTAGTGATGTCAGTGGTGATATCAGTAGTGGTGTCAGTAGTACCCAGGTTGGCTGCCAGCTGCAGTGGAGTTCTGTGTTTGTAGTCTTTGGAGCTGATGGAGGCTCCAGCCTTCAGCAGAAGTCTGATGGAGCCGACAGCGTCGTTCTTGGCAGCGTAGTGAAGCGGAGTCTGCTGGTCCAGAAGAGTCCGAGCCTCTGGATCCGCTGAGGACAACAGACACAACGGATCAGGATCATCATTCATCTCAGGATCTGAACAGAAACCTTCAGGAACATGACCCATCTCTACAGAAACACTGAGTCTGAGAGCAGCTGTGGACTGAGTCTGGGTCAGAACCGCAACATGTCAGACTCTCCTAAACTCCACAAAGACCTTTTCGGTCCAGCAGGAACTGGACCATGTCCTGGTAGTCCAGTGCTGAGGCCACGTGAAGTACTGTTACTCCAAACTGGTCCGGCCGGTTGAGGTCCGAACCCCGGTCCAGAAAGAACCGCATCACATCCACACTCCAAGCCCTGGAGATCTGAACACACACACACACACACACACACACACACAGAGAGGTCAGTACTGGACAGGGTCAGTACTGGGCAGTGTGTAGAATAGATGTGGACCTCGTGCAGGATGGTCTGTCCGTATCTGTCTGAGCTGTTTGGATCAGCACCATGTGAGATCACCTGATCCAGAAACTGAAGGTCCACCTGCAAAACACACAAGCATGTTAACCATGATGAACCAGTACAAATTGTGAATCTGTGAACTGGTCTGTGTTACCTGGTCTTTGTTATCCAGTCTGTGTTACCTGGTCAGTGTTAACTGGTCAGTGTTACCTGGTCTGTGTTACCTGGTCTTTGTTATCTGGTCTGTGTTACCTGGTCTGTGTTAACTGGTCAGTGTTTCCTGGTCTGTGTTACCTGGTCAGTGTTACCTGGTCTGTGTTACCTGGTCAGTGTTACCTGGTCTTTGTTACCTGGTCTGTGTTACCTGGTCAGTGTTACCTGGTCTTTGCCACCTGGTCTTTGTTACCTGGTCTGTGTTACCTGGTCAGTGTTACCTGGTCAGTGTTACCTGGTCTTTGCTACCTGTTCAGTGTTACCTGGTCTTTGTTACCTGGTCTGTGTTACCTGGTCTGTGTTACCTGGTCTTTGCTACCTGGTCTTTGTTACCTGGTCTGTGTTACCTGGTCAGTGTTACCTGGTCAGTGTTATCTGGTCAGTGTTACCTGGTCTTTGCTACCTGTTCAGTGTTACCTGGTCTGTGTTACCTGGTCTGTGTTACCTGGTCTTTGTTACCTGGTCTGTGTTACCTGGTCAGTGTTACCTGGTCTGTGTTACCTGGTCAGTGTTACCTGGTCTTTGCTACCTGGTCTTTGTTACCTGGTCAGTGTTACCTGGTCAGTGTTACCTGGTCTTTGCTACCTGGTCTTTGTTACCTGGTCAGTGTTATCTGGTCAGTGTTACCTGGTCTTTGCTACCTGTTCAGTGTTACCTGGTCTGTGTCCTGGTTGGTAGCAGCCAGCTGTCTGAAGTGGTTCAGTAGTTTCTGGTTGAGGTGTTGTTCATTTGGTGTGTCGGGTTCGTCTCGGTGCTCTTCGTCTCGTTTGTCTTCCTCACACAGACCACAGTACTTCAGGTGAACATCTGAAAATGAATCATTAACATTAAAAACCTGTTGAGCAGACTGAAGAACAACTGGACCATACTCTGTGCTACCTCCCACTCTTCTTCTCTGCTTCCAGCGGCCACCTGAGTACGACGCCCACTGAGTTGCAACCTTTACCGCTGCCAACACTGAGGACCTGGATCCCTGAGGACACCTGGACCCCTGAGGACATGCGGACCGCTGAGGACAGACAGGACAGTGATGGAAAGTAACTAAGTACATTTACTCACGTCATTCTCAAGTTTCTCTTTCTTTAGGAATCATTTTATTTTGAAAAACATTTCCTGTTCTCATGAGTAAAGCTCCACCCAGCTGGGACTGACCAGGGAACAAACCCTGGACCTGGTTCTGGTTCTGGCTCAGACTTACCTGGATCATGTTTGTTCTGGTCATCTCCAGCTCCAGTCCAGGATTCTGTAGCCCCGTCAGTCCCGCCCGGGTCCCCCTCTTCATCTTGGTTCTGTTGAGCCTCTGTCTGCCACGTCAGAACTCTGAACCTCCTCACTGAAAAGCCTCCTGAAATCTGTTAGACCTCCTGAAGCCGGAGCTGATCCTGATCCGTGGCTCGTGTTTTTGAGCTTCAGCTGCTCAAAACAAAACCATAAAGTCAGCTGATAGCCGCTGCCCTGCTCAAAGGTTAACGGGCTGTCTTATCAGTGGGTGGAGGGTCCAGGCCCAGGTCCAGGACTCAAACAGGGGGAATGATGTCAGAACATAAATATGTCATGTGCTCCATGTTATGGGAGTCCCAGACCTTCTGGATCCATGTGTTAAAAGTAGAAGGGGTTGGTTTGGTTTATATACTTAAAGGCTGCTGTTTGTTGGCCCTCACATTCAGACTTTTAGACCCCATGGTGGGATCTTTTGACGTATCTCCAGTTGGAAAGCTCTTCCAGCATGTACATGACCAGGATATATGGGTGTGATGTGAGAGGTTTGTATGTTCTCTCTGGGTTCTCCGACAGGTTCACTGGTGATGTGTGAATGGTTGTTTGTCTCTATGATGAACTGCTGACCTGTTGCCCAACATGAGAGCCTGATAAGTACAAGCTGTTATGGAGGATTAACTTGCCTTCATATGTTTGAGTTTCTGACCAGGTGCTCCTCGTTGCACACCTCCTCCCAGGAGTCCTGCAACATGACCGTGTTCATGTCTGCCTCCCATCACTGCTTTACCTGCAGATCTGAGTTTTGTAGATTCATGGACAAATATATGATATTTTTATCTATTAGAAACTGATCTTTAGATTTTATAAGTGTCAGTCAGTCATCCAGGTCACCTTTCTTCAAGAAGGTTCAATCTGGGGCAACTAGGCTACAGGTCCGAGAAGACATTTAGCCTATCATCCATGAAGCTTGGGGAGATCAGAGTATTTATCCTCGGCGTCTATTGTAGACCTGGTCATTGTTCCACTTGGTTTTATTGGCGTCACATGCTGCCAGGTGATCTCCCCACCGGTCAGTCTGAACTGAAGAAGCTTCTTGGATGAGGCAAAACGTCTTCATGAATCCACAACCAAATCCAGTTGCCTTAAATTGAACCTTCTTGAAAAAAGTAGCTGCAGATATCAACAGAAATCTATCCTGAGGAGACCGTAAACATTTTTCAGTTGTACACCAACATTTAGATAACATTTAAATAACTGGTGCAGATAAACCAGGCCTGCAGGGTGTCGAGTGGTTTCTATATGAAACCAGAGTGTCTGAATCCACATATCCACGTCAGAGGCTTCAGCCCAGATATCAGATTTTAAATTTGGAGGTTTAAGGCCTCCTGAGACCACTGTGAAGTTTGGAGTTTCTAAAGGTAACATCTGAAACAAGTAATCTGGTAATGTGGATACTTTTGTATCCCATGTGGGCCCATGTGACTAACTATAGTTAGCATCAAACAGACTCTGCAGAGAAAAGGGGAATAAATGTATACTGAAGTATTTCATATCTTCTTTGGACCTCTTGAATCTACTCTGAAGCTTCACACTTTGTGTCCACAGCCTCAGTTTTCTCCTGAATAAAAAAAACCCTGGAGGTCAGACTCTTTAAATTTGGCTTTGTCTAATAAAATATGACATCATCAGCCTCTGCTGAAGTTTCAATCAAATGATTTCTTTAATTAATAAATATTTTTATTCAGCATAAGCATCTGAAACCACATCTCCCACAATCCCGTGTTCACATCACAGTCATAGAGGTTATTGATTATTGTTTGATTATCAGTGTTCAGCGGGACGAGCAGAGTCGCAGGTTCGAATCCAGACTCGTGCCGTGTTATCCAAACCAGTGGTCCCCCATACAGTCTCTGTTCCAGGTGACTCCACAGATCCAGCACCACTCCGCCTTGCACATGGGACAGAGCATGTGCATGCAGCCGCCTGCAGGGGGCGACAAACACAACATCAAGTCTCTGAAGTCGCTGAGTAGATGATAGGTGTCATCAGACTTTAAGGATGAATGTGCAACCGGTTCAGACCAGTCCAGACCGGTCCAAACAGGAACCTGTTGGTGGTTCTCACCGTTTCTCTCCACAGGAACTGAACACTGGGGGCAGCGTTTGGTCGACTCCTGCAGGAGGAGCAGAGAGGCTCGATCCCACCTCCCTCTGAGGGACGCCTCCTCGTCCACCACGAACCCCTGAAGAGACGAGAGGAGGAGTTTATCAATCATCAGCTGATCTGTTCATCGGTCAGTCAGCTGTTCATTGATTGGTCGGCTCACTTGTGCAGCTTCAGCAGTGGGCAGAGCCTGCTCAGTGTGACACGCCCCCTCATGGTACCCCTCCCTACAGTCTTTGCAGAAGACGAAACCACAGCCGAGCTGTCTGTCACACTCCACCCTCCTGCTGCCATCGGGTGGGACAAGCCCCGCCCCACAGCCAGGTGATGGACACATCAGTCCACCAATTGTCAGCAGACACTCCTCTGCGCCGTACTGCAGGTACCGCCCATACTGAGAGATTTTAATGAGTGACATCATCACAAGTTGAGTGTAAGCCGAGCGATTCTCATTGGACTGAACTGAAACCATGTTTAAGTCATCCATACACAGGTAGATATATACACAGGTAGACACATACCTACCTGTATGAAGGTTACACTCACCTGTTCGTCTCCTAGAATCCTGAAATGATGTAACTCTTTGATGAGAGAGTCAACACAGCCAGCTGGAGACACAAATAATCACATTTATACCTGATTGATTGTTTGGTCACCTGTGAAGTAGCCAAATGATTTTATGGAGTAGCCAAATGATTTTATGGAGTAGCCAAATGATTTTATGGAGTAGCCAAATGATAACATTGCAGGCTTCAGTCAGTACAGTCTGTGACATCACACTGTACTCACCAGCACACGGCAGTGAGTAGCCAATCACAGGATGGTGAACAAACTGTCGCTCATTTAGTCGAGTCTGACAGTAACGGTGGAAACAATCGAGACAGATCACATGACGCTCCGAACACTGGAAGACCACGACCACGTCCCTGAGAGAGAGAGAGAAAGAGAGAGAGAGAGAGAGAGAGAGAGAGAGAGAAAGAGAGAGAGTTACATGATGTAACATGTGTTACTGTGCATGTTACATGATGTAACGTGTTACTGTGTGCGTTACATGACATCAGTGCAGGCGATACAGGGGACGTCTCTGCTGTTGGTCATAATGAGGTCGAGGGCCACAGAGTGGTCGTCATCTGAGGTTGGATGGGACGCACACTTCATGTAAAACTCCTGCACACACACAGTTAAAAAAAACAGCATTTCCCACAATGCCCCTGGATGGACTCACGTCAACAGCTCATGCACACAAATAGACACACCATATTAGAAGTAGAAGATCCACCCCTTACCGCTTCGTTGCCTTGACAACCATCTGATTGACACGCACCATGGATACGACCTCGAAGGAGAACGTCATCCCAACAGGAAGGACCCTGACAGAGAGGGAGGAGTCATCATCATTTTATGGAATAGCCAAATTATTTTACGGAGTAGCCAAATGTTGCAAAATACTGCGTTCTCACCCTGCTGAGTGTCAGCGTCGTCTGTCTGCACCTCCTGCAGCGAACTCTCAGTTTTCCTGGTTGCAACGACCTGCAGCTCTTACAGTGAACAAAGAAAGTATTGCGGGTACGCACACCTGTACGCACAAGTACACACAGTCAGAGTACACCTGTACACACAAGTACACAGTCAGAGTGTCAGAGTACTGACACTGTGGAGACCTCCTCTTACCTTTCAGAGGTGCAACCTGAGCCTCCTCTGTCACCTCTTCACCTCCTCCTTGTCCTTCTCCATCACCTCTTCCTCCATCACTCCCCTCCAGGATCACAGCCAGGCCAGAGGAGGTGGAGGCGAGGCGCGAGGAGCTGAGGTCCAGCCTGGTCAGCCGGTCCTGCTCCTCCTCTACTCCTTGAGCCAAGCGCTCCTGCAGGAGGAGCAGGCGGGAGGAGCAGGAACCTGATGGCGGGAGGACAACATGGACAGTACTCTGCTCCGGGAGGTCACAGCTCTGAGAGGAGAACAGAGGAGGACAGAGGTAAGTTTGGACTAGATCTGGTCTGGTCTGGTCTGGTCTGGACTCACCTGCAGTGTGGCGGTGCTCCTCAGCTCCCTCCCAGCGAACAAAACCCTCAGGTTCTCAGGTCGGACTCCCTGCTGACTCCCCACCAACTCCTTTAGCTCAGCCACACTCGACTCCTCCTGCAACTCCATGGCCACACCTGGGCCCAGGTTATACCGTACGAACACTGAGGAGGCAAACAGAACCAATGACAGTCAAACTCTTTAGTAGAACCAATGACAGTAGAACTCTTTAGTAGAACCAATGACAGTAGAACTCTTTAGTAGAACCAATGACAGTGGAACTCTTTAGTAGAACCAATGACAGTCAAACTCTTTAGTAGAACCAATGACAGTAGATCTCTTTAGTAGAACCAATGACAGTAGAACTCTTTAGTAGAACCAATGACAGTGGAACTCTTTAGTAGAACCAATGACAGTCAAACTCTTTAGTAGAACCAATGACAGTAGATCTCTTTAGTAGAACCAATGACACTAGAACTCTTTAGTAGAACCAATGACAGTAGAACTCTTTAGTAGAACCAATGACAGTGGAACTCTTTAGTAGAACCAATGACAGTCAAACTCTTTAGTAGAACCAATGGCAGTAGATCTCTTTAGTAGAACCAATGACAGTAGAACTCTTTAGTAGAACCAATGACAGTGGAACTCTTTAGTAGAACCAATGACAGTAGATCTCTTTAGTAGAACCAATGACAGTAGATCTCTTTAGTAGAACTCTTTAGTAGAACCAATGACAGTAGATCTCTTTAGTAGAACCAATGACAGTGGAACTCTTTAGTAGAACCAATGACAGTAGATCTCTTTAGTAGAACCAATGACACAAGAAGTCTTTAGTAGAACTCTTTAGTAGAACCAATGACAGTAGATCTCTTTAGTAGAACCAATGACAGTAGAACTCTTTAGTAGAACCAATGACAGTAGAAGTCTTTATTAGAATCAATGACAGTAGAAGTCTTTAGTAGAACCAATGACAGTAGAACTCTTTAGTAGAATCAATGACAGTAGATCTCTATAGTAGAACCAATGACAGTAGAACTCTTTAGTAGAACCAATGACAGTAGAACTCTTTAGTAGAATCGATGACAGTAGAACTCTTTAGTAGAACCAATGACACTGGAACTCTTTAGTAGAACCGATGACAGTAGAACTCTTTAGTAGAATCAATGACAGTAGAACTCTTTAGTAGAACCAATGACACTAGAACTCTTTAGTAGAATCAATGACAGTAGAACTCTTTAGTAGAACCAATGACACTAGAACTCTTTAGTAGAACTCACCGATCATCAGTCACTTCGTCCTTCAGCCTCCATGCATGTTTACAATCTACCGGCCGCGGTGCACTCTGGGTAATGTAGTCTTACATGCGCACAAACGTTCCAGGCGTCCCTAATTAGAACTACAGCACAGTCACGCAGAGATGACGTGACGGGGCAGCGCCGGAAGTTGTAGTATTTATGAATTTTAATAAACTTGTTTTGCTCTTGTTGTTTTGTTTTTTTTCTTCTTTGTGTCTTTGTGAGCGGCTGCTGGCGGAAAAAGAACCGGAGCATCAGCGGCTGTTCTCCCGTCAGTGTCCCGGTCTGTGGCTCCTCATGACGGACGGACCGGACAGCAGCGTCCTGCAGCGGCGGACACACAGCGGCGACACCGGACCGACGGTGAGGAGAGCCGGCGTCAAACCATCAGGCAGCCCGGCGGTCAGACATCATGTCCGACAATTGTTATATATGATACTGTGAATATATACAGTACCATACACAATATATATATGATGCATATATTGTGTATACATGCTGGGTGTATAGATTCTATATTTTCTGTGTATATATGATGAATATATTTGAGTAGTCTGACAGTTACATATAGATTTATGGTGTGTGTGTGTGTGTGTGTGTGTGTATACAGTATGTACACAGTACAGTGTGTACTACAGTCAGTGTGTGTGTTACTGTGTGTGACTGAATTTATATTTAACTGATCTTTTGTTTTCATGATTTCTTTGAACTGAGTTTAAAACATGAAACACTTTATTTAATTTTAATGTAATATTAATGAGCTGACAGTGAAGAATCACATCTGAATGAAATTACAGATCAAAGATCAGACTAATGAACACCAGAAGAAAGTTTAATTTCTTTGACCTGCTGCGGTTCAGATGATCAAAATAATGATTAAAACATAAACAAACATTTTAAAATAATAAACTGTTTGTGCAGTTTGACAGTCTGACCTGTGGGGGGCGCTGCAGGATGACCCTGAGTCAGACAGTCAGACTTCAGTCACCATGACAACATGTGAAGGACACATACAGCCAATCACAATCGTTCATTTTGCTGATGAACGTCAGGTGTATTGTGTCTGACTCCACCCCCTCCCTCCTGCAGGTGGTGAAGGTGGAGTCAGATGTCTCAGGTGTGTCTGGGGCGTCTGTCCTGACGCCGTCACAGAATACGGAGCTTCACTTCCTGCGTTCGCGGGTTCGAGAGCTGGAGAGAGAGAAGGCTGAGCTGTCGGCAGAGAACCAGAGACTGAAGAACATGCTGGTCCATGGTGAGTCCACCTGGTGCACCTGTTCACAGGTGACCAATCAGCTTTCAGAGTTCACTGATCTGATTCATTTTGTAACACTCTGACTACATTTCCCAGAAATCCCTGGGCTCCTGTCCACCATGTGGCAGACGTTGGGCCAGGCCAAGAGTCACCAGTCCGTCTCCATGGCGACGGGTAGTTACGCTCCATACTCACATCACCACCACTCCACCAATCAGGACGAAGACCTCAGTCCCCAGGTGTCCTTCCAGCAGCTCCAGGACGAGCTGAGCGGGGACATGTTGGACTCCTGGGGTCCGCTGGGCTCCGAGGATGAGGAGGTGCCAGGAGGAGCAGACCTGGGCCTAGGGAGCCACATGGGGGAGGAGGCGCCGCTCTGCAGCCAGACCAACATGGAGGAGCTGAGGAGGAGCTGCTCCGAGAGCCACTGTACCGCTGGACTGGTTAACGGACACGTGAGACCACATCTGATCCGGTTTACACTGTCTGATCCGGTTTAATCTGATCCGGTTTAATCTAATCTGGTTTACACGGTCTGATCCAGTTTAATCTGATCCGGTTTACACTGTCTGATCTGGTTTACACTGATCCAGTTTAATCTGATCGGGTTTACACTGTCTGATCCGGTTTAATCTGATCCGGTTTACACTTTGGTCTGTTGCGTCTGTCCAGGTGAGCCAGGTGGAGGTGTATCCAGGCTCTGGTGTTCTCTGTGAAGTCCGCTCGTGGCAGGCAGCCAATCAGGCGCAGTCTCCCACGGCGATGGCGCGGACTCTGCTGATGGGTGTGTTTGATATGAACACGCTGATGAACAGTAATCTGCGAGGCGGACGGAGCCGACGACCCGCCTTCCACCCACAGCGTAGCGCACTCGACCCGCACAAGATCAGCGCCATCTTCAGTAGGTTTAAAATTCAGCGAAATGTTCCTCTCATGTTCCTCTAATGTTCCTCTAATGTTTCTCTAATGTTCCTCTCATGTTGTGGCGTCTAGCTCACAGTCTTCCTCTCTGTTTCTGTTTCTCAGACGCCATCTTGGCTCGGTTTCCTCTCGCCAAAAAAGGAGTCATCGGCTCAGGAATAAACTCCAAACTGTCTGAGATCCGTTTCCGCTCTCGGAGAGCTAATCGAGACCCTCGATTCCTCTGATGGACAGCCAAACAGCTCCTCCTACCTCACACAAAAACCTCTAGTCGTTAAATCTCTGTTCCAGTTTCAACTACAAAGAGACTCAAAACAACTATAGAGACTTAAAATGACTACAAAGAGACTCAAAACAACTACAAAGAGACTCAAAACAACTTAAAGAGACTCAAAACAGCTACGAAGAGACTTAAAACGACTCCACAGAGACACAAAAGAACTACAAAGAGACGCAAAACAATTACAAAGAGACTTAAAACGACAACACACAGACACAAAACAACTACAAAGAGACTCAAAACAACTTCAAAGAGACTTAAAACAACTACAAAGAGACTTAAAACGACGACACAGAGACAAAACAACTACAAAGAGACTTAAAACGACTACACAGAGACGCAAAACAACTACAAAGAGACTTAAAACGATGACACACAGACACAAAACAACTACAAAGAGACTCAAAACAACTTCAAAGAGACTTAAAACAACTAAAAAGAGACTTAAAACGACTACACAGAGACACAAAACAACTACAAAGAGACTTAAAACGACTACACAGAGACACAAAACAACTACAAAGAGACTCAAAACAACTACAAAGAGACTTAAAACGACTACACAGAGACACAAAACAACTACAAAGAGACTTAAAACGACTACACAGAGACGCAAAACAACTACAAAGAGACTCAAAACAACTACAAAGAGACTTAAAACGACGACACAGAGACTCAAAACAAAGATTCAGAGCGTTGTGGTTGTTTTTGTTTGATTTTTTTATTGATTTTATATTTTTTGTATTTCATGTTGACATGTTGTGACATGAGTTCATGTAAATTTTATGTAAATGACATCATCAGTTAACACTAATAAAAGTCATGTGGAACGTCATTATGTTTTCTCCTCTCTTGTGTGTGAACCGTCTATTCAGAAACTCCATTTGAATATGAATCAGCTGTCGCCGGGCGGAAAACACCCGGCACAAGGACACATGCCTCAACACTTTCCCCCCTCTCCTCCTCTTCCTCCCCTCTCCTCCTCCCGTCCTGGACTTCCTGTAACGAGGCGTCCCCCTTTAACGAAGACAATCTGTGATTCTTTGGTCCTGAAAGAGGCTCTGAGGTCTCGCTGAGACTGCCAAGGACCAAGACAAAGACTCCAGGAGGGGGGGCAACATGGAGGTCTGGACTCAGTCCAGTCATCCTGCAACAGATCCAGACCTCCTAAAAGACTGGAGGAGGTAAAACCTGGTCCAGGGTCAGCTGTTGTCACGTTGTCCATGTGAATCCTCAGACATCAGACTGATCTGAGAGCAGCAGGAGGAGCTGCTCCTTTCATTAAACCTTCTCTTGTTTGATTTGTGGAGGCACTGCTGCTTTATTAGTCTGGCTCAGTCCAAGACCAGGACCGAGACCAGCCGGGACCTTTCCCAGGACCTCCTCCATCCATCACACACAAGCAGTACGTTTAATACTGCAGTACAAGTACACACACTGAGGTCACTGCCTGACCTGTACTGAGCATGTGCAACTCTCAACAGAGACGAGGAGGAGCTTCTTGTGACAGTACAGGGACATGAGACAACCACAGACTGTCTAAAACCTGGACGCAGTCTCTGTGATGTCCCCACAGACTGTCTAAAACCTAGACGCAGTCTCCGTGATGTCCCCACAGATTGTCTAAAACCTGGACGTAGTCTCTGTGACGTCCCCACAGACTGTCTAAAACCTGGACGTAGTCTCCGTGACGTCCCCACAGACTGTCTAAAGACCATATTTATATGATTTCAGATGACTAAGCTAAGCTAACATTAGCAGGCATGGCTCCAAAGTGAAACAGTCTGACTGTTGTCTGGATCTCTGCAGACAAACAGACGTTTGTTTCCTTTTGTTCTTTGAAAACAATGAACACATGCAGTCAGCTGATCTGAACACACACACACACACACACACACACACACACACACACACACACACTAATGACCTCCCTCCAGCCTCAAAGTTTAGATTTGGAGAAGAAACTCGGGGAGAGACAGGATTTGAACCTGTGATGTTAAGATTACATGGACAGTTGTTACTGCATTAAGACTGAACACTGCAGACTTACAAAGACCAGGTTTACACTCAGGACTAACTTCATAAATGTTAATATGACCTTCAGTCTCGAGGTCATCTGCGTGTCATGACTCGGTGAACAGTGATGTCGTTTGTTCGCACCAATCACAGCGCAGTGTGGGCGGAGAGATCCAAAGATTTCAGTCATTCCAGAAAACCTTCAGAAAATACAAACTGACCCTCAGTACACCAAAGTACAATGTAGTAGTACTCTGCAGTACTCCTCAGTACACCAAAGTACACTGTAGTAGTACTCTGCAGTACTCAATCACATTTTTAAAACTTGTACGAACGGTAACATCATCTGTGATGACCACCAAACAAATGAGGCAGGTACTACTACTATTATCTATCAAATATATAAACAGAGAAAAAGTGGTGGAGGTGGTAGAACCATCAAGGTTCAGGTGGTAAAAGTATAATCAATAGTCAGATGGTAGAAGTACCATCAAAGGCCAAGTAATAGAAGTACCATCAAGGGCCAGGTGGTAGAGGTACCATCAAGGGTCAGGTAGTAGAAGTACCATCAATGGTCAGGTGGTAGAGGTACATTCAAGGTTCAGGTAATAGAAGTACCATCAAGGTTCAGGTGGTAGAGGTACCATCAAGAGTTAGGTGGTAGAGGGACATTCAAGGGTCAGGTAGTAGAAGTACCATCAAGGGCCAGGTGGTAGCAGTACCATCAAGGGTCAGGTAGTAGAAGTACCATCAAGGGTCAGGTAGTAGAAGTAGCATCAAGGGTCAGGTGGTAGAGGTACATTCAAGTTTCAGGTAGTAGAAGTACCATCAAGGGCCAAGTAATAGAAATACCATCAAGGTTAAGGTAGTAGAAGTACCATCAAGAGTTAGGTGGTAGAGGGACATTTAAGGGTCAGGTAGTAGAGGTACCATCAATGGTCAAGTGGTAGAGGTACATTCAAGAGTTAGGTGGTAGAGGGACATTCAAGGGTCAGGTAGTAGAAGTACCATCAAGGTTCAGGTGGTAGAAGTACTTTTACTGTGTCTACTGTATAATGTTGGTACTTTTACTTCAGTAAAGAATGTGAGTACTTCCACTGCAGGAATGAAGAATGAAGCTCAGTTTTCAAACCATGTTCGGAGTCTTCAAACACTGAAGGAGAAAAATGTTTTCAATCAGCAGAATGACACAATGAATCCTCCTCCAGAACAAACGCCGTCACTGAGTCCGGTCACCGAGTCCAACAACAGACGTTTTGTTCTGGTGGTCGGAGAGAGCAGCTCCATTGTTTCTGATGCATCGCTGAAAAAAAGAAATCAGATTTGTCACCAAGCTGGTCACATGATTCTATCAGGTGACCTCAGGTGTTTGATTCAGAAATCCACAAAGAAGTCATGTTTGACTGAGCTGCCTCCTGGTTCATAGGTCCCTGCACTGTGGTAGTCTTTGGTCCCTGCACCGTGGCAGTCTTTGGTCTCTGCGCCATGGTAATCTTTGGTCCCCCTGTGCCGTGGTAATCTTTGGTCCCTGCGCCATGGTAGTCTTTGGTCCCTGTGCCGTGGTAGTCTTTGGTCCCTGCACTGTGGCAGTCTTTGGTCCTTTGGTTCTGACCTCCAGCCTCATCGCCAGCCTCCTGAGGGGTTTAATTTCTGGTCTCCTGATTGTCCCCTAGAACTGCTCCACCCATTGTGGTTTACCCTGGGCCGCCCACCTGAAGCTAGATGTCCCCCTCCCATCCTCCCCATGTCCTCCTCATGTCCCCCTCCCATCCTTATGTCCTCCTCATGTCCCCCTCCCATCCTTATGTCCTCCTCATGTCCCCCTCCCGTCCTCATGTCCTCCTCATGTCCTCTTCTTGTCCTCCCCATGTCCTCCTCATGTCCCCCTCCCGTCCTCATGTCCTCCTCATGTCCTCCCTATGTCCCCCTCCCATCCTTATGTCCTCCTCATGTCCCCCTCCCGTCCTCCTCATGTCCTCCTCATGTCCTCTTCCAGCAGTGTGTCCTGCTGTGGTGTTAGAATGTGAGTGTGTTCTCGTGGACCCTGACTTTTGGCTGCAGGCCTCCACGCAGGTATGACAGGTACGAGTGTGTGGGGTCTCTGCAGCCTGTCAGACACAGCACGGGGTTTACAGAGACATTCCTCAGTGTGATCAGTGCTTGCTCAGAGAGACGAAGTTTTCACAAACACAAGAAGAAGAAGTGTTGTTGTTTTATTCTTCCTCTCCTCACCCCTCCTCACCCCTCCTCACCCCTCTCTCTTTCCTCTCCTTTCAGGCCTTTTCTTCTCTTTTGTGGCTCCCAGGAGGGGGAGGATGGGGGAGGAAGGAGAGGATGAGGAGACTCGTTTGCATAAAAAAGAAGTTAAACCATGAAACCAGTGAAAGTTTTAAAGAGACAGATTCAAAGTTTGATTCACAGCGACGCCTGAACAAACCAATGAGAGCCGACTGGCCGACTGTTTGTTTGTTTGTGTTTTAATATTTAGAAAAAGAACTCATAAACAAACAAACAAACAAAAATAAACAATGTATGTATCTTTAAAAATGTTTACTTATTGTTCTGTCCACAGACTGTGATGTATAAAACTTTATATTTTATTCTATTTTATTTATTTTATTTTATTTATTTATTTAATACTGAATAATTTTTACATTCATGTTGTTTTGATATTTTTTGATAAAACTGATGCTCAGTTTTTCATGCTTTTACTCTGAAGGATGGGACCGGAAGCTGTGTGTTTCCTGTTGTGGGTCTTGACGTCCTCAGGTGGTGTCAGTCCCGGTCTCAGAGTGTGTCTCTGTGTGTGCGCGGAGGACCGGACAGAGCGGAGGGACGCAGCCGCTGCTCGCCGACAAACACCCTCTGAGCGCCGGGGAGCGCCGGTGAAGAGAGCCGGGGGCAGAGGCGGAGCTGCTGGAGGTCTCCTCTGATCCCGATCAGTCCAGGAGGGTCCAGTCCAGGAGGGTCCACGGAGTCCGTATTTTTTAGATTTCTAACTTTTGGGATTAAGAGCAGAACCAGAGGGGGCAGAGGGCAGCTGTGGGACCGGGTCTGGGTCCGGGTCTGGATTTATCTTCATGCTCTGCACTGACACAGGAGGTTCGCTGTGATCCGGATCCACCGGTGCCTTCCTCTGTGTTCAGTGGGATCATGGTGGGCGAGATGGAGGGGAAGGAGAAGCCGAGACCCGGTCCGGATTACCTGATGCAGCTCATGAACGACAAGAAGCTGATGAGCAGTCTGCCGAACTTCTGCGGGATCTTTCAACACCTGGAGCGGCTCCTGGACCAGGGTGAGACCCGGACCCGTTACCACACAGTAATCAGATTACTTCAGCACGTCAGAGTACCACACTGTCAAAATACTGCAAATACTGAGAGTTTCTTTTACTTTAGCACAAGTACTTCAAATATCTGCTGTAAAAGTATCATAAGTACTTCAAATATCTGCAGTAAAAGTACAAAAGTATCATCAGTACTTCAAATATCTGCAGTAAAAGTATCATCAGTACTTCAAATATCTGAAGTAAAAGTACAAAAGTATCATCAGTACTTCAAATATCTCCAGTAAAAGTATGATCAGTACTTCAAATATCTGAAGCAAAAGTACAAAAGTATCATCAGTACTTAAATATCTGCAGTAAAAGTATCATCAGTACTTAAATATCTGAAGTAAAAGTACAAAAGTATCATCAGTACTTAAATATCTGCAGTAAAAGTATCATCAGTGTAAAAGTACAAAAGTATCATCAGTACTTCAAATATCTGCTGTAAAAGTATCATAAGTACTTCAAATATCTGCAGTAAAAGTACAAAAGTATCATCAGTACTTCAAATATCTGCAGTAAAAATATCATCAGTACTTCAAATATCTGCTGTAAAAGTATCATAAGTACTTCAAATATCTGCAGTAAAAGTACAAAAGTATCATCAGTACTTCAAATATCTGCAGTAAAAGTATCATCAGTACTTCAAATATCTGAAGTAAAAGTACAAAAGTATCATCAGTACTTCAAATATCTCCAGTAAAAGTATGATCAGTACTTCAAATATCTGAAGCAAAAGTACAAAAGTATCATCAGTACTTAAATATCTGCAGTTAAAGTATCATCAGTACTTAAATATCTGAAGTAAAAGTACAAAAGTATCATCAGTACTTAAATATCTGCAGTAAAAGTATCATCAGTACTTCAAATATATGAAGTAAAAGTACAAAAGTATCATCAGTACTTCAAATATCTGAAGTAAAAGTATCATCAGTACTTCAAATATCTGCAGTAAAAGTACAAAAGTACAAAAGTATCATCACTTCTTCAAATCTCTGTAGTAAAAGTATCATCAGTACTTCAAATATCTGAAGTAAAAGTATCATCAGTACTTCAAATATCTGAAGTAAAAGTATCATCAGTACTTCAAAAAAACTGAAGTAAAAATATCATGAGTACTTCAAATATCTGCAGTGAAAGTATCATCAGTACTTCAAATATCTGAAGTGAAAGTATCATCAGTACTTCAAATATCTGAAGTAAAAGTACAAAAGTATCATCAGTACTTCAAATATCTGCAGTAAAAATATCATCAGTATTTCAAATATCTCCAGTAAAAGTATCATCAGTACTTCAAATATCTCCAGTAAAAGTACAGAAGTATCACCAGTACTTCAAGTATCTGAAGTAAAAGTATCATCAGTACTTCAAATATCGGAAGTAAAAGTATCATCAGTACTTCAAATATCGGAAGTAAAAGTACAAAAGTATCATCAGTACTTCAAATATCTGAAGTAAAAGTATCATCAGTACTTCAAATATCTCCAGTAAAAGTATCATCAGTACTTCAAATATCGGAAGTAAAAGTGTCATCAGTACTTCAAATAACTGAAGTAAAAATATCATGAGTACTTCAAATATCTGAAGTAAAAGTACAAAAGTATCATCAGTACTTCAAATATCTGCAGTAAAAGTATCATCAGTACTTCAAATATCGGAAGTAAAAGTACAAAAGTATCATCAGTACTTCAAATATCTGCAGTAAAAATATCATCAGTACTTCAAATATCTGAAGTAAAAGTATCATCAGTACTTCAAATATCTCCAGTAAAAGTACAAAAGTATCATCAGTACTTCAAATATCTGAAGTAAAAGTATCATCAGTACTTCAAATATCTGAAGTAAAAGTATCATCAGTACTTCAAATATCTGCAGTAAAAGTATCATCAGTACTTCATAAACTGGACGGCCTTCAGACTTGACTCGAACCATCAGGTAGCCACCATCGGTCCAACATGTCTGACCTCCATGCATGAACAGTCCTCTCCTAAGGGGGGCTTGTCTCAGAGGAAGTCCAGTCCAGGTTGAGTTGGACTCCCAGCAGGACTCTGGACCTCCAGTTGGTTCTCCCTGGAACACAGCCGGTGGCTTAGGGGATGCCTGGTTCATTTCACTATGGACAACTCCGGAGAAGGAGAGTCTCGACCCTTTCCAGTGGTTCAGCTCAAGAGCTGGTGCTGCCTGTAGAGGTGAGTCCAACTACATCTGGCACTGTTGGTACTGCTCCACCAACAGAGAGGTTCAGCCTGACTTCCATCATCACAGACACAACACAATGCGTTGAACCCATGGCGGCCAACAGGTGAAACCAGTTGAATCAGAGGTTCCTGGATGGAGGGTCACCTTCACATTGATCACTCTGAGCACGACGTCAGGAGGACTTTCAAACGTCTGAACACCAGGAAGAAAGCAGGACCAGATGGTATCAGTAGACGGGTCCTCAAATGTTGTGCCAACCACAATATTCAACTTGTTCCTGGATCAGCCTGTGTCCAAGAAAACAAGTCCAGTCTGTCTGAAGGACTATCACCATCACCTCTGTGGTGTTAAAGAGCTTTGAGCGGCTAGTCAAGGATCACAAGGATCACCCAGACCACTGGACCCACTACAGTTTCTTCACATCCCCAACGATTCTGGAAGATGCCATAGCACAGATCCTCCAGACCACCCCATCCTACCAGACGTAAACATGAGTGTGAGACCACTTTAGACTGTGAAAAATATGAAGAGGAATATCTGAAGGAAACAGAGAACCTGACCCACTGACAACAACCTCCTCCTGAATGTCAGCAAGTCTAAAGAGATGATAGTGAACTTTGGGAAGTGGCCAGCGAAGAACTGTGAACAGGTCCGTAGTGGAGTGAATAATGAATTTTTACTACACCTTTAAGAGCATCCTGACGGAGAACATCAGGACCACAGGGCCTGCAAAGAGTGGTTCACTCAGCTGAACCTTCAATAAACATTGCCAGAACAACTTATCCACCATTTTCTTGGTTACCAAGGTGATGAGTCCCACCCCATTGAATATATGATGTCATCACTCCTGAAGGAGGGTCAGTTTTTAAACAGATGTCCCTAACCCTAGCGATCCTTCCAGCTCACTCAACCTGTTTTCCAGAAAAGAACCATGGCCTTGGTCAGAGCCTCCTTTCCAGAACCCTGGAATAAACTTTCCCATGAAGGCTGAGCAATGTGATAAGCGATAATTGAAGAACACCGTCCGCCGTTCTCTTTGAAAATTGGAACCATCACTTCAGTCTTCCACTCCACAGGCATTGTTCCTGACCTCAATGTGACACCGAAGAGCTTTGTCTGTCAAGACAAACAAACAGTGTCCAGAACCTTCAGAGTCACAGAGCAAGTTTCAGAACACCGAACAAAGAGCTTCTGGACTTCCTCAGTGACCTCTGCAAGAGCTAAGGGTGAGTCAGTTTCAGGAGTTCATCAAATTATGTACTCTTTCCACTGCTCAACAATATCCCTACTCCGGGTCAGCAGTTCACCTCCCCCACTGAACACAGCTTGATCTGAGCCCCGCATTCCCCTCCAGAGATGATCAGTTTCCCAGAATTTGAGACTGAACGATAGTCCTCCATGGCCTCCTTGAACTCCACCCCCACTCCTCGTACTGATCTGCTGTTTCAGAAGATCCCTGGACCACCCAAGCCTGAAAAGACTGCTTCTTCCGCTTGACAGTTAAAAAACTATAGAGACCCAAGGAGGTCTCAACCTAGGCAACTCTGGCTCCAGTCCCTCTTCAGGAGTTTGATTCCAGGCTCAGCACATTGCATGGCAGCCTCATATCAGTACTTTTTAAGTCCGTTTTCCAGAGTACTGATGTCCATCCCTCGTGTTAACGTGTGTGTTGTGTGTTTCAGAGATCAGCCGTGTGAGGAAGGACATGTACATCGACACTCTGAACGGTTCAGAGAGAGTCAGCGAGCTGCCAGACGCCGTCGGTCCAAACGTCCAACTGCAGGAGAAACTTTACGTCCCCACAAAGGAGCATCCTGACGTGAGTTTGATTTCCAAATCTCTGAGTCATAACAGCACAAAGTTATTGATCGACCGGTTGTCGTGGTATACAGAATGCAATTTCTTTGTGTTTCTCAGTTTAACTTTGTCGGGAGAATTCTGGGTCCTCGCGGTCTGACAGCGAAGCAGCTGGAGGCGGAGACAGGATGTAAGATCATGGTCAGAGGGCGGGGCTCCATGAGAGACAGGAAGAAGGTAACAGTCTCTTTGTGGTTGTTTTGTGGTTATTTGAAGTTGGTTGCAGGTTTGTTAGGGTGGCCATGTAGCGGCTGGATTTGCAAGGTACAGTAGGAGGCTTGAGGCAGAGGTTGTGTTGAACCAACCAGGTGTTTATTCACCAACATTTAAATAAACATACAGACTTGACATGGACACATACTGTGGACCGGGCACACAATGGTCCTAGCAGCAGCAGCAAGCGCGTGTGGTGCAACTGGCAGCCTTAAATACCCCTCTGCTGCTACCAACCAAGACCCAAGGGGATTCTGCCCCTCCCATTACATATCCACATCACAAACAATAGACAAAACTTGAAAACACATTTACCCTCTACTGTAACATCAATCAAACTATATCTTCTACCGGTCTAAACATTATCATAAAATCTATTAAAGAACTCCCATGAACCGATTCAGGTGCACTCCCCCCTACACCAATCAGTTCATGGTACAACCCGGAACCTTTAAATACTGCCGAGTGAACGCAGGGACTCTTTTCACCTGAACACCCTGGAGAGGAGACATTTCAGGTGAGTGACATACACACACATATTTCATTTATCATTATTATTATTATTATTTTATTTTATTTTTTTTGGCCTTTTCAAGCTTTATTGCGATAAAGAGTGACAGGAAATGTGGAGAGAGAGATGGGGAATGACAGCCACAGGCCGGACTCTTCAATAAGTTTACATGAAACGTCTGACGTTTTTTGGCTCTCTTTGGCATATAAAGTTCATATGTGACCTTACCGATCCGTCTGGTGACTTCATACGGTCCATGCCATTTGGTCAGCAGCTTGCTGTCAGATGTAGGAAGCAACAACAGCACCTTTTGGCCTGGTTCAAAAACCCTCTCTCTAGATTTTTGGTCATACCACTTCTTTTGGTTCTGTTGAGAAGTCCTCATGGTCTCCTGAGCCAGAGCTGACATTTCCTCCAACCTCTCTCTCATTTTAATCACATATTCCACAACATTCTCTTCTTTTGATGATGGACTTTCCCAGTAGACCAGTGACCTCCTTCAGGAGGTCAAGTGGCCCTCTCACCTGACGTCCATATAGAAGTTCGAACGGTGAGAAGCCTGTCGAACTATGTGGCACCTCCCGATAGGCAAAAAGCAAATACGGCAGCCATTGGTCCCAATCACCTCCTGTATGGGAAGCAAACTTGCGCAGCATGTTTTTTAATGTCTGATTATATCTTTCCACAAGCCCGTCTGTTTGAGGATGATAGGGGGTGGTCTTAATTCCCTTTATTCCTAATAGCTGGTAAACCTGTTGTAGCAACTTAGACATGAAATTTGTTCCACAATCTGTCAAAACCTCTCTCGGTATCCCTACCCTAGAGAACAGTTGTAACAGACAATTGGCAACATTTCTGGCTTTCACTGACTTCAGGGGGAATGCTTCTGGATAGCGTGTGGCATAGTCACATATGACTAGAATGTATCTATTTCCAGAGGAGCTCCTCTCTAATGGTCCTACTACATCCATACCTATTCTTTCAAACGGTGTCTCAATAATTGGTAATGGCTGTAGCTGGGCTTGTGCAACCTTCCTCCCTGATGTCAGCTGACACGTGTCACAAGAACTACAAAACTGGGAAACTTGGCTGTACATACCTGGCCACACAAAACGGCTGGCAATCCTACACAAAGTTTTTTGAAATGCCATATGCCCTGCCCATGGTACTGAATGTCCAAGATCCATAACCCTGTATCTAAACTGCTGTGGTAAAGCTAAAGCCTCAACATTACCCTTCCACTGATACAGGATACCATCTTTCACTACATAGGTGGCTTCATCAAGACAGCTTGAGTTACTCTGTTTGACTCCCTCAACCTCTGTCACTTTCTCAAACCAAGGCTTTAAAGTTGGATCTTCCCTCTGCAGTGTCCCTACATCTGATGGAAGATCTACATCTAATGGATGGTTTGGTTTAGTTAACTCATCTCTCCCTTTCCTAGCTGTACCCCTAAGTTTTTCTCTTCCTCTCTGCTTTAGACTTAGGAAGTTTAACTCGACCCGTCTCCAACTCTACCCCAAAAAATGGCAACTCTCTCAAGACTTCCCCTGCACTCTGAGCCCTAGTGGTCACCATAACACAAGGGTTTGATGTTTCTGTGAATGAAACTACGGTGGTTTCAGCCAATGGGGCCTCCCTGTGTTCTTGCCCTAAGCTCTGAACCTCCTGAGTTACTGGGTTAAGTGTACTAGGTTTTTCATTATCTGTCTGCTGCACCAGATCAAGGAGAGTGGGGATATCATTACCAAGAATGACAGCGTATGGCAATTTTGGGGCTAACGCTACTGGCAAAAGATAGGTCTGCCCTCCCACTGTCACATACACCTCAGCAGTAGGATACACATGTTCATCGCCATGAATACAGCTTATGCAGACTTTGTCCTTACTCCACTTTTCCCTTGGTACTAGACTGGACAGAACCACTGACTGAAACCCCCCTGTGTCTAAGAGAGCTATTTCTCACTGGCCGTTCACTAACACTGGTGCAGTACGGGCTTTTTCTCTAACTACTACCTGTCCTAGGCACGGAGCAAAAAAGAGATGGCTTAGTCTGGTTTGTAAGTGTACAGGAGTACTGGGTATGGCCAATTCCATTGCACAGGTAACATCATACATCTTGTTTGGGAGATCTGAAGGAAGTGCTTTTAGCAGGATTTAACTTGTGTTGCTAGATGTAAACTGCCTACCATTCGAAAACGCTCTACTCTGAGTCTGACCACACCCCCGCTCACCTCCAGTGGACTTATTTCTGTGGACAAAGTTGTTTTCTCGACCAAATGTGGCATATCTGGTCCCTCTTCTGGCTGATGTAAAAACTTCAGTCAGCTGAGCTGCTTTCTCTGCAGTAGGAGGATCATGTTCGCGGATCCAGACTTCCAGATCAGGGTGCACCATCCTCAAGAACCTCAAGACCCTCAAGAAGTTCATGAGCACATAGGCACTACGTGCCTTACCTGTCAACAGAGGGACAAGATGAACAGCCCACTCCTCTTTTGGCCATCGGCAGACTTGGGCCATTCTTTCAAAAGTTGTCAAAAAATGTTCAATATCATCCTCTGGAGACAGTGGAAGCAGCTTTGGCTCTCTGCGGACTGGAGGTTCGTTCTGTGGTCTGAAGTTCGTCTGACTTGTCCCCTCATCTGGGTCATCAACTTCATGACCTTGAGCTTGCTCCTCTTCCAGTTCCGCCCGCTCATGTCTGACATCACCTCTCATTTCATTCACTTGTAACTGTATCTGCTGAAATTGATGAAGCATGCTCTTCCACCTTTGCTCTTGTCGGGTGAAATCTCTGTCCCTCTGCTGGTCTCTGGCTGCTTGAGACTCGATGAGAGATTTGACCAGACCTGCCAGCTCATCCAGCTTTTCTCCTTGGCTGCTGGCTGCCATGGCCCCCTGGTCAACTGCTCCCCTTGCGCCATCATCGGGCTCCTCCTGTTGGTCATGCTTTTTTCCACCTCTAGTCATTCTCAACTCCTCACTGCGGTACAGGCCCCAGCTTCATAACCATTTTCAACTCAGTGCGGGCCCCGACTTCTTCACAACACCTGCAGCAACGTGGGCCCCAACCTCTGACACCACTTGTTAGGGTGGCCATGTAGCGGCTGGATTTGCAAGGTGCAGTTTACCCTCTACTATAACATCAATCAAACTATATCTTCTACCGGTCTAAACATTATCATAAAATCTATTAAAGAACTCCCATGAACCGATTCAGGTGCAAACCCCCCCCTACACCAATCAGTTCATGGTACAACCCAGAACCTTTAAATACTGCCGAGTGAACACAGGGACTCTTTTCGCCCGAACACCCTGGAGAGGAGACATATCAGGTGAGTGACTTACACATACACACACATATTTCATTTATCATATGGCACAGTCACCTCACATTTGATCCAATACCTTTAGCTACATTTTATCACTATCCCAAAGAGTTTCAGGTTACCAACTAACTAAATGTTTCCTTTTGCAGGCCTGGTCTCCACTCATTCCCTGCTGAGGGCAACACAGGACCTGCACACATACATATTGTTAACAATATTCACACATTCAATAAAACATTTGCTAATTTGTTTGTGCCTCATTCTTAAACATGTTAACTCACTGTGTTACTAATAACCAAAAGTACGTAATGAAGACTACCTTCATTACAAGGTTATTAATAATAAAATCTGATCTGGATCAGGACATCCTGCCTGAGCTCTGTGACTTCATGGTAAATATTAACACAGACAGAGGCAGTTGACTTGTGTCGGCCCCCCAACCTCCTGGGCCCCCGGTCCAGAACCCAGCAGGACTGTTCACTAATCCATCTCTGACTGCACGAAACAAAGTTTCAGTTTTCAGTGAACAAATGAGACGAGAGTTCACTGAAAATATAAAAAATGAAACATGGTTCACTAACGAATGAAGCCTGATGGAAAAAAAGATTTCAGCTCAAACTTCTGCGAAAACACACAAGCCAACTGCTACGCTAACAGGAACACATGAGACACAAAGAGCAACAGGAGGTCAACAGAAACCATATGGAGGAGGAGCAGGAGGAGGAGGAGGAGGAGATAATAACAGAAATGTGCACGTTGGTTTTAATTGGTTGTTTTTGGACTTCCTGCTGAAACCGATAATTTGTTTATTATCACAGTTCATCACAGTGTGTTTAAATCGTCCAATCAGCTGCAGGTCCTCAGGTTGCTAGGCGGATTATGTCAGTATGTTGATCATAGTGAAATCACTTCCTACTTCCTGTTTCTGTACACTCCACTTACTGCCTTCAAAGAGAATTATTTGATTTAAACTGTCTGTCTGTACCTGTTTGTCCTCACCTGTCTGTCTTCATCTGTTTGTCTGTACCTGTCTGTCTTCACCTGTCTGTCTTCACCTGTTTGTCTTCACCTGTCTGTCTGTACCTGTCTGCCTGTACCTGTCTGTCTTCACCTGCTTGTCTGTACCTGTTTGTCTTCACCTGTTTGTCTGTACCTGTTTGTCCTCACCTGTCTGTCTTCATCTGTTTGTCTGTACCTGTCTGTCTTCACCTGTCTGTCTTCACCTGTTTGTCTGTACCTGTCTGTCTTCACCTGTTTGTCTATACCTGTTTGTCTTCACCTGTCTGTCTGTACCTGTCTGCCTGTACCTGTCTGTCTTCACCTGCTTGTCTGTACCTGTTTGTCTTCACCTGTTTGTCTGTACCTGTCTGTCTTCACCTGCCTGTGTGCACCTGTCTGCATGTACCTGTCTGTCTTCACCTGTTTGTCTGTACCTGTTTGTCTTCACCTGTTTGTCTGTACCTGTTTGTCTTCACCTGTCTGTCTGTACCTGTTTGTCTTCACCTGCCTGTGTGCACCTGTCTGTCTTCACCTGTTTGTCTGCACCTGTCTGTCCTCACCTGTCTGTCTGTACCTGTCCGTCTTCACCTGCCTGTGTGCACCTGTCTGTCTTCACCTGTTTGTCTTCACCTGTCTGTCTTCACCTGTCTGTCTGTACCTGTCTGTGTGCAGGAGGACCAGAATCGAGGGAAGCCTAACTGGGAGCACCTGAACGAGGATCTTCACGTCCTCATCACGGTGGAAGACGCTCAGAATCGAGCTGAGGTCAAACTGAAACGAGCCGTGGAAGAAGTGAACAAGCTGCTGGTTCCTGCTGTGAGTCACCTGACCGCTGATATTAGAGGTGTTTTCCAGGTGTTAACAGTATTTAAATTGTGCAGCTTGTCATTGGTCGGTTGTTGTCGTATGTTTCAGGCAGAGGGCGAGGACAGTCTGAAGAAGATGCAGCTGATGGAGTTAGCGATCCTGAACGGGACGTACAGAGACGCTAACATTAAACCCTGTAAGAGACCGACCAATCAGAGTGTACCAAACACAGACCATCTGACCAATCAGAGTGTACCAAACACAGACTATCTGACTAACCTCCTTCTCCTCCTCCTCCTCCTCCTCCTCCTCCTCCTCAGCCTCCCTCGCCTTCTCACTTGCAGCTTCCTCTCAGACGCCTCGTTTCCTCTCAGGCCCCGCCCCCGCCGTGGCTCCGCCCGCCGCCCTGCGTACATCTGCCTCCACAGGCCCCACCCTCATGCCTTTGATTCGTCAGATCCAGACGGTGCTGCCCAATGGGACGCCTCACCCAGCGGCTCTGATGCCGGGGACGGGGCCTGAGTCCGGTTTAATCTATGCTGCGCCATACGACTACCCATACACTCTGGCGCCGGCCTCCATCTTGGAGTACCCTCTGGACTCTAGTGGGGTGTTGGGTAAGCCCGCCCCCCCCTGCTCCTGCGACTGCTCCCCAACACCTCATCACCACCCACACGGTCAGTGGAGCCCCGCCCCCACGCTGCTCCTCAGACACGCCTCCTAGAAGATGGAAAAACAAGCGCTCCTCCACAACGGACAGAAAGGAAATCAGCTGATCGATGAGTCATCTGTTCAGAGGTTTGTCCACAGGGGGCACTGTTCCTCCAACAACAGGTCTTAATTTAACTGTCAGCCGTGAACGAGGCATTCAGGTACAACTGTGTTCACTCTGCCTCCACTGTTCTCTGATTGGCTGAAGGTGTTTGTACTACTGTTGACTCAGAGCTTCCTGTCACAGAGAACGTCATGTCGTGTGACCGCAGCTTCTCAACCTGAGGTCACCTAACCGCAGCTTCTTGCACTGAAATACGTAACACCTGTGAATCTGTTAAGGAGAACTGAACTGAAGCTAACATACTTACAACACATGTCCGACACACTCACAACATTCCTCCAACATACTTCCAACATACTTCCAACATTCCTCCAACATACTTCCAACATACTTCCAACATATCTCCAACATACTTCAAACAAATCTCCAATATACTTCCAACATACTTCCAACATACTTCCAACATATCTCCAACATACTTCAAACAAATCTCCAATATACTTCCAACATACTTCCAACATACTTCCAACATATCTCCAACATACTTCCAACATATCTCCAACATACTTCCAACATTCCTACAACATACTTCAAACATATCTCCAACATACTTCCAACATATCTCCAACATACTTTTAACATACTTCCAACATACTTCCAACATTCCTCCAACATACTTCAAACAAATCTCCAACATACTTCCAACATACTTCCAACATATCTCCAACATACTTCCAACATATCTCCAACATACTTCCAACATTCCTACAACATACTTCAAACATATCTCCAACATACTTCCAACATTCCTACAACAAACACGTGTTCTGATGCTAATAGTGGTGTTCAGATTGATGCTAACTGTGTGTCTTCTGTAGTTTAAATGTTTTAAAGATGTTTTTAGAACTGAGATGAATTATAATTTATCATAATGTTGATCAAATAACAACATATTTAATATAAAGCTAACAAACAAACACTTCTAACCAGAAGACCAAATCAAGTATCAAGTACAATTTTTAATTTCCAACCACTTAAAACACTAAAAATACAGCATGTATTTGGGCCCAAGTTATGATCAAGTCTCCCAATATTACAAAATAATTGTTATATTTGGGTAAAAAAAAGTTCAAATTTTTTTTCTTCACATAACTGAAATATTTTTTGGTTTCTTTTTTTTTAACTCAGGTCTCAACTGTAACGCTTGTGCCTTCACTTGTTTCTCTGTTTGGTTATTTAATGATTATTTACAAACTAAAACTTAAAAACTAGTTTTAATGATGTTTGTTAGAAACTCACCAACATGTTTAAAATGACGACTTCCTGCTTTGTTATTTGAAGGACTTCACTGTGATGACGAATAACGGACCAAACACTTTAAAACAATTTGTTCGTTTAGCTCTAAACTTTATTTACAATCAAAGTCCTTGACCTTTGTTCTCTGATGTTTCATCAGTTTCATCTTTGTGTGTTCAGTACAGGGTCAGGACATGTTTAGCCTAGCTTAACACAAAGACTGGAAGCAGACAGAAACTGTTAGCCTCTGTCCACAGACTAGCTCCAGGGCTAACTGCAGCTAAAACCACGTTTGTCCACCTCTTCAATGAACAACATGGAACTGAAAGATTTTTTCTGTGTTGTTGCAGCTAGGCTGAAAGTTTCCCCCGGCTTCCAGTCCTTGTGCTAAGCTAGGCTAATCACATCCTGGACCTACTCTGTACTGAGACACCCAGAGACGAAACCAAGTTCAAACATCTGACTCTGAAGAACATTTGCTAAATGTTTTAAAAGTTCTTAGCAGTTAATGTGAGTTAGCTAACACGTTGAGAAAAATCTTTTCTTGTTGAATTGGATTTTCACTTCCCTCAGAGTCAGAGTGGAGGTCAGACTGGTCCTGAAGGTTTCTCAGAACCTTCAGAACCTTGAGGTCCTCCTCCTCCTCTTCCTCCTCCAGCACAGCTGACCTTTCAAACCTTACAGACGAAGATTTAAAAAGAATAAATGTTTTGATGAGTTTCAGAAGTCTGAGATATTTTTGATGTTTTTGTCCTTTTGTTAAAGAATGTCGTGCCTCACTGAAATCTATAAATATGAAAAGTATGAAGAAGAAAAGTTTGTAGCAGCTTTGTAGCCTTTTTAGAAATGTTCTGTATTTTTGAATGCTTTATACAAAAGAAGGGAGTTTCCCTGTTTATATGCAACTTTTTATGAATGATGGTGTGTTTGAGCTGACGGCTGTTGCACCTGTCCAGGTGTTACTTTGTGACTTGCATGTTTGTTGTAAAGAGAAATGAATTCTTTTGAAATGCAATAAAAAAAAATCTATGATGAAGTGAAACCTCTGTTTGATTTGAAAACAACCTCAACCGCAACCTCCAGAGAGAGACGGACCAGAACAACCAAGAAACACCACGAGGAACACAGTGAATATTTTTGAGATACTTGAATGTGACACACTTAAAAGACAGTAAATGTAACCTGAGCCAAGAATGATGACGGGAACAAACCGAAGGTCTGAACATTCATTGTTCTGTTAACAGGCTTCAGTCCAGATGAGACCACTTGGTTAGTTTGATGAACAAAAACTAAAAAAGCTGGTTTGGGTTCAAATAAGTACGTAATGTTACGTCACGTGTAAAGTAACCAACATGATGTAAGTTAAAAGAAATCATTGTTGACTTTTGGGGAGAACCTCCAGTGTCCTGGTCTGACACCTCAACACACAAAGAAGCACTGACCATGTGGTGTCACCTGAACTGACTCTGACCACTTCAGTAAATATAAATATGATGTGTGTGACAGAAATCTGCAATTCACAGAAACTTCCAGTTGGTGGAAGCCTTTCTTCACAATAAACTCTGCATGTTATTAACGAACGAGTGAGGATGAATTCATTATTCATAAATGATCTGATGTTCACTGAAACATGACATGAAAATGAAGTGGGTTAATATCTCATCATCAGAGGAGGGGGAGGAGGAGGAGCATCATCTCCCTCCAGTCTGTCAAACACTGAGGAGGTTTGTAGAGGTTCAGATTGTGCAACTCAGAGCGTTTGACTCATCGACTGTGATCTTCCTTTCAGACAGGACGAGGAGGAGGAGGAGGAGGAGGAGGAGGATGAACCAATGCTGCTCTTCAGTTTCAGATTCAACAACGACAAGAAATAAAGCAGAAGTCCGACAGGATCTACTCATCATATTTATATATTTATTTATCTGCTGCTGGAGAACACATGAAGCTTCACACTCGACGCTGAAATCTGGTGAGTGTTTCATGTTGATGTGAGCTGATTCTGAGTCATTCAACTAAAACTGAGCTGCTCTGTTTGTTAGTAGGTCATTAAAACAGTTTGTTGGTTTTTATTTTATTCAAGCATCAAAGACGACGAAGATGGAAACAGGAAGCTGATAAGATGGAAAAGCTTCTTTTGAGACAGCAGACCAAGTCTGAAGCAGCAGCTGGCGCTTTAATTAACAAAGACAACCAAACATTTCAAATAGAAGATAAAGTCTGACGCTCAACGTCCAAGTCCAAGCTTCAACAAAAACCAAAAAATATGAAGTTTGGAAGCAGACCGTGTTTGTAAAGTTAAATAATATGAAGTTTGGAAATCTTTGCACCCTGAACGTCGGCGGTCGACGCTTTTCTTTCTCAGCTGAGCTGATGAAGCGCCTCCCGCTCAGCAGACTCAGCCGGCTGCATCGCTGCGTGTCGGAGAGCGAGCTGCTGGAGCTCTGCGACGACTACGACCGCGACAGAAATGAGTTTTTCTTTGACCGGCACTCGGAGGCTTTCAGCTTCATCATGCTGTACGTGCAGCACGGGAAGCTACGCTTTGTGCCGCACATGTGCGAGCTGTCCTTCTATAACGAGATGCTGTACTGGGGCCTGGAGAGTGCCGACCTGCAGCCGTGCTGCCAGCGACGCCTTGACGACCGCCTGTCCGACTGCTTTGTCCACTTCTTCCCAGAGGAGGAGCCACGAGGCCCAGAGGAGCCCCAGAGCCCCTGGCTGGAGAGGATGAGGAGGACATTCGAGGAGCCCGCATCCTCACTGGTGGCACAGATCCTCGCCTCTGTGTCGGTGCTGTTTGTGGTCATCTCCATGGTGATGCTGTGTGCCAGCACCTTGCCAGACTGGATGACGGCCGAAACAACAGACCAGCACAGGTAGGACACGGGAACACCACATCTTCTTCTCTGCACACAAAACACTATGACCCAGGTGAGTCCTGGACTGGTCTCTTTATAAGTACAGATGATGCTGACTGCTGGTCCGAGAGTTCATTTCACACCACAAGTTGTGTTTGACAGAACATCCAACCGGCCTCACAACCTTAAACCACGTGTAACAAGGTCAGACTAGGACCATCTTTACCTTACATGGCCTGAGACCACCACCAGCTGACGCAACAGTTGGCATGACAACCAAAGAATTTCTGCACAAACATCTCACCGTGGTCTTGACCTGAGGATGCCTCCCCACAGACAGTTGGTCATTAAGTAACATACCCAAAGTTGTGGTCTTGACTGGTCTTGAGCTAAAATCCAGAGTCCTCTTTGTCTAAGACTGAGACAAGACTGTGTGGTCGATTCCAAGATGAAACTGAAGCCTTTAAAAAGTGGTCTCAAGACCAAGACTGATCTTGAGTAACCAACGGCGTGCAAGGTTCCTCTTTGTGTTAATAGTTTGTGGCAACACTTAAATAATAATTCAATAATACAGAGAAGTTTTCACTATCCAGGAATAAGTGTTTGTTCATGTTGTTGATCCATACTCTGACTCTCTCTGATTGGTCCTCTCTCTCCTCCCCTCTGATTGGCTGTCCCCTTGCAGGATCATCGAGGCGGTGTGTATCGGTTGGTTCACAGCAGAGTGTATCATCCGTTTCCTCGTGTCTCGGGATAAATGTGAATTTGTCTGCCGTCCTCTGAACGTCATCGACCTGCTGGCCATCACGCCATATTACGTCTCCGTCACTGTGACGACCCTGACGGGGGAAAACTCTCAGCTGCAGCGAGCTGGCGTCACGCTGCGCGTCCTGCGAATCATGCGCATCTTCTGGGTCATCAAACTCGCTCGTCACTTCCTGGGCCTGCAGACGCTCGGCCTGACGCTGCGCCGCTGCTACCGTGAGATGATGATGCTGCTGGTCTTCATCTTCGTCGCCATGGCAATCTTCAGTGCATTGGCTCAGCTGCTGGAGCATGGCCTGGACATGGAGTCCGGAAACCAGGACTACGCCAGCATCCCTGCCGCCAGCTGGTGGGTCATCATCTCCATGACGACAGTGGGGTATGGGGACATGTACCCGGTGACTGTGGCGGGCCGAGTGCTGGGCGGTCTGTGCGTGGTCAGCGGCATCGTGCTGCTGGCTCTGCCCATCACCTTCATCTACCACAGCTTCATCCAGTGCTACCACGAGCTCAGGGTGCGCTCTGCCCGCTGCATGCCCAGCCTGTCTGCTGAGTTCATCCACTGACCGGAGGGCAGAGCTGCCGGCAAGGAAGGTGCAATGAGGCAATGAGGGTGCAACGAGGCAATGAAGGCACAATGAGGCAATGAAGGCGCAACGAGGCAATGAAGGCACAATGAGGCAAGGAGGGCAGAATAAGGCAAGGAGGCAAGGAGGGCGCAATGAGGCAAGGAGGGCAGAATGAGGCAACGAAGGCACAATGAGGCAATGAAGGCGCAACGAGACAATGAAGGCACAATGAGGCAATCAAGGCACAATGAGGCAAGGAGGGCGCAATGAGGCAAGGAGGGCAGAATGAGGCAAGGAGGCAAGGAGGGCGCAATGAGGCAAGGAGGGCAGAATGAGGCAAGGAAGCTGCAATGAGGCAAGGAGGGCAGAATGAGGCATGAGGCAAGGAGGGCGCAATGAGGCAAGGAGGGCAGAATGAGGCAAGGAGGGTGCAATGAGGCAAGGAGGGCAGAATGAGGCAAGGAGGGTGCAATGAGGCAAGGAGGCAAGGAGGGCAGAATGAGGCAAGGAGGGTGCAATGAGGCAAGGAGGCAAGGAGGGCAGAATGAGGCAAGGAAGCCGCAATGAGGCAAGGAGGGCAAAATGAGGCAAGGAGGCAAGGAGGGCAGAATGAGGCAAGGAGGGATCTTTCTGATTGGCTTCCATAAATGTGAACAAACTTCCCTTTAATTATCTTTTAATGTGTATGGTTAGTTGGGCTCAGGTCTCCATCAGAATTCTTTGAGGTCTGGCTGATGAACTGAACCTTTTGCTTCAGACCACAGATGGATCAGAACGTTTCCTCTTGGACAGGAAATAGAAACATGTGCTTCCTGTTTCCCTCCTCAGGGTCCTGTGGGACTCTGCTCTCTGGACTGTCAGGGGTTAAACCAGACCCTGACACTCTGTGGTGTAACTGGATCTGTTGGGACAGCTGGATACCATCCACTGTTTCCATGGCAACAGCAGACTCAGAGACAGGAAGCTGAAGTGTTGAAAACATTTAAATGTCAGGATGGTGAGAAATATCTCACTGAAGACTCTTCTTCTTCTTCTTCTTCTTCTTCTTCTTCTTTTTTGTTAATGTGAAATCCTGCAGACTGTCCCTTTGAACTTTCACATGATTTGATTTCATAATAAATATTTCAATTTTAATTACTAATAAAATTATGTGACGAACTTCTTCTTCTGCAGTGCCTGGACAGATGTATTTTCTAACATTCAAGCTGTGGGTCCTTCTGTTGTGACCAATCAGCAACCTCCGTGTCTGTGAGGTGAACACAAACTGCAGTTCCTCTTGTCGTCCACTTGAGGCTGGCTCCAGAAGTGAGTCAGTCTCCATAAGTCCCCATGTTAAAATGTCCAACTTCACAGCAGAAATAAACATGTTTACAGCCTGGTACAAAAAACAGTTTTGGTCTCTATAGCTAATTTCCCCGTTCATGACAACTGTACTGAGGGTGAATTTTTATACAACTCACCTGTTCAGATTATGTTAAGGCTGAAAGTTATGCAGGATTAAGAGCGTGGACGCTTTGATTCAGTGGCAGATGTAGTCTTTTATACAAAGGGTGGCCAAAGGGTGGGCGAGGCTTTATCAGGAGGTCCATGTACTACACCTTATAAATGAAAACACTGATACTTTAACCTGGTACCTAAGGAACATGCCTTCCTAACAATTTTCATAACCCAGATACGTCTCTCTCTTTCTTACACGCACACACACTATTGTGATCATCATAGTAGTCATCAGCAGGACATGGGTCTCCCTCTTTACATCAACAATCTGGGTCACCAAGTTGAAATATTTTCAACTTGGATATTTTCAACTTTAAAGCTGAAGCATACAGATTAGTGAGAGAAATACTTTGGAGTTTATTTAACGTACAAACGTACAAAATGTTATATACTGTGCCAGGGCAGCCTATTACTCTTCATTAATAGAGGATAAGAAGAATAACCCCAGGTTTCTGTTCAGCACTGTAGCCAGGCTAACAGAGAGCCACAGCTCTATTGAGCCATCTATTCCTTTAGGTCTAAGTAGTAATGACTTCATGAGCTTCTTTAATGATAAAATTATAACTATTAGAGACAAAATTCATCACCTCTTGCCCTCAACAGGCACCGATCTGCATTCTTACACAGCAAGTTTGGAAACAGCTGTAAAACCTGATATATATTTAGACTGTTTTTCTCCCATCGACCTTCATCAAATTACTTCAGTAATTTCTTCATCTAAGCCGTCAACCTGTCTCTTAGACCCCATCCCAACCAGGCTGCTCAAGGACGTTTTACCTCTAGTTAGCCCTTCTTTATTGGATATGATTAATCTGTCTTTATTATCAGGATATGTACCACAGTCTTTTAAAGTAGCTGTAATTAAACCTCTTCTTAAAAAGCCCACTCTAGATCCAGAGGTTTTAGCCAACTACAGACCGATATCAAACTTTCCCTTTCTCTCAAGATACTTGAGAAAGCTGTAGCCAATCAGCTGTGTGACTTTCTCCATGAGAACAGTTTATTTGAGGATTTTCAGTCAGGATTTAGAGTGCATCATAGCACAGAGACCGCACTAGTCAAAGTTACAAATGACCTCCTAATGGCATCAGACAAAGGACTCATCTCTGTGCTTGTCCTGTTAGATCTTAGTGCTGCATTTGACACCATTGACCATCAAATTCTTTTACAGAGACTGAAACATCAAATTGGCATCAAAGGAACCGCCCTAAGCTGGTTTAAATCGTATTTCTTAGATCGATCTCAGTTTGTTCATGTCAATGATGAATCCTCCATGCATACAAAAGTTTGTCATGGAGTTCCACAAGGTTCTGTGCTAGGACCACTTCTATTCAGTTTATATATGCTTCCTCTAGGGAACATTATTAGGAATCACTCCATTAATTTTCATTGTTATGCTGATGACACCCAATTATATTTATCGATCAAGCCTGATGAAACCAATCAGTTAACTAAACTCCAAGCATGCCTTACGGATATAAAAAGTTGGATGACCTACAATTTTCTGATGTTAAATTCAGACAAAACTGTAGTTCTTGTAATTAGACCCAAGAACCTCAGAAACTCTCTTTCTAGAGACTTAGTTACTTTAGACGAGATCACCCTGGCCTCCAGCTCCACCGTAAAGAATCTTGGAGTTGTTTTTGATCAGGATTTGTCCTTTAATGTCACATAAAACAAATTTCGAGGACTGCTTTCTTCCACTTACGTAACATCGCCAAAATCAGACGCATCGTATCTCAAGCGGATGCAGAAAAACTAGTCCATGCATTTGTTACTTCTAGGCTGGACCATTGTAACTCTTTGTTATCAGGCTGCTCCAGTAAGTCTCTGAGGACTTTGCAGCTAATTCAGAATGCTGCTGCACGTGTTCTGACAGGAACCAAGATCAGAGATCACATCTCTCCCATTTTGGCTTCTTTGCATTGGCTACCTGTTAAATCTAGAATAGAATTTAAAATTCTTCTCCTTACATACAAAGCTCTTCATGGTCAGGCACCATCATATCTAAAAGAGCTCATAGTACCTTACTACCCCTCTAGAGCGCTGCGCTCTCAGAATGCTGGGTTCCTTGTGGTTCCTATAGTTTCCAAAAGTAGACTGGGAGCCAGAGCTTTCAGCTACCAAGCTCCTCTTCTGTGGAACAAACTACCATTTTGGGTTCTGGAGGCAGACACGGTCAACACTTTTAAGAGTAGACTTAAGACTTTCCTTTTTGATAGAGCTTATAGTTAGGGCTGGCTCAGGTCATCCCTTAGTTATGCTGCTATAGGACTAGACTGCCGGGGGACTCCCTCTCCCTCCTTTCTCTCTCTGTCTCTCTCTCTCAGGGTTATGCCTAGTCAGGCACGGTATTGGTTGAAGATGTAGTCACATCTCCCTTTACTGAAAACTCTACTCAAACCTTCTCTCTCTCTCTCTCTCTCTCTCCCCATCACCATCACCATCTGTAAACATACATGTCTCATTAATGCATGTTAATGCATGTTACTAACTAAACTTCTTCCCCGGAGTTTCTGTGCTCTCTCATCCAGCAGGTTCTCATGGATCGTGGCTGCTGCTGTGGTCCTGCACGACGTCCACTACTTATATTATTACTGTCATTATTGTTACCATATCTCTGTGTACTGTATACTGTAATCATTTTATCATTCATTGTAATTTTACAATATGTCTCTGTTGATTTGTTCTGTACATGTGACATCTATTGCATGTCTGTCCGTCCTGGGAGAGGGATCCCTCCTCTGTGGCTCTTCCTGAGGTTTCTTCCACCTTTTTTCCTGTTAAAAGGGTTTTTGTGGGCAAGTTTTTACTCACTCGAACCGAGGGTCTAAGGACAGAGGGTCTAAGGACAGAGGGTGTAAGGACAGAGGGTCTAAGGACAGAGGGTGTCACTCCCTGTACAGATTGTAAAGCCCTCTGAGGCAAAATGTGTTTTGTGAATTTGGGCTATACAAATAAAATTTGATTTGATTTGATTTGACTGTATGTGCCTATAAAAGTCTGTACAAACCAGATATTTTACATCATATCAAGTAGTTATGGACATCTCAAGCGATTAAATACTGAAATACAAGATTAAGTATTATGGCTAACAGTGGATAATTTATAGGTTTACGTGTAGACCATGCACAACAGTCACTTTGACATGAAAAGCTTCTGTTCAATTTAAGTGAAGCTAAATCTGAACCTTCGGCTAATTAATGCCATTTGTAGCACCTGTGTTTGTCCCATTATATCATGTCAGAACAGCTGCTGTTAAATATGTTCATAGATAGGTGAGTCATTCTGGGCCTACCACTGCACGATATGTGGTGCTGGATGTGGATGTCGGGGGTTCGGTGGCATCTCCTCACTGTCTTCCTCCTCAGAGGCAGAAGTTTCTGTGTCACTTTCATCCCTTCATGAGACTGCATGGTAAAAATATAGATACAGTCAAAATAAATAAAACAGCAATAAAAAAAAAACATCACACACAAAATCATCAACTGTTACAAGCTGAATCATTCAAACTGAGGCTCACCTGTCAGAATGGAGCGGCTCCTTCTGTCTGATCACACTGACCTGCCTGGTTAGTTCCAGGCTGGGAGCTGCCAGGGCTGCTGATATGTGGGCTGGATCCTGATTCTCTGTTCATTGTTATCTGTCCCTGTACAAAATAAGACCGCCTGGTTACGCCTTAAAATTGTGTTAGGCCAAATCTTAAACTATTTGCCCACATTCTCGTGCTGTAGCTTCAAATCAACTACCAGGTTAGCTCCTATAAAATTAAACTGGATCATGTACGCGAGTCAGTGCCAAAATAACTTGGCTATGAGTTAGACCTTCACACAAGCTCCATGGACACTGAAATAATCTCTGGGCGTTCATTACGGTTTAGTTTGAGCTCTCATATGAAATTCTTGCAAACTGAGTTGATTTAAAGTCCCTAAATACACTGAAAACTAACTATGATGTGCTTTCCCATATTATCCTAATCTAACGTTAGAATAACATCAGCCTGCTCACACAGTTGAACTCTCTTCTCCTCTGAACGTGCTGTCAGACTGTGAATACTTTAAAACAAACTTGAGTCACCTCAAACACGTTTATTCTGCCTTCCGCTTTCAATGAGACGTGCAGTGACCTGTCAATCAAATGGGGCAGCACATGAGGTGTCCAATCAGGTTCTGGAGGTGGCCAGTGCTACCCCAGCCACCCCTCTCCGCCCCTGCTTTGATTGACAGGTGGATGTTGTTGTTTGAACAACCAGGCGTCGTTCGGCCTGCCTCAGGTCCACTGATGATACAGGACATACAGGTAACTCTGTGATGTCATCAGCTCTCAGGTGTGCTGGGGAGGGCAGGGCAGGGGAATAATTTTGTCATCATGGTTACCTGCAGGTCAAAGAAGCAGAGTCAGAAAAAGGTTTACTGCCAAGTACGATTTTTGTTTTGGTGTCATTGGTGCATGACAAACATTCTCTAAAAATATAAGCTCAGCTTGAAGATGTTCCAGGGGTCCTTGAAGATGTCCCTGAGGTACTGTTTAGGATCATGTGACCCGTGTGATGATGTAATTAACCCTGCCCTCACAGGTAACCTGTCTCTCTCTCTCTCTCTCTCTCTCTCTCTCTCTCTCTCTCAGAGGTCCTGGTCCACCTGAAGGAGGGTCTGATGGACAAGCTGCTGTACCAGACTACCATGTTTGAGGGTCCTGACAAGGCGTTCAGGGACAGACACAGGGACATAGTAGAATAAATTCTGTTTTTTTGTATTAAAGTCTGTGAAACTCAAACGGTTCTCTCTTTAAGGTTCTCGTAGACAGAACCAGGTGTTTGTTCCTCTGATCCAGTTTTGATTAGTCCTGATCCTGATCCTGATCCTCTCATTATCTCCGTCTCATATTGTCGGATTACTAAGGATTATCTGTTCAGAGCTCATAACAACAGACCTGAGATCAGCTCCACACTGGAAGGACAGAAGTACATCATACACACATACACATATATAACATATACCTCTATAATACATGAAGTAAATATCTGTACACGTGTTGACTCTGAAGATCAGAGGTTTGGAAATCCAAGGTTTTCCATGAAGGTCCTGGAATGTTTCATCGTCTGACTGAAGAAACACTCAAACGTCACGTGTTTGATTCCACACGGTGACTTTAGTTTGTTGTGTTTGTTTCCAGTCACCGTCTAAGAGAGATCTGAGATGTAATTAAAAATAATCTTTAAATGACACACACACACGCACACAGTGATGAGACAAAATGATCAAAATATTGTGTAACGTGTCATATTACTGGCCCTGTTGCCATGGAGATGGTGTCAGGATGCTGGAGGCGAGGTGTCACGGTAACAGATCTCATCACACACACACACACACACACTTTCATACTGACACATAAACCAACACTCCTTCAGCTGAGCTCTTATATTTATTAATATAACTTATTATACTATCTATATTTATGTATACACACAGTATATTTATGTATACATACAATATATTTGTGTATGTACAGTACATTGCATATACCGTATATATTTATGTATGCATACAATATATTTGTGTATGTACAGTACATTGCATATACCGTATACATTTATGTATGCATACAGTATATTTGTGTATGTACAGTACATTACATAGACCGTATATATTTATGTATACATACAGTATATTTGTGTATGTACAGTACATTACATAGACCGTATATATTTATGTATACATACAGTATATTTGTGTATGTACAGTACATTACATAGACCGTATATATTTATGTATGCATACAGTATATTTGTGTATGTACATCCATCCATCTTCTTCCGCTTATCTGTTTTTGCCGGGTTGCGGAGGCAGCAGTCTGAGCAGGGAAGCCCAAACTTCCCTCTCCCCGAAACCTCGGCCAGCTCCTCGGGAGGAACACCGAGGCGTTCCCAGGCCAGCCGAGAGACATAGTCCCTCTAGCGTGTCCTGGGTCTTCCCCAGGGCCTCCTCCCGGGGGGACATGCCTGGAACACCTCCCTAGGGAGGCATCCAGGAGGCATCCGGAACAGATGCCTGAGCCACCTCAGCTGACTCCTCTTGATGTGAAGGAGCAGCGGCTCTACTCCGAGCTATAACAAACTGACTTACTGCCGGCAATGCGAACCAGACTCCTGCTCCGTTCATACAGGGACCGGACAGCCCTTAGCAAAGGGCCCCAGACCCCATACTCCCGAAGCACCCCCCACAGAAAACCACGAGGGACACGGTCGAATGCCCGACAATATCCCCAGTCGAGGTCAACAGCTCCCCACCCGCACTGTAAACAGTGTTGGCAGAGTACTGCTTCCCCCTCCTGAGGCGCCGAACAGTTTGCCAGAATTTCTAAGGGGCCGACCGATAGTCCTCCTCCATGGCCTCACCGAACTCCTTTGCCTCCGCAACTGCCCGAGCTGCAGCATGCCTGGCCTGCCGATACCTGTCAGCTGCCTCAGGAGTCCTGGAGACCAACTTGGTCCGATAGGACTCGTTCTTCAGCTTGACAGCAGCCCTTACTTCCGGTGTCCACCACCGGGTTCGGGGGTTGCCGCCACGACAGGCACCAGAGACCTTGCGGCCACAGGTCCAAACAGCCGCGTCGACAATGGAGGCAGAGAACATGGTCCACTCAGACTCAATGTCCCTCGCCTCCCTCGGAATCTGAGAGAAGCTCTCCCGGAGGTGGGAGTTAAAGACCTCCCTGACAGAGTGCTCGGCCAGGCGTTCCCAGCAGACCCTCACAGTACGTTTGGGCCTGCCAGGTCTGTCCAGCCTCCTCCTCCGCCAGTGGATCCAACTCACCACCAGGTGGTGATCAGATGACAGCTCAGCCCCTCTCTTCACCCGAGTGTCCAAAACATAGGGCCGGAGATCAGATGAAACGACAACAAAGTCAGTCATCGACCTCCGGCCTAAAGCGTCCTGGTGCCACATGCACTTATGGACACCCCTATGCTCGAACATGGTGTTTGTTATAGACAAACCGTGACTAGCACAGAAGTCCAACAACAAAGCACCGCTCGGGTTCCTCCCAGTCACGCCCCTCCAGGTATCACTGTCATCACCCACGTGAGCGTTAAAGTCCCCCAGCAGAACAATGGAGTCCCCAGTCGTGGCCCCTCTCAGAACCCCCCCAGGGACTCCAAGAAGGCCGGATACTCTGTACTGCTATTCGGCCCGTAGGTGCAAACAACAGCAAGAGCCTTCTCCCCGACCCGAAGGCGCAGAGAGGCGACCCTCTCGTTCACTGGGGTAAACTCCAACACATGGCGACTAAGCTGGGGAGCTATAAGCAAGCCCACACCAGCTCGCCGCCGATCACCATGGGCGACTCCAGAGAAGTGGAGAGTGTTATGGAATTTTCTATCCTTAGGTTACACGAGGTCATGTGTGGGCCTTGAGGTCCTCAGCAGTATTAATTGTTTGGCTTTGATTGGGAACAGTAGGTGCCAGTCTATCTCAACACTGTGGTGGCCAGGGTCGAAGAGATCTATTGCTGCCTTCTTAGACATAATAGATAGCTGGCTGTTGACGTTCCAATCTGCGTAAACAGACATCTGTGTCTCAAGACTGGAATATGCTGACAATAACACCTCCATGGGTAAAGACATTCTCTTTGGCTAATTCTGGGCGTATAGTATTTGTGGTGTTATCTTGGGGTTTAAAGTCTATCCACCAGGATGAGTTGGACAGAATGTGAGACCGACTCAGACACTTCTGATGAACTTTGAGAGTGTCTCTAATTCTCCTTGGCCAAGTGTCAATAAATATTACAGCATAAGACATCAGAGGCTCCTGAACACTTTCTTCCCTCCTGACCTCACCATTGACCTTTGACTTCAGCAATTTCTCCACAACAGAGAGTCCAGCCCCTCTCGAGGAGCTGGGTTCCGGAGCCCAAGCTGTGCGTGGAGGTGAGCCCGAGTATCTCTAGCTGGTACCTCTCAACCTCCCGAACAAGTTCAGGCTCTTTCCCCCCCAGTGAGGTGCTGTGTCCGGGGATCAGGCCGTCGGGGCTCCCGCCTTCGACTGCCGCCCGATCCACATTGCACTGGCCCCCTGTGGCTACCTGAGGGGGGTGAACCCGCAGGAGGACTACCGCATTGTGTATGTACAGTGCATTACATATATGTATATATTTATGTATACATACAGTACATGTATGTACGTACAGTATATTTTTATTTGTTGTTCTGTTGTTGCAGCTGAACACAAGAGTCTGACCCAGAATCCTGTCTATTCCATCACCATGGTGACAGAGAACAGGAGGTCACCGTCTCCACGGTAACTCAAGGCGTCCCTCAGGCTTTTTATCTGTAGACAAGTGTCTCCAGCTGACTGGCCGTTACCGTGGCAACAATTACAAACCAGGTAACACCAGCAGTACAGGTGGACTACAGGCAATTAGATTTTGTCACGTAACATTAGATTATATCAGATTACGTCATATAACATTAGATTATATTAGATTATTTCATATAACGTTAGATTATATTAGATTACGTCATATAACATTTGATTATATTAGATTATTTCATATAACATTAGATTATATTAGACTATATGTATGAAGATTAAGCAGGTTTACTATATTATATTATATTATATTATATTATATTAGATTATGTCATATAACATTAGATTATATTAGATTACGTCA
The DNA here is from genome assembly GCA_033000465.1 of Sciaenops ocellatus. NCBI lineage: Eukaryota > Metazoa > Chordata > Actinopteri > Sciaenidae > Sciaenops > Sciaenops ocellatus. Next base: position 27,789,674 of record CP136872.1, on the reverse strand, counting down.
TATAACGTTAGATTATATTAGATTATTTCATATAACATTAGATTATATTAGATTATGTCATATAACATTAGATTATATTAGATTACATCATATAACGTTAGATTATATTAGATTATTTCATATAACATTAGATTATATTAGACTATATGTATGAAGAGTAAGCAGGTTTACTATATTATATTAGATTAGATTAGATTATGTCATATAACATTAGATTATATTAGATTATTTCATATAACATTAGATTATATTAGATTATGTCATATAACATTAGACTATATTAGATTACGTCATATAACATTTGATTATATTACATTATTTCATATAACATTAGATTATATTAGACTATATGTATGAAGAGTAAGCAGGTTTACTATATTATATTAGATTAGATTAGATTATGTCATATAACATTAGATTATATTAGATTATTTCATATAACATTATATTATATTATATTATTTCATATAACATTATATTATATTAGATTACATCATATAAGATTAGATTTTTTTTTTTTTTAAGATTTTTTTTGGCCTTTTTGAGCTTTATTTGACAGACAGCTTGAAGAGTGACAGCAAATGTGGGGAGAGAGATGGGGAATGACATGCAGGAAAGAGCCACAGGTCGGATTCGAGCCCTGGGCCGCCGCCCAGGACTGAGCCTTCGTACATGGGGCGGATGCTCTACTGACTGAGCTAAAGGACACCCCAGTCATATAAAATTAGATTATATTGAACAGTAATCAGGTGTGACGGTGCAGTTTCCTGTCTGCGGCTCCTCTCCTCTCCACCAGGTGGCGGTAGCCTGTGATGTGGTCTGTGGACCGACAGTAAGAGTGGTAGAAGAAGAGGCGCAGTGTTGTTGTTTGTGGCGGAAGCGGACCGTTATGATCCGGGTGTGTTAGTGTCGGTACCATCACCGTGTTCGAGTCTTTAAAGAGTTTCTACGACCTGATCTGAGGTAAGACTGACTACAACTGTCTGAGACTGCGTCACAGCGACAGTCTCTGCTCAAATACACACTTTACTCACTCTGTTAGCATTAGCTACTTCCTGTTAGCTCCGAACAAACAGAAACCCTTCAGAACTCTCAGCCCAACATGAACGGCACCGTGAGTCCAGTGACCCGGTTCTGTTCAAACACCGGAGAGTTCGTTTGGTGAATAGAAAGGAAAAAAAGTCCGCTTATAACGAGCGAAAACTTTAACAGCTGAGCTAAGCTAAGCTAAGCTAAGCTAACGGTTTAACCTGATGAGTTAAACAGCAGTCTATAGGAGGGAGCTAACATGCTAACAGTGCTAACAGTCAGAGTGTATATAACTGCATATGTGTTCAGTATTTAACTGCATGTGTGGACAGTATATAGCTCTATATGTGGACAGTATATAGCTGTATATGTGGACAGTATATAACTGTATATGTGTACAGTATATAACTGTATATGTGGACAGTATATAACTGCATATGTGGACAGTATTTAACTGCATGTGTGGACAGTATATAGCTCTATATGTGGACAATATATAACTGCATATGTGGACAGTATATAACTGTATATGTGTTCAGTATTTAACTGCATGTGTGGACAGTATATAACTGCATATGTGGACAGTATATAACTGCATATGTGGACAGTATTTAACTGTATATGTGTACAGTATATAACTGTATATGTGTACAGTATATAACTGTATATGTGTACAGTATATAACTGCATATGTGGACAGTATATAACTGTATATGTGTACAGTATATAACTGCATATGTGGACAGTATTTAACTGTATATGTGTACAGTATATAACTGCATATGTGGACAGTATATAACTGCATATGTGGACAGTATTTAACTGCATATGTGGACAGTATATAACTGTATATGTGTTCAGTATTTAACAGTATATGTGGACAGTATATAACTGTATATGTGTTCAGTATTTAACTGTATATGTGGACAGTATATAACTGCATATGTGTACAGTATTTAACTGGAAATGTGTACAGTATTTAACTGCATATGTGGACAGTATATAACTGCATATGTGGACAGTATTTAACTGTAAATGTGTACAGTATATAACTGCATATGTGTACAGTATTTAACTGGAAATGTGTACAGTATATAACTGCATATGTGGACAGTATATAACTGCATATGTGGACAGTATTTAACTGCATATGTGGACAGTATATAACTGCATATGTGGACAGTATTTAACTGTATATGTGGACAGTATATAACTGCATATGTGTACAGTATTTAACTGGAAATGTGTACAGTATATAACTGCATATGTGGACAGTATATAACTGCATATGTGGACAGTATTTAACTGCATATGTGGACAGTATATAACTGTATATGTGTTCAGTATTTAACTGTATATGTGGACAGTATATAACTGCATATGTGTACAGTATTTAACTGGAAATGTGTACAGTATTTAACTGCATATGTGGACAGTATATAACTGCATATGTGGACAGTATTTAACTGTAAATGTGTACAGTATATAACTGTAAATGTGGACAGTATTTAACTGTATATGTGGACAGTATATAACTGTAAATGTGGACAGTATATAACTGTAAATGTGGACAGTATATAACTGCATATGTGGACAGTATTTAACTGTAAATGTGGACAGTATATAACTGTAAATGTGGACAGTATATAACTGTAAATGTGGACAGTATATAACTGTAAATGTGGACAGTATATAACTGCATATGTGGACAGTATTTAACTGCATATGTGGACAGTATATAACTGCATATGTGGACAGTATTTAACTGTAAATGTGGACAGTAACTAAACTGTAAAAGTGGACAGTATATAGCTGTATATGCGGACAGTATATAACTATATGTGTACAGTATATAACTGCATATGTGGACAGTATATAACTGTAAATGTGTACAGTATTTAACTGCATATGTGTACAGTATATAACTGCATATGTGGACAGTATATAACTGTATATGTGGACAGTATATAACTGTAAAGGTGGACAGTATATAACTGTATGTGTGTACAGTATATAACTGCATATGTGGACAGTATATAACTGCATATGTGGACAGTATATAACTATATGTAGACAGTATATAACTATATGTAGACAGTATATAACTATATGTGGACAGTATTTAACTACATATGTGGACAGTATATAACTATATGTGGACAGTATATAACTGTAAAGGTGGACAGTATATAACTGTATATGTGTTGTCACAGATGTACTACTATCGATATGAGAGTGCTGAGGTCAGCTGCTGTTACAAATACCTGATGTTCAGTTACAACATCATCTTCTGGGTGAGTTACACACACACACACACACCTTTATGTATAAAAATATATATAAACAGACTCTTGAGCTGACTGAGACAGATTCGTGTTTCCTTTGAGCTCTGACACTGTCTTGTAATGAGTTAACAGGTAGTGATGTCATGGCATCCTGTGTGGTTGATGGCTCAGGAAACGTTTCTCAATCTGTGTTTCACCCATTCTTATGAAACGACGTCAAACCCTAATCTGTTGAAATATGAGTCACGTGGATACATCACCATGATAACTGTCTGGAGGAGGTTCCTGACCATAGAGTTGCTCATTATATATGCAGAGGTGTTAGTGATGTCATCAAACTACATCACGTCAACTAAATCTGTTACTGGATCTGTCTAATGCCTGGTGTGTATCTGTTATTGGATCTGTCTAATGCCTGGTGTGTGTCTTGTGTTGCAGCTGGCTGGAGCTGCCTTCATTGCAGTTGGTTTCTGGGCGTGGAGTGAAAAGGTGAACAAACACACAGTAAAATAAGAACTGTACTGGACTCACTGTTTACTGGTTTACCTGTCCTGAACTGGTCTGATGTGTTTTACAGGGAGTCCTGTTGGATCTGACCCAGGTGACACGGCTGCATGGTTTCGACCCAGTGTGGTTGGTCCTGGTGGTGGGCGGAGTCACCTTCATCCTGGGCTTTGCCGGCTGTGTGGGCGCTCTGAGAGAAAACATCTGTCTGCTAAAGTTTGTACGTTAAAGGTCCTTCGGTTAAAGTTCGGACGTTAAAGGTCCTTCAGTTAAAGTTCGGACGTTAAAGGTCCTTCAGTTAAAGTTTGTACATTAAAGGTCCTTCAGTTAAAGTTCGGACGTTAAAGGTCCTTCAGTTAAAGTTCGAACGTTAAAGGTCCTTCAGTTAAAGGTTGGACGTTCTTTGTGTTTTTCTTGGTCAGTTTTCCGGCATCATCGGCTTCATCTTCATTCTGGAGCTGACAGCGGCGGTCCTGGCGGTCGTTTTTCAGAGTCAGGTCAGAGAGTGGATCAATGACTTCTTCCTGGCAAACATCAAGGCGTACAGAGACGACATTGATCTGCAGAACCTCATCGATTCTGTCCAGAGAATGGTACCACATCACTGTCTCTGTGTTCAAATATACAAAGTCAGGATGTAGACCTCAGGAACCTTTAGTTTGACCTGTAAGGTGTTGTTCTTGAACAGAACCACTGCTGTGGAGCTCAGGAACCGGACGACTGGAATCTGAATGATTACTTCAGCTGTAACGGGACTCATCGCAGCAGAGAGAAGTGTGGAGTTCCTTTCTCGTGCTGCATCGCTGATCCTGCTGTGAGTCGATCACTCCCCAATATACAACAATACACACCAATACACATTTATTTGCCATGGTTACAGAACAATGAAAGAAGCTTGTGTTGTTTGTTTCAGGACTCGGTGGTGAACACTCAGTGTGGCTACGACGTGAGAAACCGACCAAACGTGAGCTCACTTCCTGTTCTTTAGGTCTAACTTCCTGTTGGGACAGGTGATGGTCAGAGTGTAGGCGTGTTCTTTAATTTTCTTTAACGTGTTTTTAACGTTCTGTTCAGAGGGACTGGAGCAATTACATCTACACCAAAGGTTGCATCGCTGCGTTGGAGGACTGGTTACCTGGAAACTTGTACACTGTGGCCATCGTCTTCATTGTCATCTCCCTCCTGCAGGTACAAATACCATAAACAGAACCAGTACTACAGTACTGCAGAACCACTACTACAGTACTCCAACAGAAGGGAAGTACCTGTATGTGTTCTGTGTTTCAGATGGTGGGGATCTACCTGGCCAGGACTCTGATCTCGGACATCGAGAAAGTCAAATTTAGCTACTGAGGCTCCACCCATGATGGGCGTGGTCTATTGCTGTTGGGGCGTGGTCTGTCCCCACAGAGGGCGGGGCCTCCACCAGACATTTCTGGACAAAGTTCCTTAAGTCAGATGTGCCTTCACCTCCTCCTCCTTCTTCTTCTTCTGTATCTGCCTTCACTTCCTGTCGTCAGGCCCCTCCTCTGATGACCTTGTTGCTATGGTAACTGTTGAATGTGCCACGCCCTCCGACGCATCCTCTTCTTCTTCTGTTTTTAATGAACGCTTCCTGCTCCGCACCTCCAGGTGTGTCCAGGTGTATCCTGCAGCTTCCTGTGAATGTTTAATGAACCTGTGTGACTTTTGACCCGATTGGCCGTTTACCGTTCAGTGCCTCCTCCATCATCATCATCATCATCATCAGTGAACTCAGGTGTCTGATCATGTGACCAAACCTCCTTTGTTACCTTTAATCAGTGAAGTTTTAAAAGAGTTTCTATTGGTCATCAAGCAGGAAGTGACAGAATGTGAATCCAGCTGTGCCAATGAGAGGAGGATGAGTTAGTGATGTCATCCGGGTGGTCACATGATCACAGTCAAGCTTTAATGATGTCACATATTTTAGGGGCGGGTCCATCGCATGCCACGCTCTGATTGGCAGAACAAACTCAGCTGCAGGTCATGTGATCACACGTTGAACTTTATCGACACTGGATTCAACTTTTTTTAACGTTTTATAAATAAAGAGTTCAGCTGAATGAGCCAATCAGAACAAAGTCTGATTATTGATTTTTGATTTCAAACAGACGACTTTTATTGTGAAAGGATTCTGTTTTTTAAAATGAAGTTTGTCTTTTTATATTCAACAAAATAAAAGCTTTCTCTGATTATATTTTGAAAGTTTTCTGGTGTTTTTATTGAGACAAATGCTGCAATGTGTCACTTCCTGTCCTAAACAGTAAACAGGACCAGGACCAAGACCAGGACCAGGACTCGATGTACATGGTCTATAAACTGAGACGTCCCACAGCACCTGAATGCACCTTCAGCCACTGCTATTTAAATAAACACTATGACGTCACTTCCTCTGATCATATTTGTGTGATAACAGTGAGTGAGCACGAGGGGGCGCTGCTGAACCTTCACACACCTGAAACCTTACCCTGCCTCCCCCCTCAGGTCTCCTCACCCCTCCTCACTCCTCTCCAGGTCTCCTCCTCCTCACCCCTCCTCCCCCTCCTCACTCCTCTCCAGGTCTCCTCCTCCTCACCCCTCCTCTCCCTCCTCACTCCTCTCCAGGTCTCCTTCTCCTCACCCCTCCTCCCCCTCCTCACTCCTCTCCAGGTCTCCTCCTCCTCACCCCTCCTCACCCCTCCTCACTCCTCTCCAGGTCTCCTTCTCCTCACCCCTCCTCCCCCTCCTCACTCCTCTCCAGGTCTCCTTCTCCTCACTCCTCTCCAGGTCTCCTCCTCCTCACCCCTCCTCCCCCTCCTCACTCCTCTCCAGGTCTCCCCCTCCTCACCCCTCCTCACTCCTCCCCAGGTCTCCTCCCCCCTCCTCCAGGGGAAGCGCGCGCTGCCAGAGCGGGCGGAGTCGGAAACGCGCAGCAGCGTCGGTCCGTCGTGTCTGCGGCTCCGCGGTTCTCTCGTCTCGGTCTCGGCTGTCGGATCCTCCGGGGAGCGGCGTCTTCTTCCAACCCGCAGGAAAGCGGCGGATCTTCGGCCTTTGTGGACGGACGCACACGGCAAGGCGGCGCGGAGGAGACGGACCCGGTTCGGCTCGGCTCGGCTCGGATCTTCCTTCCCCGGCTGCGGTGGAAAAACCCGGACGGAGGCCCGCAGTGTGCGCTCAGCCTCCCGCAGGCCTCCGGCCCGGACTCCCGCTTTTGTCCCGGAAAATGGACGGATTCACGGGCAGCTTAGGTGAGTCCAGCCGCCGCTCGAGCCTCACGGTCCACCTGGTCACCTGTCCATGCAGTGGCGGGACGGTGGGAGTCGCACGCGCCTCTGGCGGCTTTACACGTGTCACTGCTGTATTTATCAAAAAGACTCCGCACCGCCCCTCCGGCGGCTGCAGGGCCGCAAAACCAACACACTCCTCCTAAAGCGGACTTTGCAGAGTCCCGGACCCCCCACACAGAAAGACCCGGGTCCGGCACAGACCCGCACAGACCTGCACGGTCCAGAGTCCAGAACCACAGGTTGGACCCCCCAAAGAGAAAGACCCGGATCTGAGAGAGACCTGCAGAGTGTGTGTTAATGTGTGGACTCTGATCTGCAGAACAAAGACTCAGGAAATGATTTATTTATTCATCCTGTGTGTGTGTGCGTGTGCTTGTGTGCGCGCGCGCGTGTGTGTATGTGTGTATTTGATCTTTTCATGATGTGATCAGCTGTTTACCTGTGAATCTTCAGGTGTCAAAACTTTATTTAAATATTCAAGTAGGAAATATTCGTAAAGTTTATTTAAATATTTCAACAGCGAGTTCTGTCTCACTGTAGATGATGTTACCTGTCTCACTGCAGATGTTACCTGTCTCACTGTAGATGATGTTACCTGTCTCACTGTAGATGATGTTACCTGTCTCACTGCAGATGTTACCTGTCTCACTGTAGATGATGTTACCTGTCTTACTGCAGATGTTACCTGTCTCATTGTAGATGATGTTACCTGTCTTACTGCAGATGTTACCTGTCTCACTGTAGATGATGTTACCTGTCTCACTGCAGATGTTACCTGTCTCATTGTAGATGTTACATGTCTCGCTGTAGATGATGTTACCTGTCTCACTGTAGATGTTACCTGTCTCACTGCAGATGACAGTATGTCTGGAGCCAGTGTCTCAGATGTCAATGACCGTCTGTCTGCTCTGGAGCTTCGTGTCCAGCAGCAGGAAGACGAGTTGACGGTGATGAAAGCTGCTCTCGCTGACGTCCTTCGCCGCCTCGCCGCATCTGAAGTCTCTGCTGCATCCTCCAAGAAACAACATGGAGGCAAAGGTAACGTCCCCACCGTGTCTCTGGGCCTGGTTACGGTGTGCCTGGTTACAGTCAGTGTTAACAGTGTGCTGCCCTCTGCAGGTGGTGCTGCACTTCGTGAAGCATACTCCATGTCCTGTATCGCTAATGGAGGAACACCTGGACGAAAGAGAGACTCCACCTCCGTCACTAGGAAGGAGACGGTGTCATCAGCTGCCAAAAGGTACAAACACACACTCAACAAACACACACTCAACACATACGAACTCAACAAACAAACACTCAAAAAACACAAACTCAACAAACACAAACTCAACAAACAAACTCAACAAACACAAACTCAACAAACACAAACTCAACAAACAAACTCAACAAACACACACAAACTCAACAAACACACACAAACTCAACAAACACAAACTCAACAAACAAACTCAACAAACACAAACTCAACAAACAAACTCAACAAACACAAACTCAACAAACAAACTCAACAAACACACACTCAACAAACACACACAAACTCAACACACACACAAACTCAACACACACAAACTCAACAAACACACACAAACTCAACAAACACAAACTCAACAAACAAACTCAACAAACACAAACTCAACAAACAAACTCAACAAACACACACTCAACAAACACAAACTCAACAAACACAAACTCAACAAACACACACAAACTCAACACACACACAAACTCAACACACACACAAACTCAACACACACACAAACTCAACAAACACACACAAACTCAACAAACACACAAACTCAACAAACACACAAACTCAACAAACAAATTTGTTGATTATTGACCGCTCCTATAAACTCAACAAACACACACAAACTCAACAAACACACAAACTCAACAAACTCAACAAACACACACAAACTCAACAAACACAAACTCAACAAACACACACAAACTCAACAAACACAAACTCATCAAACAAACTCAACAAACAAATTTGTTGATTACTGACCGCTCCTATAAACTCAACAAACACACAAACTCAACAAACACAAACTCAACAAACAAACTCAACAAACAAACTCAACAAACACACACTCAACAAAGACACAAACTCAACAAACACAAACTCAACAAACACACTCAACAAACACAAACTCAACAAAGACACAAACTCAACAAACACAAACTCAACAAACACAAACTCAACAAACAAACTCAACAAACACAAACTCAACAAACAAACTCAACAAACACAAACTCAACAAACACAAACTCAACAAACACACTCAACAAACACAAACTCAAACAAACAAACTCAACAAACAAACTCAACAAACAAACTCAACAAACACAAACTCAACAAACAAACTCAACAAACACACACAAACTCAACAAACACACACAAACGTAACACACACAAACTCATCAAACACGCACAAACTCAACAAACACACACAAACGTAACACACACAAACTCAACAAACACACAACAAACACAAACTCAAACACAAACCCTCCAGACTCGAGCACGTCCGTCAGACAAAGGTGGATTTCATGCCGTCATGTTGAGTTTTCTTCTTCTCGTCTCTCTGATGATTTCTCTCCACAGCTTTGGTTTCATCCTCACAGTCTGCAGACCAGATCACTTTCATCTGCTTCATGGTTTTGACTCAGTTTGTTTGAGACATGTGCCCAGTTACCTTTACCCTACCCAGTATAAAGCAGTATGACGCAGTATGAACCAGTGTAAAGCAGTGTGAAACCATATGAAGCAGTGTAACCCAGTGTAAAGCAGTATACAGCAGTGTAAAGCAGTATGAAGCAGTGTAAAGCAGTGTAAAGCAGTGTGAAACCGTATAAACCAGTGTAAAGCAGTATAAACCAATGTTCAGCAGTTTAAACCAGTGTAAAGCAGTGTGAAACCGAATAAAGCAGTGTGAAACAGTGCGAAACAGTGGGAAGCAGTGTGAAGCTGTATGAACCAGTGTAAAGCAGTATGAAGCAGTGTAAAGCAATCGGTGTAAAGCAGTGTAAAGCAGTTTGAAACAGGATGAGCAGTGTAAAGCAGTTTGAAACAGGATGAAACAGGATGAAGCAGTTTGAAACAGGGTGAGCAGTGTAAAGCAGTTTGAAACAGGGTGAGCAGTGTAAAGCAGTTTGAAACAGGGTGAGCAGTGTAAAGCAGTTTGAAACAGGGTGAGCAGTGTAAAGCAGTTTAAAACAGGGTGAAGCAGTGTAAAGCAGTGTGAATACAATAGACGTCATAGTTCTGGTGTCTCATGGTTGGTTTTGTCCACAGTGGAGCTGACAGGAGGAAGGAGGTCAGCAGCCGGCGGTCTCTGATGGATTTTTGGGGTTTGACTCTCTGCAGTAGAACCAGTAGAAACACAGTAAAACAGTAGATGTAGAGTAGAATCAGTAGACTCAGTAGGATCGGTAGGATCGGTAGGTGTCTGGTGTCTCATGGTCCTGGTTTTGTCCACAGTGGAGCAGACAGGAAGAAGGAGGTCAGCAGCCAGCGGTCTCTGATGGAGGAGATCCAGGAGCGTGAGGAGCCTCCTCGTCCAAAGGACCCGTCCCCCTCTCCCTCCTCCCCCCACCCCCCTCAGACCCCCCCGACCCCACAGAGGCCGGCCCAGTCCGCCGACAGCAGCAAAGGCCACGCCCCCCCCAAAAGGTTCCACTTTGTGATTCGTCGGCTGCCTCTAACCTCGCTGCTTCCTGACGCTGCTCTGACATCATTAACCTCGCCCCCGAGGACCCACAGTCCCCACCTGCTCCGCCCACACCTGTCTGGCTCAGGTCGAGGCTGAACGTACCTGATTCAGCTGATCAGCTGTGGGTAGAACAGGGACCAAAACAGGCAAGACTGTGGCTTCTCAGGGCAGGTCTGGGTGACCTCTAAGAGATCATTGAGACTCCTGGAGATCCTGGGCGTCCCCTGAGGTCTCCTGGAGATCCTGGGCTTCCCCTGAGGTCTCCTGTAGATCCTGGGCGTCCCCTGAGGTCTCCTGTAGATCCTGGGCGTCCCCTGAGGTCTCCTGTAGATCCTGGGCGTCCCCTGAGGTCTCCTGGATATCTTGGGGTCCCCTAAGGTCTCCTGGAGATCCTCTTTATTCTTTGCTGGTTAGGCTGTGCTGTGTGTTTCATTCAGACTAACATTTTCTCCTTCTGAGGACCTCCTCCTCTTCCTCCAGCAGACCCCACCTGTTCTAACCTTTCTGAGGTCCCAGAGCTTCTTGGAGGCCTCCTGGAGTCTCCAGGAAGCCTCCAAGAGTCTCCAGGAGTCTCCTGGCTCTTCTTTACTCTTCGCTCGTAAACTAACCTGTTCTCCTCCCAGCTTCACCTGAGGACCTCCTCCTCCTCTTCCTCCTTGTCCTCCTCCTCCTCCTCCTCTCACTCAGTGTGTCTCCTTGTGTACAGGGGTCCCAGTGTAAAGCGGTCTTCAGGTATCGAACGTTCTCAGAGCAGTACCTGGGACACTTCAGAAGAGAACCGGAACAAACTGGTTAAAGCGGCATCCACATCCAAGCTGCTCGCCAAAGTGGTCAAAAACGCAGAGAAGTACGTTTATATACTGAATATATACAAACAGTGTGTGTGTGTGTGTGTGTGTCTATATATATATATATATATATATATATATATATATATATATATATATATATATATATATATATATATATATATATATATATATATATATATACACACACATATATATATATATTATATGTATACACATATATATATATATATATGTACACACACACACACACACACACACACATATATATATATATATATATATATATATATATATATATATATATATATATATATATATATATATATATATATATATATATATATATATACACACACACACACACACACATATGTATATATATATGTATATATATGTGTGTGTATATATATATATGTATATGTGTGTGTGTGTGTGTGTATATATACATATACACACACACGCGCCTGGTATTGATATTGATGGATGGACAGTTTTTAATGAGATGTCTGTTTGTTCTGCACTCCTCAGACACAAAGACCCAGTGGTCAGTCAAGGTAAATATAAGTTTATCATCTTAATCATGAAGGCATCGTCGTCATCATCATCATTATCATTATGTGTAACAGCCAATAGGAAGCCTGCAACATGGCGTCCAAGTCGTTTTGAATATTTAATGTTTGGTTTCCTGCAGTGTTTAAATTTAGTTTGGAACGACTCAGACTGTTATTTTTGTTGTTTGTGTTGTTGTTTGTGGTGTTGTTGTTGTGTTGTTGTTGTTGTTTGTTTTGTTGTTGTTGTTTGTGTCATTTGTTTTGTTTGTGTTGTTTGTGTCGCTTGTTTTGTTGTTTGTGTTGTTGTGTTGTTTGTGGTGGTGTTATTGTTGTTTGTGTCGTTTGTTTTGTTGTCGTTTGTGTTGTTGTTTGTGTTTTGTTGTTGTTTGTGTTTTGATGTTTGTGTTGTTGATGTTTATGTTGTTGTTGTTGTTTGTGTTTTGTTGTTGTTTGTGTTTTGATGTTTGTGTTGTTGATGTTTATGTTGTTGTTGTTTGTGTTTTGTTGTTGTTTGTGTTGTTGTTTGTGTTTTGATGTTTGTGTTGTTGTTGTTTGTGTTGTTTGTGTTGTTGATGTTTGTGTTGTTGTTGTTTGTGTTGTTATTGTTTGTGTTTTGATGTTTGTGTTGTTGTTTGTGTATTTGTGTTGTTGTTTGTGATGTTGTTTGTGTTTTGATGTTTGTGTTGTTGTTGTTTGTGATGTTGTTGTTGCTTGTGTTGTTGTTGTTTGTGATGTTGTTTGTGTTGTTGTTTGTGTTGTTGTTGAGTGACGGTGTCTTTGTCTCAAACCAGCCAAAATGTCAACCAGAGAGAAAAACAGCCAAGCTGGTAAGTCCTGATCAGCCGTCTGAGTGAGCTAAGCTAACATGCTAACAGCTGCAGAATTAGTGCTTCCTGTTTTTGCTCTGGACCAATCACATCACACTCTTTTTCTCTGCTTTGGGTTGTCAGCCTCGCTCACCCACCTGCTCTCTCTGCTTCAGCCTGATCAGGTGATAGACCTGTCTGTGGCTCCGCCCCCTGCTCTCCTTTACCTCCATAGAGGGTCGAACAGACCAGCCCACCTGCTAAAAGTAAAGCATGTCATTGGACGCTGCTGCCAGCCTCACTTTGATTGATTCAGTCTGAGATCGTTTAATTCTATGGAGGTAAAACTGATGAGCAGGTGTGTCACCTGCACGCCATCAACGCTCCTCACCTGTTTCCTCACCTGTTTTCTCACCTGTCCCTTCACCTGTCCCTCACCTGTTTCCTTACCTGTCCCTCACCTGTCCCCTCACCTGTTACCTTACCTGTCCCTTCACCTGTCCCTCACCTGTTTCCTCACCTGTCCTTCACCTGTCCCTCACCTGTTTCCTCACCTGTCCTTCACCTGTCCCTCACCTGTTTCCTCACCTGTCCTTCACCTGTCCCTCACCTGTTTCCTCACCTGTCCCTCACCTGTTTTCTCACCTGTCCCTTTCCTGTCCTTCACCTGTCCCTCACCTGTCCTTCACTTGTCCCTCACCTGTTTCCTCACCTGTCCCTTTACCTGTTGGATGTTTGGCTTCATGTTTTCTGAATCAAACCTGATGGGTTCTGATCCAGATCAGAGGATTAAAATCTGTGAATCAAATCCGACAAAGAAACAAAACGCAGACTCATCATCTGTCGTCAATCAATAAAGTATTGATCAGTCTCAGAGATCAGCTGATCAGTAGTCTGATCAGCGTTGATCTTCACTGTTTGTCCTCCAACGTGTTTTAGAGGGAAACCACATCAAGATGTTCATGCGAGGTCGACCGATCACCATGTTCATCCCGTCCGACATCGACAACTACGATGACGTCCGGACAGAGCTGCCGTCAGAGAGACTCAAGCTGGAGTGGGTGTATCCTTCACAGGAAGTCACATGATCAGAGTTATGTTAATGAGGCACATTTTTAATACGAGTCACGTTCGTTTAAAACAAAAAGAACAACGGCTCAATGGAAAATATTCAGCTGAAGTTCGTTCAAATATGAGACAGTCGAGTCTGGATCTCGATGTGGATCCAGACTAAGTATGAGACTCCAGGTGTCTCCAGGTGTTTCCAGGTGTTTCCAGGTGCTTCCTTGACCTCCCTGCAGGTATGGTTACCGTGGCAGAGACTGCCGAGCCAACGTTTACCTCCTGCCGACCGGAGAGATCGTTTACTTCGTCGCCTCCGTTGTGGCATTGTTTAACTACGAGGAGCGGACGCAGAGACATTACCTCGGACACACTGACTGTGTCAAGTGGTGAGAACACACACACACACACACACACACCACCTGCTGCTCTCCTATTGGCTGCTCTGTGGTGACATCATCTCTCTCCGTCAGTTTGGCGATCCATCCTGATAAGATCCGGATCGCTACGGGACAGATCGCAGGCGTGGACAAAGACGGACGGGTGAGGACAGAAACCATCTGTTGGTTCATTATTTATTGATTCATCTGACAGAACAGGAAGTCAAACTGACCAATAATATTTGATACAAACACATCATGAATAATTAATAATGATGATGATGATGATGATGATGATGATGATGAATAATTAATGAGAACTTGTGGTGCCTTCAGGCGCTGCAGCCTCACGTTCGGGTCTGGGACAGCGTCAGTCTGTCGACTCTGCAGGTCGTCGGATTGGGAACGTTTGAACGAGGTGTCGGCTCGCTCGCTTTCTCCAAAGCTGTGAGTATCATGGGAGCATCATGGGAACTGTAGTACTGTCCAACAACATGGCTACAGGTCAACATGTGGACCAGAGGTCTGTGTCGACCTGAACATCATCAGAAGGACAGAAGATGTCTCACATCATGTCTCTTGTCTCATGTCTGTCTGTCTCTCAGGACTCGGGTCAGCACCTGAGTGTCATTGACGACTGTAACGATCACATGTTGACCGTCTGGGATTGGCAGAAGAAGTCAAAGATCGCAGAGATCAAGGTGAGTGTTCAAACATGACCTCCTCTTTGAAGCTCTGACCTGTTCTGGTTGGTTCTGACTGGTTCTGACTAGTTCTGACTGGTTCTACCTGCTGTCTTTCAGACCACTAACGAAGTGGTCCTGGCCGTGGAGTTCCACCCCACTGACCCAAACACCATCGTCACCTGTGGGAAGTCCCACATCTTTTTCTGGACCTGGACCGGGACCTCACTGGCTCGTAAACAGGGAATTTTTGGGGTGAGGAGGTCTTCTGTTTCCATGACATGTTGTATCACGGTTGATAAAGGTCCTGGTCTGACCCTTTTTCTCGTGGTCTTTTCAGAAATACGAGAAGCCGAAGTTCGTCCAGTGTCTGGCCTTCCTGAGTACCGGAGACATCCTGACCGGAGACTCTGGAGGAATCCTGCTGGTCTGGACCAGGAGCTCCGCTGAGACCCCCACCGGGAAGGGACCCAGAGGTGAGTCTGACGTTTGATTGGTCAGAAATGTGACAGGTGAAGGGAGAGAGGGACTCCCCTGATCTGGTAGGAACTGGTAGGACGTTCCACCAACGGGGAACAACAGACGAGAAAAGTTTGGATTGTCCTGAGCGTACGGGTGGCAGAGCCAGGCGTCGTTCATTGGAGGAGGTAACATATGTCTGTATGAGAACGTTCAAGAACCGGAGACTACTTTGTAGTCAGCATCAGAGATTTGAACTTAATGTGGGCTGCTACAGGTAGACAGAGGAGCTCCAGAAGTGAGTCAGTCTCCATAAGTCCCCATGTTGAAATGTCCAACTTCACAGCAGAAATAAACATGTCAGAGAGCGAGACAGGAAGTCTGTGAACGTGACCAAACATGGCTCAAAATGTAATGACATCATTGTGTGTGTGTGTGTGTGCGCGCACAGCGTTTCAGATCAGCCGGCAGGTCAAAGGTCATGAAGGCAGTGTGTTCTGTATGTGTGAGATGAGGAGTGGCACTCTGCTGACCGGAGGGGGCAAAGACAGAAAGATCATCCTGTGGGACCACGACCTGAGGGCGGACCGCGACATCGAGGTCTGACACACACCCACACACACACACACCTGACACACACAGGTGAGGTCACATGACCTCGGGGTCACGTGTCTGTGCGTCTCTTCAGGTCCCGGATCAGTACGGAACCATCCGAGCCGTGTCCGAGGGGAAGGGGGACGAGTTTCTGGTGGGAACTTCTCGTAACTTCATCCTGAGGGGAACCTTCAACGACGGCTTCCTGGTGGAAGTCCAGGTGAGGCTGTGTGACATCATCATGACGTCACATCTATGTGATGCGTTCAGGCTCTCAGTGTGTTTGTGTTGTGGTGCGTTTAGGGTCACACAGACGAGCTGTGGGGGTTGGCGTCTCACCCGTCCAGGGACCTCTTCCTGACGTGCGCCCAGGACCGGCTGGTCTGCCTCTGGGACTCTGTGGATCACAGTCTGCAGTGGAGCCGCACGCTGGAGGTGAGCCGCACGCTGACAGCTGATTGGCTGATGGTCGACAGGTGACTGACAGTTGACTGACAGGTGTGTGTTTCCTCAGGAACATGGACACTGTGCAGACTTCCATCCCAGTGGAGCCGTGGTCGCCATAGGAACCCACTCAGGAAAGTAAGTACCTGTCTACCTACCTGTCTCATGGTCTCTACCTGTCTCATGGTCTCTACCTGTCTAGTGGTGTCTGTACCTTTCCTGTGGTGTCTGTACCTGTCTCATGGTCTCTACCTGTCTCGTGGTGTCTGTACCTGTCTCATGGTCTCTACCTGTCTCATGGTGTCTGTACCTGTCTCATGGTCTCTACCTGTCTAGTCGTGTCTGTACCTGTCTCATGGTCTCTACCTGTCTTGTGGTGTCTGTACCTGTCTCATGGTCTCTACCTGTCTCGTGGTGTCTGTACCTGTCTCATGGTCTGTACCTGTCTCATGGTCTGTACCTGTCTCGTGGTGTCTGTACCTGTCTCATGGTCTGTACCTGTCTCGTGGTGTCTGTACCTGTCTCATGGTCTGTACCTGTCTCGTGGTGTCTGTACCTGTCTCATGGTCTCTACCTGTCTCATGGTCTCTACCTGTCTCGTGGTGTCTGTACCTGTCTCATGGTCTGTACCTGTCTCGTGGTGTCTGTACCTGTCTCATGGTCTGTACCTGTCTCATGGTCTCTACCTGTCTCGTGGTGTCTGTACCTTTCTCATGGTCTCTACCTGTCTCGTGGTGTCTGTACCTGTCTCATGGTCTGTACCTGTCTCATGGTCTGTACCTGTCTCATGGTGTCTGTACCTGTCTCATGGTCTGTACCTGTCTCGTGGTGTCTGTACCTGTCTCATGGTCTGTACCTGTCTCGTGGTGTCTGTACCTGTCTCATGGTCTGTACCTGTCTCATGGTCTCTACCTGTCTCGTGGTGTCTGTACCTGTCTCATGGTCTGTACCTGTCTCGTGGTGTCTGTACCTGTCTCATGGTCTGTACCTGTCTCGTGGTGTCTGTACCTGTCTCATGGTCTGTACCTGTCTCATGGTCTCTACCTGTCTCGTGGTGTCTGTACCTTTCTTATGGTGTCTGTACCTGTCTCGTGGTGTCTGTACCTGTCTCATGGTCTGTACCTGTCTCATGGTCTGTACCTGTCTCGTGGTGTCTGTACCTGTCTCGTGGTCTGTACCTGTCTCATGGTCTGTACCTGTCTCGTGGTGTCTGTACCTGTCTCATGGTCTGTACCTGTCTCATGGTCTGTACCTGTCTCGTGGTGTCTGTACCTGTCTCATGGTCTGTACCTGTCTCGTGGTGTCTGTACCTGTCTCATGGTCTGTACCTGTCTCATGGTCTGTACCTGTCTCGTGGTGTCTGTACCTGTCTCATGGTCTGTACCTGTCTCATGGTCTGTACCTGTCTCATGGTCTGTACCTGTCTCGTGGTGTCTGTACCTGTCTCGTGGTGTCTGTACCTGTCTCATGGTCTGTACCTGTCTCGTGGTGTCTGTACCTTTCTCATGGTCTCTACCTGTCTCAGGTGGTATGTCCTGGACGCTGAGTCCACCGACCTGGTGGCGATCCACACTGACGGGAACGAGCAGCTGTCTGTGATGCGCTTCTCTGTAGGTGGGTGGAGTCAAGTCATCCTGTTTAGACTGTTTCCATGACAACGTTATGAGTGAGTGAACTCCATGACCCAGAATGCTCTTCTGCTCTGTGTCTGCAGATGGCGGTCTGTTGGCCGTCGGTTCTCATGATAACTTCATTTACCTCTACACCGTCTCTGACCGAGGACGCAAGTACAGCCGCTACGGGAAGTGCACCGTGAGTCCGATTGTTTCTCCTCAGACAGGTGGAGATCATCCACCTGTCTGAGGACTCTGTTAGACTGATCAGCTAAAGGAACCATTCATAGAATCACGACCCGTTGGACCACCTGAGCCACCGTGGCATTGAACCACCGATATACCTCCAGGCGCCACTAGAGCTAGCTATGTTAGGGTTAGCTAGTATAGCTAGTTAGCTAATTACCTGAGTTAATACCTGAGTTACTACCTGAGTCAGTACCTGAGTTAGTACCTGGGTTAGTACCTGAGTCAGTACCTGAGTTAGTACCTGGGTTAGTACCTGAGTCAGTACCTGAGTTAATACCTGAGTCAGTACCTGAATCAGTACCTGTGTTAGTACCTGAGTCAGTACTTGAATTAGTACCTGTGTTAGTACTTGAATCAGTACCTGAGTTAGTACCTGAATCAGTACCTGTGTTAATATCTGAGTTAGTTCCTGGATCAGTAACTGTGTTAGTACCTGAGTTGGTACCTGTGTTAGTACCTGTTCACCTCAGCTCTTGTGGCTGACTCACGTTCCATATGTGGACCTTTTGGTGTGAAGCAGCGATATTAAACTACAGTTCTCAGAGTGCACTGTTGTGTTCAGGTTTGTTCATGAGTTACCTGAACATTTCCACAGGGACATTCCAGCTACATCACACACCTGGACTGGTCACCTGACAACAACTTCATCATGTCCAACTCTGGAGACTACGAGATCCTCTACTGTGAGTACTGTGATACCTGTTGTACTGTGAGTACTGTGATACCTGTTGTACTCTGAGTACTGTGATACCTGTAGTACTGTGAGTACTCTGATACCTGTAGTACTCTGATACCTGTTGTAATAGGTGTCTGTTTTCAGGGGACGTTCCAAACGGCTGTAAACTGATCAGAAATCGTTCAGAGTGTAAAGACATTGACTGGGCAACGTACACCTGTGTACTCGGATACCACGTGTTTGGTGAGTACGCCTGACCACATCACACCTGAACACCTGACCACATCACACCTGACCACATCACACCTGAACATCTGACCACATCACACCTGACCACATCACACCTGAACATCTGACCACATCACACCTGAATATCTGACCACATCACACCTGACCACATCACACCTGAACACTTGACCACATCACACCTGAACATCTGACCACATCACACCTGACCACATCACACCTGAATATCTGACCACATCACACCTGACCACATCACACCTGAACACCTGACCGCATCACACCTGACCACATCACATTTGACCACATCACATTTGACCACATCTGACCACATCACACCTGAATATCTGACCACATCACACCTGAACATCTGACCACATCACACCTGACCACATCACACCTGAATATCTGACCACATCACACCTGAACATCTGACCACATCACATTTGACCACATCACACCTGAACACATCACACCTGTGTGTCTGTTGATATGTGTCTATTGATGGACTGTCTGTTGACTTTTGTGAAGTCTGACCTCGTTATGATGTCATCATTAACACAATGGATGCTGGTGATGTCACACCTGTGAGGTGATGTCACAGAGGATAATGAATGATTACCGTGTCCGTCAGGTGTTTGGCCAGAGGGTTCAGACGGCACCGACATCAACGCTCTGATCCGATCTCACAACAGGAAGGTCATTGCTCTCGCCGACGACTTCTGTAAAGTTCACCTGTTCGCCTACCCATGCTCCACCCCCAAGGTGAGACGACCAATCAGCAATGGGCAGGTCAATATCAATAAACTCACCTGGTTCCTCATTGATCACTAATCAATAATCTATGTCTGCAGGCTCCCAGCCATAAGTACAGCGCCCACAGCAGTCATGTGACCAACGTCAGCTTCCTGTATAAGGACAGTCACCTGATCTCGACGGGCGGGAAGGATACGAGCATCATGCAGTGGCGTTTGGTGGAGAAGTCTTCACTTTCTCTCACCGACGGCCTCCTCTCCAACTCCGCCCCCCACCGGGCGGAACCCATCTTCACTCCGCCCCCTCTCACCACGCCCACACAGGACCCCGTCCCTCCCCCAACGGCCAACGGGACCCAGGAACCGTCCCCAGACACGCCCCCTCCGACGGAGCTGAGCCCACCTGCGTCCGAGTTAACCCCGCCCCGCTCTGAGTCGACCCCGCCCCCCTCGGACAGCACGGTGAGTCTGAAGGACAGCCTGGAGCCGAGCGACGACACGGCCACGCCCAGCGACGAGGGCCTGCCCCCCCTCACCCCCCCCTCATAGACCGACCCGGTGTGTGTGTGACTGTTCTGGTACAGCTATCTTTGTGAGGACCAGGCAGGGTGTTACACCTTGTGAAGATGTTGTGACAAAGTGAGGACGTCACTTTGACTTCAGACCAGGTCTGAGTTCAGTTTAGGATTAGAGTTAGACACGTAGCTGTGACGGTTAAGACAGAGTTAAAAACAATACGATACCTAACTGAGCGAAATGTGAACATATGATTCAGTCTGACATCACTTCCTGGGGACATCATGATGTCACCCAGAATAAACGTCATAAATCCACTTAGAGAAGACGCTTTGTAACTTACCAATACATCCATGAGTTCACTGCTAACAGGAGCTGCTAACTGCTAACTCGGCTAACTGCTAATTCAGCTAACTGCTAACGGAGGCTAACTGCTAATGGAGGCTAACTGCTAATGGAGGCTAACTGACTACACGTTCAATAGAATCAACCGTTCTCAGTGTCCACGATGAGGGTGGTGTTAGAGGACATGCATTATGTCTGTGAGGGTCCTCACAAGTATAGAAGTACGTGTGTGTGACAGGTGTGTGACAGGTGTGTGTTTGTGTGTGTGGAGACTCAAACCTGTGGCTGCAGGGTCATATGGTTTCTTCTCATCAGTCAGCTGTTTAAATAAACGTTCCTTCAGTTTAAACAAACATGTGACGTCACACATGGAACACCTGGAGAGTTGATTTACCTGAGCAGAGACGGGGTGGAGTTACCTGACACACACACACACACACACACACACACACCTGTCACACCAGGATCCGTGAAACATTTCAGACGTTTGGTCGTAAAGAGAGGACAGGTGTGAACACCTGAACCAGGTGATGAAGATGGAACAAAACGTTCCACAAAATCTAAAATTTGCAGGTGAGCCAGGTAACTTTCTCTGCACCAATCAGAGCAGAGCAGTTGAACAGGGAGTGTGTGTGGTATCAGAGAGGACCCGCAACATTAAAAGACTTTTAGTAATTTGTTTTTTTAATTCTGTTTTATCGTGTTTAAAATCTGATTATTGATAACTGATCAAAGGAAACTCATAAATCTGCACGACCTTTCACAATAAAAGCCTTCCAGGAAAGGAGGACTTTTATTGTGAAAAGTACAGTAAATCCAAGCTGGAGGACAAAAAATATTCACTGATTTTGAAAACTACGACTCCCATGGTGCATTTCACCAACAGCCAGTTCAGATTCAGGTCGTAGTTCAGACTGGTCTGGTCTTTCTCACCTGAGACAGGTGAGAGTTAACAGGAAACAGGAAGTCAACCTCCAGAGTAAAAGCTGTGACTCAGATGTTTGTGGAAAGAGAGAGGCGTCTCTGACAGAGGATCTGTGTTTGTATATACTGCAGGTTTCTGTATATTTCTGTTCACCACCAGGGGGCAGCAGCTCCGCAGCTACACTGTACATTCAACATTCACATCTCAGCCAATCAGCTCACAGGAAAACGTGCTCCTCTCCTCTGATTGGCTGGTTTTCAGTGACTCACTGACTGACTGCTGATGTTTGTTTTTGTCTCTTCTGGACCATTTCTGTTTCCTGAATGTCATGATGTCATGATGATGTCACTCCAGGGGGAGGGGCGGGCGGGGGGGCGGGGTCATTCATGTTTTTGCCTTTTTAATATCTTCATCTTTAAGACCTTCATCTTTTCTACGCTCGTCTCTCTGAAGGGCTTGTACAGAGTTCAGGGACTCACCTGGATGATCAGGAAGGGGTGGGGCTATGGGAGGGGGCGGGGTGATCTGAGGGATGGATTATGGGGGCGGGGTTTGAGTAAGGGGCGGGGTCTCGTGGGAGTTTCTGGATTACAGTTTTTATTTTTAAGCGATCAGTAACGACATTGATACCCATGATGATGATGATGATGATGTTCATGTGACTGTTTTGAGCCAATCACGTCTTCTCTCATGCATTCCTGTCAGACGACAGATTGTACTGAAGATTTCAACAAAAAAATGCAAATAAATGTTTCGAAAAACTGAAAAAATCCACTCGGCTTTTACTTCCTGTTCTCCTCTCAGTCTGCAGTGTCAACTCCAGCCTACAGGGGGTGCTACAGGTCTAGAGTCATGTCCAGAGTCAAGAGTCACGTACAGAGTCAAGAGTCACGAACAGAGTCACGTACAGAGTCTAGAGTCACGTACAGAGTCTAGAGTCACTTACAGAGTCAAAAGTCACATACAGAGTCACGTACAGAGTCACGCACAGAGTCTAGAGTCACTTACAGAGTCAAAAGTCACATACAGAGTCACGTACAGAGTCACGTACAGAGTCAAGAGTCACGTACAGAGTCAAGAGTCACGAACAGAGTCACGTACAGAGTCAAGAGTCACGTACAGAGTCTAGAGTCACGTACAGAGTCTAGAGTCACGTACAGAGTCGAGAGTCACGTACAGAGTCTAGAGTCACATACAGAGTCACGTACAGAGTCAAGAGTCACGTACAGAGTCTAGAGTCACGTACAGAGTCATGTACAGAGTCAAAAGTCACATACAGAGTCATGTACAGAGTCAAGAGTCACGTACAGAGTCACGCACAGAGTCTAGAGTCACGTACAGAGTCACGTACAGAGTCAAGAGTCACGTACAGAGTCTAGAGTCACGTACAGAGTCAAAAGTCACATACAGAGTCATGTACAGAGTCAAGAGTCACGTACAGAGTCACGCACAGAGTCTAGAGTCACGTACAGAGTCCAGAGTCACGTACAGAGTCAAGCGTCACATACAGAGTCACGTCCAGAGTCAAGAGTCACGTCAAGAGTCAAGAGTCACGTACAGAGTCCAGAGTAACGTCCAGAGTCTAGAGTCACGTCAAGAGTCATGTCCAGAGTCACGTACAGAGTCATGTCAAGAGTCACGTACAGAGTCATGTCCAGAGTCACGTACAGAGTCTAGAGTCACGTCCAGAGTCAAGAGTCACATCCAGAGTCAAGAGTCACGTCCAGAGTCATGTACAGAGTCACATACAGAGTCAAGAGACACGTCCAGAGTCAAGAGTCATGTATAGAGTCATGTACAGAGTCTAGAGTCATGTATAGAGTCACGTACAGAGTCATGTCAAGAGTCACGTACAGAGTCAAGAGTCGCGTACAGAGTCACGCACAGAGTCTAGAGTTACGTACAGAGTCACGTACAGAGTCAAGAGTCTCGTACAGAGTCTAGAGTCACGTACAGAGTCAAAAGTCACATACAGAGTCACGTACAGAGTCATGTCAAGAGTCACGTACAGAGTCAAGAGTCACGTCCAGAGTCAAGAGTCGCGTACAGAGTCATGTCAAGAGTCACATACAGAGTTAAGCGTCACATACAGAGTCACGTCCAGAGTCAAGAGTCACGTCAAGAGTCAAGAGTCACGTACAGAGTCCAGAGTAACGTCCAGAGTCTAGAGTCAAGAGTCCAGAGTCACGTATAGAGTTACGTACAGAGTCTAGAGCCACGTCCAGAGTCAAGAGTCACATCCAGAGTCAAAAGTCACGTCCAGAGTCATGTACAGAGTCACATACAGAGTCAAGAGACACGTACAGAGTCAAGAGTTACATACAGAGTCACGTACAGAGTCAAGAGTCACGTCCAGAGTCCAGAGTCAGGTACAGAGTCCAGAGTCACGTACAGAGTCCAGAGTCACGTACAGAGTCAAGAGTTACATACAGAGTCACATACAGAGTCAAAAGTCACGTCCACAGTCCAGAGTCACGTACAGAGTCCAGAGTCAAGAGTCACGTACAGAGTCACATCCAGAGTCAAGAGTCCAGAGTCACGTATAGAGTTACGTACAGAGTCAAGAGTCTAGAGTCACGTACAGTCACGTCCAGTCAAGAGTCACATACAGAGTCACGTACAGAGTCACGTCCAGAGTCAAGAGTCATGTCCAGAGTCATGTACAGAGTCACGTCCAGAGTGTAGAGTCACGTCCAGAGTCAAGAGTCACGTCCAAAGTCACGTACAGAGTCACGTCCAGAGTCAAGAGTCATGTCCAGAGTCACGTACAGAGTCCAGAGTCACGTACAGAGTCTAGAGTCACGTACAGAGTCATGTCAAGAGTCACGTACAGAGTCAAGAGTCGCGTACAGAGTCACGCACAGAGTCTAGAGTCACGTACAGAGTCACGTACAGAGTCAAGAGTCTCGTACAGAGTCTAGAGTCACGTACAGAGTCAAAAGTCACATACAGAGTCACGTACAGTCATGTCAAGAGTCACGTACAGAGTCAAGAGTCACGTCCAGAGTCAAGAGTCGCGTACAGAGTCATGTCAAGAGTCACGTACAGAGTTAAGCGTCACATACAGAGTCACGTCCAGAGTCAAGAGTCACGTCAAGAGTCAAGAGTCACGTACAGAGTCCAGAGTAACGTCCAGAGTCTAGAGTCAAGAGTCCAGAGTCACGTATAGAGTTACGTACAGAGTCTAGAGCCACGTCCAGAGTCAAGAGTCACATCCAGAGTCAAAAGTCACGTGCAGAGTCATGTACAGAGTCACATACAGAGGCAAGAGACACGTACAGAGTCAAGAGTTACATACAGAGTCACGTACAGAGTCAAGAGTCACGTCCAGAGTCCAGAGTCAGGTACAGAGTCCAGAGTCACGTACAGAGTCCAGAGTCACGTACAGAGTCAAGAGTTACATACAGAGTCACATACAGAGTCAAAAGTCACGTCCACAGTCCAGAGTCACGTACAGAGTCCAGAGTCAAGAGTCACGTACAGAGTCACATCCAGAGTCAAGAGTCCAAAATCACGTATAGAGTTACGTACAGAGTCAAGAGTCTAGAGTCACGTACAGTCACGTCCAGTCAAGAGTACCATACAGAGTCACGTACAGAGTCACGTCCAGAGTCAAGAGTCATGTCCAGAGTCACGTACAGAGTCACGTCCAGAGTGTAGAGTCACGTCCAGAGTCAAGAGTCACGTCCAAAGTCACGTACAGAGTCACGTCCAGAGCGTAGAGTCACGTACAGAGTCACGTCCAGAGCGTAGAGTCACGTACAGAGTCTGGAGTCCGGCCCTGGGATTGAAGTGTATTTGAATGAAACCATGGTCACACTTTATTTCTTCTTCTCTGAGTTTATTAACGTTCACAGAAACAAACATTGATCTGAACATTTTTGATTCGTGTGTCACAGTTAAGTCTACATTGTGTGGTCTGATGATGTCAGAGTGTCCTGCGCTGTGATTGGCTCATACGTTGCAGCGGTCGGTGTAGCAGCAGTTCCAGCCTTTCTTCGAGCAGTATTCCAACCGGACGCAGCCTTTCTCTCCGTTATCTGCAAACAGGAAACGCATCATCAGCGCCGTCTAATCTTAAAGTTCAACATGAAGAAGAAGGTAGGTAGGCAGGTAGACAACTCACCTTTGGTGTAACATGCCTGTTGGACTTTTCCACCACAGTCCAGCAGCATGTTGTTGACATTCAGGAAGTCCTCACCATAACACTGGATATTAAAGTCAGCTGCAACACAAACACAGCTGCAGTCACACCTGAGACTGTCTCACCTTGACACATCACACCTGAGACACACCTGTTCACAGTTTAAAACAGAAACATTCACACCTGGTCCACCTGTCCAATAATAAATCAGGTGTTGGCAGATGATGAGGATGATGACACGTGTGCTGATGCCGACAGATAAACTGATTTCCAGTGGCAGAGAACCTATATATAACCCTAATCTAACCTTTGCCTAACCCTTACTCCTCGTCTCTGGACTAATCCGGTTCTGGACTTCTTTCTCTGGACCAGCTGAAGCAAAGTAATGTCCGTTACACTGTGGCTCAAGAGGTACAGCGGGTTGTCCACTAATCAGATGATCGGTGGTTCGATCCCCAGACTGCTGCAGAGGGCTGAACGTCAGTGTGTGAATGTAAAAGCTCTGTGAGTGGTCAGAAGATGATCTATGGTCCATCCAGCGACGATTATCAACCAACATTGACACGAGAGCAGCAGCCCTGACTCACCCTGACACCTGTCCTCCTTTACACCTGTCCTCCTATGTATATATGTGTCCTTCACACCTGTCCTCATCTATATGTCTTTGGCTCTTTACACCAAACCAGTCGGACAGCGCAGAGACTCACAAGTTATCAAACAGGACCGTGATGTCAGAGAAGTTATGGACTTTATCTGCGACCTGCGGCTCGTTCTACAGATCAGAAGTAAATGGAACTTTTGTCGTCCTCAGTGAAAAGTGTTTAATATAACTTGTTTAGTAGTATATTAGTAGTATAATAGTAGTATATAGTAACTTGTTTGACTTCGTGTGAGTTAAGTTTTACCTGAGCAGATCGCCGGCAGCAGAAGCAGAAGCAGCAGATAAACCTTCATCTTTGTATTCGTCAGTCGATCGACAAGTAGCAAGAAGTGAGACGACGACGACAGAGCTGGACTTTTATCCTGTTCACGCACGCACACACACGCACACACACACACACACGCACACACACACACACACACACACACACACACACACACACACACACAAAGGTGAATGAACAGATAACAGATCTGAACAAACTGAACTGAACTCAGCCGCTTACGTCGTAGCTTCTGTTTGTGTTTTAACTCTGAGCACGCTCAGAACAGTCTGAGTCCATTTACATTGAGCCAGTGTTTCTGTTGAGTCGTGACTCTGCATCATGTGTGAGGATCATCCGAGTGTTTCTGCTGAGTCATGGCGAGCCGGTCAACGATTGGCTGACTGTCTTGCACTTTGGACACTGAAGTTCAAACAAACACCTGTCCTACACAGACGGTGTTGATCCAAACCAGCTGATGTCTGCGTCATCAGACGTTGATACGTGGTTGGTTGAATGTAACATCGTGGCATCGAATGAGCAAAGTTCAAAAACGTCCATGTTCAGATTAGAAGACAGTTCATCGTCGCCATAGGTCAGCGTACAGACGACAGGACAGACAGCTCTGCGTCTACGTCTCTTTGACAGACGATTGTTCGTAAATTTCAATATTTGACACTGTTCAACAACAGTCCACTAAGAGCTCCGAGTGAAACTCAAATAAAAATGAATTTTTGAAAAATCAAATGAAATGATTCATTCTGAATAAGTAATAAATATGACCTTTGACCTTTGAACCCGGAAGTGCAGCTTGGTTTTTAGTAAATGTTACAAACTTTAAGCTTCCATACGTAATCGAGGAAGTTGTCATCCTGAACATAAAAACAGTCACACTTTGTTCATTTAGTTTTTTTTATTCCAAACGAAGCTGAAACACGTTAAAACAAAACAAACAGATTTCATCTGTTGTCACTGTAAAAATCATCAGATCAAAATAAATCCAAAGATCCTCCAGAGACTCAAAAAACAGTCACAGCCTCTGAGATGAACACAGGCTGTTTAATGTTAGCATGTTAATATTAGCATGTTAGCATGCTTACAGTAACATGCTAACGCAGCGGGTCAACCAAAGTAATGAAACTAAAACTTCAGCCAATCAAACGCAGTTCTTTGTCACCACACCTTTATGGTCGCTAACGTATATCAAACAAACCAGTAAAATTACTTGTACATGACGCTCAGGCTAACATGTGAAAGTGAGAAACGGCAGCTAGTAGCAATGCTAACCCAGACAAGCTAGCTGTGGAGGTAGTGAAGAAGAAATGACCTCAAAACATCAAGTCACGTTAGCATGAATTTCCTCCTGTTAACCTGCACATTATACATGACGCTACTGCTAAGCAAGCTAGCTAGTGAGCTCTACAAGGAGCAAGCTAACAAGCTAACCCAATAGTGATTCGTGACTCAGATTAGCTTTAGCTAGCTGGCAAGCTAATTTTAGAACTGGGTATGGTTTAAAATCTTTTGTGCTGATCAGTACCTGAGTATCCGAAACCAACAAACCAAACTTTAATACGTCAAAATAGAAACACGTTTTTGTTCTTTAAACAAAACAAGCAGCCGAACATGAAACTGAAGAAAGAAGTCAACACGAGTCATCGATGAACTGCTGAGCGTTTCTCGTTAAACATCAGCTCGTTTGTTTTTATTAAGTCGATGAACTGATGATGAAAACGGTCATTAGCTGCAGCTTTAATCAGACAGCTGAGGTTCGATACCCGGCCCCGCGGTGGCTCATGATGCACGTCAAACAGAACAAACATTTTAAAGTCATCAGCTACAATAATTGTGTAAAGTTTCACTCCGTCATCCGAACCCGACAAACCACCCGTGACGTTTTTTGGTGCGTTGTGACATTACTGTTACAGACGGACGCCGTGTCTCACAAAGTTGCCATCGTTTGTCCCGTTGTCTTCAGACCTTACGCAGGTCGAGTTTGGCGATGTACGGCGAGCGGAAGGAGCCCAGGTACAGGTTCCCGTCGTACTCGTGGACCTCGCTGACGTAGGCGGCCACCAGGCCGTTTGGGTCGTGGAAGCTTCGAGTGCAGACGCCGCCGTCATGAAGTTCCGCCACGAGGCTGTACCGAGGGACGAATTTCATCAGGATCTCCTGACTGAAGATCTGCAGACGACGGAGGAGAGAGAGTAAAGTACCGTTAGCTGTTATCGTCTCAATGTGGACCACCTGGACCCGGACCTGGACCTGGACCTGTTCTGTCTGTATTACCTTGAAGATGAGTTTCTTGATCCAGGGTCTCTGGGACAGGAAGTCCAGCATGGAGAATCCGGGGTTGGGCCGCACCGCAGACATGGCCACCCAGTAACCTCCGCTGGAGCTTGGGCGGATGTTGTCGGGAAACCCAGGCAGGTTGTCTATGAAGGTGTCCATCCCGCCTTTGTTTAGCCCGGCAACGTGGACCCTGAAGCAGAACCAGACACAGATGGGTCAGAGACCTGGACTGGACTTTACTGATGTACGGCCGTGGTCGTACAGGTGAGTCAGGTGTATTACCTGCGGATCCGGGCCATCGTAGTCTCGGCCACAAGCACCGACTCCTCGTCCGGCAGCAGCTGGATCCCGTTTGGAAAGCGAAGGTTCTCCATCACCACCGTCAGCTCTCTGGTCTCCATGTCGTACTCCAACACTCTGAGGGCAGGAAACACACAAACACAGGGCTTTTATTGTGAAACAGGAAGTGCTGACTCACTGACAGCAGCTTGACGTAGGCCCGGCGCCCCAGCGGTGCGTTTACGGTGAATAACGCGCTTCATCGTACCGTCCGTCAGCCGTGGCCTCCATGATGAGGTGCATGTAGTCTCTGCGCTGCCACCTGCTGCTGGAGTCGGTGAAGTACACCTTCTTTCCATCCTGAGTCACCGCCAGGTCGTTGATGAACGACAACTTCCTGCCAGCGACCACCTGACCGCCCGACACCAACCTGATTGCCTCACCTGCGCAGGAAAAAACAACGTAGCACATGAAGAACACCTGAGAGTCCATCAGACCCTGAACCTGTGCTGGGGCTAACTCACCTGTGGTGGGGTTGACCTCGAACAGACCCAGGTAGGCGTCAGCCACAAACAGAGTCCCGTTGGGTCCGACTCTGATCCCTAACGGTCTCCCACAGGTGGACTCCTCGTCTCTGGAACCTGAAGGACCAAAACTTTAATTAACCTGAAGCTCGTTACTGTTCCTTGTTAGTGTTACTAAACGAAGGATTCAAGAAGTTATACGTGTCACTTCCTCCTCCTCCTCCTCATCATCATCATCTGTGTTTCCTGTTTGAAGCCCCGCCACAATAAAGTTCATTTGAACCCTCAGTGAGTCTGGCTGAACGTTGTGACACGCCTGCTGAATGTCTTCACTTCCTGTTTCACAATAAAAACTGTTGTGTGTGTGTTTACAGGAGGTCACGTGTGTATTTCATGTTGAAACATGCAGATGAACAAACAGAACGCTGAAACGTTGAAGTGTGAGCAGGTCAGAGTTACACTGACTCTAACTAAACCTGACATTAAACTCAGTTAAATGGACTCTAACTCTGTGTTTGTTTCTCACCACACGGCGTTTTTCCAAGTCTCGTCACCGTGTAAATCCTTCGACCAATCAGCTTCACGATCTTCCCGTCAGCTGTTCCAGCAAACAAAACATCTGCAGACAGACAAGACAAAAACATGTCAGCCATCAGCACGTCAACATCTGACCTCAAATCAACCAAACTAAACCAAACTAAACCAAACTAAACTAAACTAAACTAAACCAAATCAAACTAAACCAAACCAAACTAAACCAAACTAAACTAAACTAAACCAAACTAAACCAAACCAAACTAAACCAAACTAAACTAAACTAAACTAAACTAAACCAAACCAAACTAAACTAAACTAAACTAAACCAAATCAAACTAAACCAAACCAAACTAAACTAAACCAAACCAAACTAA
Source organism: Sciaenops ocellatus (assembly GCA_033000465.1). Taxonomy (NCBI): domain Eukaryota; kingdom Metazoa; phylum Chordata; class Actinopteri; family Sciaenidae; genus Sciaenops; species Sciaenops ocellatus. The sequence goes on along the minus strand of CP136872.1, from coordinate 27,758,664 downwards.
ACTAAACCAAACTAAACCAAACCAAACTAAACCAAACTAAACTAAACTAAACCAAACCAAACTAAACCAAACCAAACTAAACCAAACTAAACTAAACTAAACCAAACTAAACTAAACCAAACCAAACTAAACTAAACCAAACTAAACTAAACTAAACCAAACTAAACTAAACTAAACTAAACCAAATCAAACTAAACCAAACCAAACTAAACTAAACTAAACTAAACTAAACCAAATCAAACTAAACTAAACTAAACCAAACTAAACCAAACTAAACTAAACCAAATCAAACTAAACCAAACCAAACTAAACTAAACCAAACCAAACTAAACCAAACTAAACCAAACTAAACCAAACCAAACTAAACCAAACTAAACTAAACCAAACTAAACTAAACCAAACTAAACCAAACTAAACTAAACTAAACCAAACCAAACTAAACTAAACCAAACTAAACTAAACTAAACCAAACCAAACTAAACTAAACTAAACCAAACTAAACTAAACTAAACCAAACTAAACTAAACTAAAACTTTAAACCTGATCTAAACTTAAACCTGATCTCAGCATCAGACTGACCTCCGATGTTGGCGATGGACTCTGGTCCGTGGATCTGGTCTTCAAACAGTCTCTGAGCCTCTCGGAGCTTCAGGTTTGACTCCCAGCAGCCCTTCATCACCGGAGGCTCCTTCAGACTGCAGAATGTTAAACAAACGTTAAACAAACATTAACTGATGCAGGTTTCTGATGTGTAAACAGAGCAAGATGGTTGTACCTGTGTACCTGTCTGTGTACCTGTGTACCTGTCTGTGTACGTGTCTGTGTACCTGTGTACCTGTGTACCTGTCTGTGTACCTGTGTACCTGTCTGTGTACGTGTCTGTGTACCTGTGTACCTGTGTACCTGTCTGTGTACCTGTATACCTGTCTGTCGACCTGTCTGGCTCACCTGAACACTTCAGGCTGGATGGGCGACTCGATGATGAGGATGATGACGAGCAGAGGAAGAAGCAGGAAGCCGCCCAGAGAGAGCAGAGTCACCTGGAACACCTTCCCACTGTAAGTCCTGACAGGAAACACACACAGGAAGTTCTTATATGGTCACCACGGTCCCTCATGGTTCTCATGTGTCAGGTAACGGCTAACAGCTAACAGGCAGGGGCTCCGTATAGGGGGGAAAAGTTAGGACTGACAGGGGCCCCAAAAAAATAGGTAAAAACTAATATAAAATGATATTATATTATATATTATATAAACCATCATCACTGAGTTTTTTATATTAGGGGTGGGAGAAAAAAATCGATTCACATAAGTATCACGATTTTTAAATCGTTTAAATGTTTCATGTTAGTTTATGTTTCTAAGCCTAGGTGGGAAAAAAAGCGGAGGGCGAAATGTTTTACTTCGACTACCGCGTAACGTGACGTCATATCCGTTTGCAGGAAAAACCTGAACAGAAAGCGGAGAAGAAAAAAACAGAAAGAGGAGAATGGCGGACAACTTGCAAAAATACGCTGAGATAAAACCTCCACCAGCACATTTTAGGTCCAAAGTGTGGGCACATTGTGGATTGTTTGCTTTGAAGGGAAAAGCAGAACTGTCGAAAGCTATTTGTAAACTCTGTAATGCACACGGCGCGTACTGCGGAAACACGACAAATTATTATGCAGT